>CAKNYM010053189.1:179685-214024 GCA_932195095.1 Andricus curvator | reverse complement strand
TTTTTTTGTTCTTAAAAAGTGTTGCCATGTGCACTTTTGACCAAATATCCATTCATAATTTTAAAACTTTCTTTTACGCATCATTCGTCACACAATTTTGAAAACTCTTTTTGAACCCCTGTTTCAATCTTTATCAGAAAAGGCAACAAATGAAAAGAATACGAGTGAAGACTGGGCAGTGATTATGGATATTTGTGACAAAGTGGGAATCTCGCCACAAAATGCTAAGGACTGTTTACGCTCCATTGTGAAGAGACTGAATCATGCAGATCCGCATGTTGTAATGCATGCAATAACTGTTAGTATTATATCAAATATGTATATTTACTTCAAACCATCGATTTATTCGTCACCACAACTCATGGTGGGTGTACAGAACTAGATAATCAACAAAATCGGAATTTTTCAGGAGAGCGAAAAAACAATCTGTAAAATCGAAGTCACCATTTAAAGATAAAAGTCCACTCCTGAGCTGAAGTTTTGTTGAATTGAGGCTAAAAAGGTTTGATTAGAAAAAGTTATGTAGTTTCAAGGAAATACATGTTGAAGTTGCCAATCTCAAAGTGACACTGACCACAAATTGCAGATTGCGATAAAAAATCAAAACTTACTCCTGATTAAATCGTCCTAGAATTTTTAGGTTGCCATTTCACAGGTTTAGAAAACCGGCTTTTGGTTTGACGAACATAAAAAGTAGCTTCCGAGGTATGAAGAGTCCTCATACATCAAAAGCGGCGGAGCCTTTTTTTCTAACTGGGGGCAGGGACATAGACTTATAATATTAAATGGCACAATTTGTACATAGTATAATATGTAATATTGTACTATGTAAAAATTTTACATAAATAATAAATATATTAATAAACAATAAATAGTAAATAATGAATAATAATAAATACAGGTATAAAATTCATATTGCCAAAGATTTCACAAATAATTCTAAAATATTTCTAATATTTCACAAAGATTAAAAAAATTTCGTAAAGATTTCAGGCAGATTTCAAAGATCGCACATAGATTTTAATAATTTCACAAACACTTCAATTATTTCACGGAAATTTCCGATAGATTTCGAAGGTTGCACAAAGATGTCATCGATTATCATAAGATTTCACAAAGATTTCAGTGATTTCACATAGATTAAAAAAAATTTGCAAAGATTTCGGATAGAATTGAAAGATTTTACAAAGACTTCAATGATTTCACAAAAATTTCAATAATTTCACAAATATTTCCCAATATTTTAAAAATATTTCGCAAAGATTTCAATGATTCCCCCCCCCCCCCGATTTCACAAAAATTTCAAATATTTCGCAAAGGTTTCAGATAGATTTTTAGGAGTGCACAAAGATTTAAATGATTTCCCAAAAATTTCACAAATATTTCGCCAAGTTTTTAGATAGATTCAAAATATTCCAATTATTTCACAAAAATTTCAGATAGATTTCAAAGAGTGCACAAAGATTTAAATGATTTTTAAAAGATTTAAAATATTTCGCAAATATTTCGGATAGATATACATTTTAAAAGATTTCACAAAGAATGCAATGATTTCACAAAGATTTAAATAATTTCACAAATATTATCCAATATTTTAAAAATATTTCGCAAAGATTTCCAAGGATTTCAGGAAGATTTCAAAGATTTCACAAAGATTTCAAATATTTCGCAAAGTTTTCAGATAGATTCCCAAGAGTGCACAAAGATTTCAATGATTTCCCTAAGATTTCAAAAATGTCACAAATATTTCGCCAAGATTTTCGATAGATTGAAAAGATTTCACTTATTTTACAAAAATTTCAGATAGATTTCAAAGAGTGCACAAAGATTTAAATGATTTCTAAAAGATTTTACAATGATTTCAAATATTTCGCAAAGATTTCGGATAGATTAAAAAAATTTCACAAAGGCTTCAATGATTTCAATAATTTCAAAAATATTACCAAATATTTCAAAGATTTCCAAAGATATCAGAAAGATTTCACAAAGATTTCAATTATTTCCTAAGGATTTCCAAGATTTCAAATATTTCGCAATGACTTCGGATAGATTTAAAAGATTTCAGTTAGTTTACAAAAATTTCAGATAGATTTCAAAGATTGCACAAAGATTTTAATGAACTCCCAAAGACTTCAGAAAGATTTCAATAATTTCACAAATATTATCAAAAATTTCACAAATATTTCAAATATTTTCAAAGATTTTAGATAGTTTTCAAAGATTACACAAAGATTTCAATGATTTCCCAATGATTAAAATAATTCACAAATATCACCAAATATTTCAGAAAGATTACAATGATTTCCCAAATATTTCAAAAATTTTACAAGGTTTCAAATATTTCGCCAAGATTTCGGATGGATTTAAAAGATTTCACAAAGACTTCAATTATTTCACAAATATTTCAGGTAGAGTTTTGAAAAAATTGAAACGATCCGATGAATTTAATCATTCGATTTCAGAGGGGGGCAAATCAATACTTTGCCCCTCCCTGGTCGATTACTGGGGAGGGCCCCCATTGTAATGCCCCCCGGATTGCCCCTGTACCCCTAGGGCTCCGCTGCCTCTGTCATACATCCATTATTAATAAGAGGTCGCGCAAGCCGAAATTTTGTTTTTAAATAGAAATTTATATTGTATTTCTTTGAAATGGATGATGTATTTATATATGCTGAAACTTGATTATTTTGATAGACAGCACTTATTTTGTTTTGTATTTAAGCACTGTTTGTTTATAAAATTGTCATAGTTACTATATTACACACGAGTATAATAAAATAAAATAAATAAATAATTAAATTTAACATCATTTTAGGGAAGAGTAGGACTTTGCGGGTACGAATATATACAATATAAAATATATAATTATGCAGTTTCTGATAGGTACATTTTTTTTGATGAACTGAAATAAGTTTACAAATATTATACACATATAATATATAGTATATTATTATCATCCTAATATACATTACAAAATTAAACCTTAAACTTTGATCCTGTATACTCCTGTAGGATACCTCTGTGACTTTGACAACAGCGCCATCTGACACGCGAACTATTGGGTATCTCAAAGTTATTTGGGCATTGTTTATGAAAAAAGCAGTGAATATCAGATCATTTTGATCACAAATGTTAATCTTCGGTTTAACATTAATTATTTACTGTAAGATTTTTCGTCAATATTGAATTGAAATTCAAATTTCTCCACAATAATTCCAAATTGGTGGCGCTGTCGTAGCTACTCATCAGGCGTATTTAAGGGTAAAAGAAACAATTTAGGCCATTGTTTTAATTTCAGAAAATAAATTCTTTAAGGTCGTTGCGCGACATATAAGTATTATCCGATTAAAGTTTCCTTTTACGCAGATTATTTCCATAATGAAAGAAACCATTTAGGCTATTGTGCGATATGTTTTAGACAATTTTTTTTACTATATAAAATGGACCACCCTAATGGGGGTTGCTGAATACAAATAGTAAATGTTTGATACAAACAAATTATTCTGTTTCGAGAAAATAAAAATGTAGTGTGACGGTATCGCAGTGTGACAGACGATTCTTCGCTGAAAGGTCTATAAAAAGGAGAAAATGATCTTTTTCTTCAATAAGCAATAATAATTTCAAGAAATATCGATGATGAAGGGAAGAAAAAAATTATTACTACCCTAAAATACTACGCTAAAATGTTAACTGAAATTAAAATTAAAATTTGATTTAATACTACGCCTATTAAAAATGGAGAATTCGAACAAATTCTTTTTAACACAACTTGTATTGTTGTTCGGAAAAATATTTGTTATCTAGTTCTGTACTGCCAACCTAGAAATAAAAAATGCCTGTAATTTTAAAATTAAAAGAAAAATCAAATGAACGGTATAAATCTATGTTCAAAAATAAACAAAATTTGGCAAAGACGATGAAATCAGTCGAAAATTCTTAACCTCTTCTTCAAATGTCTGTATACTTTTAAATCTATTTAGTTATTGGATGCGTGCTCGAACAACTGTGGCAAGGTGTTTCATTTGGAAATTGCATCCCGTGAATTTGAAGGCGAGTTGAAAAAGTTGATAACTAAGATGCAACCAAAGATAGTTGAGAAGTTAAAGGCATTACTCAAGAAGTGGGCAGAGGGCGAATTCAAGACAGATCCACAATTAAATTTAATTCCGAGCCTTTATAACAAATTAAAAAGTGAAGGCATTGACTTTTCAATGGTTTCAGAAACGGTGAGTGAACACGCACTCCCCGATATGTGATAAAATGAATATATTTGTTAAGGGGAAAATTATTATTTAAAACAAAAGTCTTCTATTCAGATAAAAATGTGTATTTTTCTATATAACAAAACAATCGATTTTATCACTTATTTAAATTTTTTAGCCCAAGCATTCCGTTCCTCTTAGCAGGGACCCAAACGTCGTCTCCAATTCTCAAGAAGAAGAAGACATTGCTAAAGGTTGAAATACTATAAATGTTTATATATCTAAATAGGAAATTTTTTTTATTTGACATGAGTCACTAATTTTTAAATTTTCAACAGCAATCGAATTATCCTTGAAAGAAAATAAGCAACACCAGTCCACATCACACGGTTCACCAGCTTCGAAAAAATCCACCAGTTTGTACCCTAGTGTAAGTTCCGTGATGCCGTCAGCAAGTAACCCCGAAGGTAGAAAAGTAAGGGCGCTTTATGATTTCGAAGCTGCTGAAGACAATGAATTAACATTCATGGCAGGAGAAATTAGTAAGCATTTCCAAAAAATTATTAACTGAAATGTATGTAGTTCACAGCCAGGGTGTCTACTGTCCGGGAAATATTCGGAAATTAAAATAAAATCGAGAAAATCCGGTAATTAACCGGGAATACAAATTCGAGACGGGAATCACACAAGACAAATAGTTTTGAATGTTTATTTTTGTTACTAAAAAGTTGTACGGGGTCTCGCATACATTGTTGACGAAAACCTGATTGGTTGCGACACTGCGTGAATATGACTTTTAGTGGCTGTTTACAGTTTGTTCATCTATTAATAAAGATGATGAATTTTCCGCACCGTCAATTTCACGTTTTTGGTTTAAAATGCAATTTCTTTGTTGAAAATTAATCTGTTTTGTATGAAGATTCAACTATTTTGTTCAAAGTTCGTCTTTTGTGGTTGAATTCCACTGTAATTTGTTAAAAATTACGTATTTTGGTTTAAAATTTAACTATTTTGTTGAAAATTGATCTTTTTTAGTTGAAAAATAATGTGTTTTGTTAAAAATTCGTCTACGTTCGTTGAAAATTCAACTGCTTGGTTAAAAGTTGAACTACTTTGTTAACAATTTATTTTTTTGATTAATATTCATAATTTTAGTTGCAAATTCATCTCTTTGGATTAAAATGTAACTTTTTCGTTAAAAATTCGTCCTTTCTGGTAGAAAGTTAATCTTCTTTATAGGAAATTCATCTATTTGGTTGGAAATTCAACTATTTGGTTCAAACTTAACTTTTTTGTTGAAAATTAATATTTTGGGGTAAAAAATTAGACTTTTTTGTAGACAATTCGTCTCTTTTGGCAGAAAATTAATGTTCTTGATGAATATTCTTTTTGGTACAAAATTCAATTACTTGGATGCAAATGATTTTGTTGTTGTTAAAAAGTCTTACTTTCGGATTGAAAATTCAACTATGTTGTTGAAAATTCGTCTTCTGGACGAATTCAACTCTTTGATTTCAAATAAAAATATTGTTTTAAAATAAAATAACGATTATTACATTTTGAATTCAAAATTCATGTTTTTTGGTTGAAAATTTAACTACTTGGTTAATAGTTGAACTACTTTGTTAACAATTAATTTTTTTATGAATATTCATAATTTTAGTTGAAAATTCATCTCATTGGATTAAAATGTAACTATTTCCTTCAAAATTCGTATTTTTTGGTAGAAAGTTAATCTTCTTATTAGAAAAGTTAATCTTTTTGGTTTAAAATCGAACTATTTGGTTTAAATGTAACTTTTTTGTTCAAAATTAATATTGTCGGGTTAAGAAATTAGACTATTTTGTAGAAAATTCGTCTCTTGGTGAAAATTTAATCTTTTTTGGGTAAAAATTAATCTGGTTTAAAAATTATTTCTTTGGGTTGAAGATTCAACTTTTTTTTTAATTCATCTTATAGGAAGAAAATTCAATTACTTGGTTGAAAATGATTTTTTGTTTGTTCAAAATCTATATTTTTGGATTGAAAATTCATATCGTTAGATTAAAATGTAACTATTTCGTTGGAAATTCGTATTTTTTGGTAGAAAAAAAAATCTTCTTGGTAGAAAATTCATCTATTTGGTTGAAAGTTCAACTATTTGGTTAGAACTTAACTTTTTTGTTGAAAGTTAATATTTTCAAGTTAAGAAATTAGACTATTTTGTAGAAAATTCTTCTCTTTTGGTGAAAATTTCATCTTTTTTGGTTAAACATGAATCTGGTTGACAAATAATCTTTTTGGGTTAAAGATTCAACTATTTTTTTGAAAATTCATCTTATATGAAGAAAATTCAATTACTTGGTTGAAAATGATTTTTTTTGTTCAAAATCTATATTTTTGGATTTAAAATTCATCTCTTTGGACAAAAATGTAACTATTTCGTGTTTTTTGGTAGAAAAAAAAATTAATCTTGGTAGAAAATTCATCTATTTGGTTGAAAATTCAACTATTTTGTTTGAACTTAACTTTTTTGTTGAAAGTTAATATTTTCGGTTTAAAAAATCATACTATTTTGTAGAAAATTCGTCTCTTTTGGTAAAAGTTTCACCTTTTTTGGTTAACAATTAAACTTTTTGAAGAATAATCTTTTTGGGTTGAACATTCAACTATTTTTTTGAAAATTCGTCTTTTTCAAAAATAATAAAAAATTTGAAAAGATTTCAAAAAATTAAAGAAAGGTGGATTTTTGAAGATTTCGAAACAAAATTTAGAAGCGTTTTAAGAAGTTTAAGAAGTTTCAAGAGAATACAAAATTTTTTGTAAGATGATGGGCAAATTTAAAATCATTTTTTTTTTTAATGAACTTTAAGAGAAAAATGGAAAAGATTTAGAAACATTTCAAATGATTTCCTTAAATTTCGAAAATGAATATAAAAGATTTTAAAGCAGATTTGATATTTACAACCGGGAATTGGTTAATTTAATAATTAGTAACTCAAAAAATAATTATAAATGCATTTGCAGTTCACATACTGGACGATTCCGACCAGAATTGGTGGAAAGGAAGTAATCATCGGGGCGAAGGTCTCTTTCCCTCAAATTTCGTATCTGCAGATCTATCCGTTCAACCAGAGAATACAAGTAAAGACAAGTTGCAATAATTATAAATTTCCCCCATTACATTTTCTTAAACAAATCAATTTGTTACCTTTAGAACTGGAACACAGCAGTAAGAAGTTGGTTCAGTTTTCTGACGAGGTTGAAGTGAAAACGTTAAAGAGGGAACCGGAAGTGATCGAGGTGGAAATTGATGAGCCGAAAATGGACAGACTCATGCATTTATTACACGAAGCGGACCCGCAGTCTGACAGTACTGATCCTCCAGAGATGCTTGATTTGGAAGGTAAATATTTCTAGAATAGATGTAAAATTGGTCAAACTTTTCATCTATAATTTTATAAATAATTTTGATTTTTTTTACCCTTTTTAGAACAAGTCACTGCAATGGGACCTTTGATAGATGCAGCATTGGAGAAAACAGACAGACAGCACGCAACACTCACGCAGTTGAGCTCGGATTTGGTGGACGCGCTTAATTTGTATCACACGTTAATGCGCGAACCACATCCGGCTGGTCCAGCGAATTATGTTCTGCCGAAGATGCCTCCGCCGCAAATGCCTCCTCCGCAAATGCACCCTTATCCATTCCCAAATCAAGGACCACCACCTCCGAGCCATGTAATTTAATTTCGGATTAATATTATCAATATTTAAATTATAAATATTGGATTGTAAAGAGGATAATATTTTAATTGAAACGCTCTTTTATTAATTGCAGATGTTCAACGGCATGCCACCTCCACCGCAGGCTTCCTTTAATCCGACAGGAGTTCCGCCAGTTCATTTTAATCCAAACATGACGAGAAACGAATACATGGGTCCGACGAGTATGCCTTCTATGGCAATGCCCCCACATTTTCACATGCAACCTGGACCACATCAGCAAATTCCTGGCCAACATCCGGTGCCTGAGCAAAATAGTGTCCCTTATCAACCTCAGGGGTAAGTCATTTAATCGAAAATATGCTTTATTCCTAAATTTGATCATGAATACTACAAAAGAAAGTATATTTGAAGGCTCAAGCGTCGCTTAATCATAAATAATTTAGTTTTTTTTAAATGATGGAATTCTTATTCTATAAATAAAAATGTGAACTAATTTAAACACAATTTCGATCAATTTTTTAAAATTTTGAGCTAGACTATTAATAAAAATTGGTAAAGTTACGAATTTAAAAACTGTTGATTCACGATTTTTACGTTTGGAAACGTATAATTGAATTATATATTTTTATTTGTAAGACTTACAATAACCAAATAGTTCAATTTTCAACAGTTTAATGAAGCTCGTGCTTCATTTTTTAGTTTCATAATTTTGAAAGTCTTAAAATTATAATAACTCTTTAATTTTAAAGACTTCTAATTTAAAATTGTACCTACAATGTTAACCATTCGAATCGGAGATTTTTAAGTTCAAAATCCCTAAATTTTCTGAAGTAAATATATCATTTAAAATAACTAAATAATTTTATATTTATGAATTTAAAAACTGTTGATTCATATTCCATTTTTAATTTGCAAGACTTATAAAAAGAAATTGTCTAATTTCTAACAGTTTCATTTAATGTTGATAGCTTCATATTTCAATTTTATATTTTTGAAATTTAAAAATTATAATAATTATTCAATTTCAAAAGCTTTCAATTCGAACTTGTACCTACAATGTTTAAGGTTGATATTTGTGTTTCAGATTATAATAATTCAATTTTTCTAAATTAACAAAAAAAGTAAATAATTTAAAATAACATTAAATAATTTACAAGGTTTACAACTTGAAAGCGTTCAATACATTTTTACATTGGAAACGCTTTAAATGTAAGATTATACTGCTATGAATCAATGTTTTAAAAGTTTTTAGCTGGACTATAAATGAAAAATGGTTAAAGTCACGAATTAAAAAACTGACGATTCATACTTTTTCTACGTTTGGCAACGTATAATTAAATTATATATTTTTAATTTGTAAAAATTATTATAATAATTAGAAATACCTAGTTCAATTTTCAACAGTTAAATGTTTAATGTTGAATGTTCAATAATAAATTAACTCAATTAATTTTTAATGAATCAATCGTTTCGGCTCACAATGGTGGTCCTCTCAATGGATTTATTAATTCTGTGAAAATCGCGAAAAATTCTTTGCCTATGCATCTTAATTTTTAAATTGCCAAAATTTAATATCCTTCATTGGAAAAGACGAAAATATTTTACCAGTTGGACTAGTAGAATTACATAAGATTTTTCTGCAACATTACCACTTGTAAATTTACCATTTACAGAAGTTGTAAAATTATAATATTCTTTAGAATTTCAGTTTCTTAATATATAATTTTACAGGCCCGTTCAGGATAAGTAAATGACTCAAAAGTACAGATTTACTTTTTTTTTGTAAACAAATTAATGTCCAGAGTGTGTAAATTTCGTTGCAACGCGCAGAGTGGTAAAATTCAAAAAAAAAAAATTCTATAGGGTTGATTACAGGGTGGTTAGGTATTTTGAAATAGTATATTATGCCTCCCGAGAAGCATACGATACTTTTTTCCGACTTAACTTCAATAGCCGTATATCTAGCCCGATTTGCGGGGATAACCTCAACTATTCGTAACCAATCTGTCACTGAGCATGCGTGACCGATTGGTTAGGAATAGGTGAGGTTATCCCCGCAAATCGGGCTGGATATACGGCTATTGTAGTTAAGTCGGGGGAAAAAGACATTAAAAAGTCAGGGAATTTTTATAAGGGGCACTTTAAATAACTTTCAAGAATGTTACATTTAAAATTTTACTTTCGAACTGTTTTATTCCATTTATAAAAGATTCTGTAATTAGACTGTTACAAGATTAAAATTCTGGTCTTTAAATACAGTCAAACTTCAATTTCAACCTCCTTGATTGGAGTCTTCCGATAATTGGCACCGCGTCGCGGTTTCGGTTGAGAGGAGTCGGGGGGCCGAAAGGGGAGGATCTGCCTGTAGTGGCGTAGCGATAAAGCGCTGCACTCTAACGGCCTGGCTGGGTAACTGCGTCTCGACGTTGCGTCAGTTCACTGTCAGGCGGGAAGCACACACGTTTGCATAGCGAATAAATTCGATAGCGGGCTCGCGTCGACCAACAGTGGGGCTCCGATGCTTGAAGCCGATCGGACTGATCGGATTATTTCGTGCGTTCGAATTCGAAACGATGGCTTGAAACCTCTTTTGCTATCGTATTGGGTAGACAGAGAGACTGCAGTGCTCCCAATTTTGGAATCTTTTCGTACTGCACATGCGTCGCGTCGAAAAGCGGATTGGTTACCGCTGGCGCATTTATTTAAAATGATTATTTTTTATTTTGTTATTGTTTACAATTGTTTACAACAAATAATAATTGTAAAGTGCATACAAATATTAAAAATTGTTTTATTTTCATATTTTCGATAAAAAAGGTATTCCTTCCTTTAAATTTGAAATCAATTATTTATTTTTAAGGAGTAAAATCAAATAATTATTTTACATTTTACTTTATAAGTTTATTTTGTGATCAAATAATTATTTTAAACAATTTTACATGTTTTTTTTGGTTGCAAACAATTCCTCGCGCATTCAATCATTTTAAAAAAAGCGCCAACGGTAACCCATCCGGTTTCCCGAGACGACGCATGTGCAGTGCGAAAAGGTATCACAAACTGTCAAGTGTTGACAAGTGTTTTGCAAGGTGTTTCGCTTATGCATGCCAAGCTGCAAAATAGTGATGTGCTTTTGGATGCTGCTGTCTTCGAATGGTTTAAGCAAGCGAGAGACAGAGTATCTGGACCGATCATTCAAGATAAAGCTCTCATTTTTAACGAGATTCTCAACGGTCCGCAAAACTTTTTAAGTACATAAGCAGGAAAAACATTTATTTTAACGTGTAACAGCAAAATTTCTTCCTCATTTCCGTTAAATATTTAGTATACCATTTTCTCCGTATTAGAAAAAAAAATTTCAAAATATTTTTTACTACGCAGAAAAATCCACCGGAAATGGTTCATACGCTCCTGACTGTTTGCGTTCGGAGTATGTACCTCAATTGGAGCCGAACGTCAGAATCAAAACCGAGCTCCAATTCAAGTTCGACTGTATATGTATTATTGTTCGGAAAAAATAAAAAAATTGGTCAGGGCAAATCAGGGTATTTTGAAAATGAAAGTTTTACGGTCCCCTGACTGAATATTGAATGTTGAAATTAGAAACTATTCATTCTTGAATAATGAAAATTTTTGTTTTGAACGTTGAAGACTTGACTGAAATTCTTAATTTTGAGGGTCTTTGAGGTCTTTGAGGGTTTGAGGGAGGATTTTAAATTATACTTTTTTTTTAAGTGCTTCATAATAATATTTGTACTCTCCATAAATTCAACTTTGCTGACATACTTGTGGAGAGTAAAGACAAGCCCTGTTTAAATTATTCTTTTTTTTGTCTACTTTCTTTGATAAGAATTCTTTTTTGTTTTGTTCAGTAAAGCATTTCCTATTAGTTTCATTTTTTCCCCATTATAGGAACTGCGAGACCTGAAAAAGCATTATAATTTATAGTATACCAAGATATAAAAAATCTTCTAAATTGAAAAGTGATCATAATTTTTCGATTAAAGATATTTCAAAGTCGAAATAAAAAAAATAAAATAAACATTATTCAACAGATTTCCACATCAACCCGGCACTGTGCCTGGACCCTACAATCCACAAGGACCCTCAGGGCTGCCAACCAATCAACAACCCCAATACGCTCCACCTAACGGCCAGCACATGATGTAAATTTGTGCGTTACAGATAAATTCATGGTGTTCTCAAAAAAGGAAGAAAGTTGTACAATATTGCTTGTTATAGCGATTTAAACAACTGTACAAAAGATAGTAATTTCAATAAACTTACAGGAGATAGCCAAAGACTCTGGAGTTTCGAGAGATTTTGGGGTTTGGATTTCGATCGTGCATTTGTAAAAGTGATGAAGTTCGTCGAAGAAACGAATAGCTTAAAAAAAAAGAATGTTACTTGTGTGACGTTTGTCGACGAAGACAATATTGTAAGTGATACACAGGCAGTTGTATATTTTGAATCTTAATTTTTATTGAATAAGGATAACTACCCTCTTTTGTTAAACTAGTTCTGCTGTGCAGGTTTTTATGAATATTTTGAATTAAAAAATTGTAATTATCTCTAAATAAGTTTTAATTTATTTGTAGCAAATCGATTTTCTATGTGCAATCAAATTTTTATTAATTGCCTAAATTATTTGTGTGTCAACGCAAAAAGAAACGAGAGAAAGTAAATCCAGATTAACGTGAGTTACAGAATTAAATTCGTGATTTATCTGTAAAAATTTTGTCTGTAATTTGAATCAAGGCGACCTTCTGACAGTTCTTGATCAATCCGATGACTCGTCGAAGGGTCAACAATGACGAACAAAGAGTGGTTTAGCTTTTTCTAGTTTTGTACCAAGTGTAATTCGTGCTGTCGATTACAGGCTCTGCCTCAAGATATTACTGCATAATATAGACGAATCTTATATTACGAATAAGTTTTAAGTTAAAAGTCCTTTCGGATTTACATCCTCAGCAAGATTCAAGACGTCTAAATTGCGTCTAGTCTGTCTATTGTAAATAATAACGATCAGCCAGCGACACGTGATTGCAAGAAGGAAAAAGAGATTTTACAGATAATTTTGTACTTGTATGATACCTGTACCATTTTCGTATGCGAATGTGTAACAGATAAAACATGTGAGACTGAAGAAGACGCGAAGAACATGGAATGAAGTTGTTTACAGTAGACGAGAAAAGATTATTACACATAGATATTTAAGGTGTTCTTTTCGCGTTCCATTGTAACATAAATCTAATCTTGTTTCCTCGCTACGAATTACTCGTGTTTTATAACTATGTTCTCTACTGTGTATATGTATCTAAAGACACGCTGAGAAAGTCGTCTTCTGAATTAATTTGGAGGGCGAGGTCGATCAGAGGAAGGAAGAAAGTTCTCAAATATTTCACTGAAACTGTACATGTTACGTTGCCATTAAACTGTCATTATTTACATAATGAGTCATTGATCTTTGTTAAATCTGTTTTCTAGTATTTTTTATTGATTAGAGACTTTAAAATATTCTCGCTATCGTAATCGTGTTTTCCAATCTCTGATACTCAATCATTAATCACTCTTCTATAAAAACAAAAAGAAACAATATATTTTCTATTTAGATTTATGTAGAAATTTCAAGAAAGGTTTTGAGAAAATGGGAGTGTATTTTATAGGAACGCCATTTTTAAGTTCAAGATTTTTAAATTTAAGACCTGCAGTTCCTGTCGATTATTATCAGCGGAACAACAATGAATAGTAGATTCTCTCGACAAAAGGAGTTAAGAGATACACAATGGATTAGCGAATCTTCACATTAAAATTTAGAGATAACGCTGATTTCCCATTTTAATAATCCTTATCTTGAACCTTTGATAGCAGATTTATTTGTGGGTTTTTTGTAAAGTTTTTTGAATAACTTTGAATTACTCTACGTATATATTCGAAGATTAAAAATGTGATGTTCTTCAACATTGGAAGATTCTTCAATTCAAATTTAATCTTTCTCAAATAATTTTCATAAATTGATTAAAAGGCTTTTGTTTCGAATTTGTTCTATTTAAATAACTTTAAGCTTAAATTGAGGTTCCAGATGCAATAATGGGACGAGCGCTCGAAAACGCTAAAAAGTATTGTCCAGGCATCGTGATATCCAAATTTTAAGGTTCAAAATAAAATTTTTTGAAAATACGAGTTTTGTAGAGAATAAGACTGAACTTTTTTCTATTTGATGTTTTTTTTTCGATGAGAATTTTTAATAATAAAATTAAAAAAGGAAGATAAAATTTTCCTCGAATTCAATTATTTTTTAAAATATAAGTCGTCATATGTCAGCCATATATTATTGAAACTGCTTGAAATTTAGTAGAAATACGCAGTATACGCTAGCGATGCCTACAAAATGAAGAAAAACATTAAAGGTGCCTCTTGTTTAATAATAATTACTGGCAAATTGAGACCGGTCAGTTATGTTTTTTTAGTCTCACTGAGTTCCTCACTATTCAGGTATGATAACTGGAAATTTTCAGTTTGATTCATTAAAATGTGACGGAATTAGGTATTTTAGAAGAAAGTAATCTATGCCGCCAACGATAGCTCCGTGAGCATTGAGCACAATCAAGCAGCGTACTCGTCGTTGGCTGCATCGAATGCTTTCTTATAAAATACTTAATTCCGTCAATTTTCAATAATTGATCTAAAAATTTCCAAAATTATTCCTTGCATAGTGAGAAACAAAATAACAAATGCCTCACTGGAAGGCTTTTCAACTTTGAATTTTCCTCGATATTTTTTGTCGGCGAAACTAAAAAAATATGATTACCGACCGATTTCAATTTACAATTAATTATTAAAAAACAATAATAACTTAAATTTTTTTCTTCATTTTGTAGGCATCATCGGAGTATACTGCGTGCATATACCAAATTTCAAACGGTTTCAACAATATTTGGCTGAGTTATGACGATTTATGTTTTTAAAAATAATTGAATTTGGGAAAAAAATGTTTTCACTTTTTCAATGTTATTATTAAAAATATTCATCGGAAAAAACTTCAAACAGAAAAAATTCCCTCTTCTCATTCTCGATTAGCCCCTATTTTAAAAAATTTAATTTTTTTAACTTTAAAATTTAAATATCACGAGACGCTTGGACAATAATTTTTCATCGCGCCTCTATTGAAACTTCGAGTTTCGATACCTGCAGAGCGGGTTGAAATACGGTGTTTGCATCCGGCTGAAACAGAAATTTTCAACCCTGAGGATGCAAACACCGTGTTTCAACCCGCTCTACAGGTACTGAAACTCGAATTTTCAATAGATTTGCTATGAAAAATAATATGCATTACTCAGAATGTAACACAACGGTCGCAATCAAGTTTTCTACCCTAGGGAAGAAAACTTAAAAAATTATATGAATGAAAAAAAAATATATATATGAAAAATTGTATGCATGACTCGGCTCGAGGCAACGATATCACACCAGTGTGCGATATGCTATTTCGCGTTTTCGAGCGCTCGTCCCCTTATTGCATCCAGGTCCTCAATTACTTAGTATTGAGCAATTCAAACTTAAAATTGCGCAATTCTTTCTTAAGATTTACAATTTGAAATAAATTTGCAGAATTGTAAAGGGGTTTAAAATTGCTCAACTATGCAAGCTTTCAATATTGGCACCATATATTGGCATCTATGTGAATAAAAAATCCTGCAAATGTCAACCTTAACATTTACTTTGTTTTTTAGTTATGCAGTGAAAAAGAAAATTTTAAAAAGGCATCTTTCTAGTTAATGGATGAATTGATTTTGATGAAAAAAATAGATGTTATAAAGGTCAGTGAGACTAATTAAGAAACAAATTTAAAAAAATTCAGACCAAAAATACGGATGAAACAATGTTTGAATTTTCAAAAATTGTTGTTTGAAGTTATATTTTATATTTACACCTGCATTTTTCTTGAAAAAATATCCTCATGATTTCTACTTCAACATATGTTTTCCATAAATTAATCTGAGTGGTATATCATGATTAACAAAATTTTCACCTGCTTATTTTTTTCAGCATTTTTTTCAGTTTTTCTCGAAAATGTTGTCATTGGCTTTCACAGCATATATATTACTATGTATATTATATATATATATATATATATATATATATATATATATATATTACTTGTTTAATTTTCCTTTCCCCCTCAATAACTTAAAAAAATGCGATTTTAAGGTTATTGTTTTGGGAAATTTTGTGTCAAGTAGGCACCAACATATGGCATTAAATTTAAGTCTGATACGGGCGCAACCTTTATATTATTATTTTTAATGTCAAAAATCCGTGGAAGACAATCGCATTTTTTTTAAAGTTATGGAGAGGAAAGAAAAATAACAAAATATATTTTTTTTACGGTTAAACCGATTTTCATGAACAATATATATGTTGTGAAAACCAATGAGACAATTTTTGAGAAAAATTGAAAAAAATTTGGAGTAAAAAACAGGTGAATTTTTTTTGAAATTTTGAAAATATTTTTTACTTATGATGCACTACTCAGATTAATTAGGGGGGGGGGGCGGTATATTGAAGTAGCCAACATAAGGATATTTACAAAAAATTGAAGGTTAATATAAAACACAACCTTAAAAAAAAATTGGAAAATTAAAAAAAAATGTCCCTATTTTTGGTCAGAATTTTTTGATCTTTTTTCTTTAATAATCTCACTGACGTTTATAACATCTATTATGCTTATCAAAATCGGTTCTTCGTTTTACGAGAAAAATGCCTTTTTAAAACTTTCTTTGCCCCTCCACAACTCTCCAAAAAATGATATTTTAAGGTTCACATTTGCATGATTTTTTATTCACATAGATATCAAAATATGGTGCCAATATAGGCTCGACACGTGCTAAGGGCAATTTTTTTGCTAGGCCCTTTGTAAAATACTGAAATGTTCAATTCACAATATTGTTATATTTAGTTGCTTACAAATTAAAAAGATCAAATTCAACCCATAAATTAAAAGGGTTCTGTATTATTCAATTCAACTGAGAGTACATAATTTTTAGATTGTAAAATTCAAAATTGTTTGGTTCAAATTTATATTGTTCACAATTTTGCAAATTAAAAATTAAATTCTTTTAGTCCTCAATTTCAAATAAAAAAAACTTGAACTTTAGAAATCGAAATAGATTGCAATTTAAATTGAGAGAATAGAAAATTTCAAATTAAAAGCGCTTTAAGTTTTACAATATTTATTGGCCATGGCTACGGGTTTCAAAATTTCGGTACAAATAGAAAATACTATCTAATTTTGAAGGTGTTAATATTAAAACTATTAACTTCAAAGAGTGAGAGAATATTTAATTTTCAGAAAAATGGTAAACTCTTCGAATTCAAAATTGTTCCACATTAGATTCTTTATTTTTGAAATTCTGTTTGAAATACTTCAAATGATAAATGCTTAAGTTTTGAAGGCTTTAATTTGAACATTTAAATGACCCGGAAAGTTTTTTGAAAAACGGAAAATAAACTTTGAATATGCCGTGAATTTTCATATGAGTCTGATGAGCATTCTCAAGCATTAATTTCTAAACGAGAAATAAAGAAAGATAAAAATCGTCTTACAATTAAGTTGTTTTTACATTCTGAAAAGAATAGCGGAAGTAATTTTTTTCGTATTAAAAAGTTTTTTCTTCGATGATATCAGTACCATTAATGGGGACAAATCTAATCTCTCAGAACAGATTATTAATGATTTTAATTAATCTGTTAATCTGCAATTTAATTACTAAACATAGAATTATTAACAAGGTAGAGGAATAGAAAGATTCCTTGATCCTGAGCTATAAATCTTGTGCAAGACATTCCACTTTAATTGTAGTCTCTGAACTTACATTGTACGATACAAATCTGTTCTTCAAATCTTTAATCCAAAAATCTATCTTTAGAAAATGTAATCAAATTTCGCAATATTTTCTCTTAAATTTTCTTTTACGATTGTGAGTTACTCAAAATGCAATATTTCAATTACTTATATAAAGATTATCTCAATATGATGTCAATCGAGATAATATCAGTGGGTTACTTGTTGAATTCTGAAATGTCAAGGCTGGCGTGGTCTTTGCCATCGCCCATCTCTGAATATCATTATTATTATCATCTATCAAACGTGATTGTTATCGTTGTAAAATAAAATATTTATATAATTGAGTTAAAAAAAATAAAATTATTCAGGTAGTAATAATTTTTTTCTTACCTATAATATACTGACTGCAGATCGGTTCGTAACAGTTTTTACAATTTGTACCAGGAAAAATAATTTTCTACTTAAAAAATTGATATAAACAGTTTTTTGTCCTTTTAAAATATTTTAAACATTTTTTTTTAATTCTTCAAAATTTGCAAGTGGTGTTCAATTTTAACGAAACTTTGTTGAATTATAGTGTAAATTATAGTTATATTATCAATTATATTATAAGAGATATTGTGCCCAAAGTATGTTTGAAAATTTTTTAATTACGGGAGTTACGCCGTGTTGATTTTGGCATCAAATTTTTTTGAATTATTAATATTTCTGAAACTGTGGAACGAATTTCAATGAAACTTAGTGATATTGTAGACAAAAGTATACGCACGGAGAAAAATGGATGTTCAAACGTAACATCTAGATCTTCAGGGTTAACATATTTTATGTTTAACTATAGGACAGCAATCTAGATGTTCAAAGTTAGGATCTGTAGATATTAAAAAGTGAGATGTTACTCTGAAACATCCAAAATGTTCAACCTGAAATATCCGAAATATTACATGTATGGTTATGTCAACTAACGGCTGTAAATATTTGAGGAATTTACTTATTTCTGAGCATTTAAGGAACTAATTGATAACTTATTTGTGAATTTAAAACTAAACTTGAATTTTCGTACATGAACGAAAAACAGATACAGGGTATGAAATGCCGATCAGATAATACATTCAGTCTAGCTGAGGTTATGTTTAATATTTTTAATTCAAAATAAAAAATAAAAACGGGGTAAGTAAGCTGAGAACGAATAATATGTAATCTGCATTTAAAATTCTATCTATTTGAGGTTACTTAAACTCATATTTTATTATAAATTCACAAAAATTATCTCAAATCACGTGTCAAATGTTCAAAGGTGTTCGAGTCAATATAACCTCAAACTTAAGAACATTGTTTCGTCGTGTAGACAGACAAAACTCGTTGTACAATTTTAATTAAGGATAGCTAATTTTGATTCTTTGAAAATGTTCAAAAATTGTAATATTCCATAATTGTAATATCGAAATTATATAGACGTCAAATATAGTCGTGAAATTCGAATGCGCATATGCGTTCAGATGATTTTAACATCTGAATATGTTAGAGTTTAACATAAAAATATTTTTACGCCTAACATCTCAAAAAGATAGTAGATGTTTGGCATGAATATCTGCATGTTAGGCGGAATAATCTTACCCTTTGAACATCTACATTTAAACATCCATTTTTCTCCGTGCGCTTTAATACCATAATACAGAGCTTTTTTTTCACTTTTGACAAAAAAAAAAGTATAAAAAAATTGTGAATTAAATTCACCAGATATCAAATCTAGGGCCGCGTTGTTATCCCAATGTCGCACAGTGGCGAAAAAGCACCATTTTGGACTAAAATCGCCCGACAAGTTAATTCTTCATTAATTCTGATTTTTTTTTCATAAATGACCATACGTCTTTCTGATATAACAAGTAACTGCGTATATTTTACTCCAACTAAAGCAAAATTTCGTATTTAATAACAAAGCTTAAGCTTTTTTTGTCTTAAATTTTTAGTCATACCATTTCTTTAAAAATTTTCAAATCCACTAAAATCAATGTAATAACTAACTAAAAATAATATCCTGAGGGTTAGAGTAGGAAAAAAAATTGTTTATAATGTTATGAACAAGTTAATGAACGAAAGTCATTTTTTCATGATTCACATTATCAGCTATTTGAAATCCAATATGCGATTATAATTAGTTAAGAATAGCTGCTGTTTAGCAATTATTTAAAGAAATGTTGTAAACAAATACACGCTTCGACCATTTTTTCATGAGCGGGCTTCATTTTTTTGCGAAATTAACTAGAAATGGCTTGACAAAGATTGCTTGCTGTCACATTTTTCAAATTGCAAAGTACTGTTAATTATTCAAACAATTTTTATCAACAAATGCTCATTTTTATAATTTCTCATTAATTGGCCTAATTCTTATGCGGAATAAATTAGAAAGCCTTTTCATGGCAAAATGTCAAAATATGCATTCGCCTATAAAAAATTGTTTATATAATTCACTTTTTTTTGCAATTTAAAACATGTCACAGCAAGGAGTTCTTTGCTAGACATTTCTACTTGATTCCGCAGAAAATTTAGACCATTCATGAAGCAATTGTAAAAAATGTGCATTTGTTTATAAGAATTGTTTAAATAATTAACTATTTGTTGCAATATGATAGCAAGTCATCTTTTTCAAAACATTTATAGTTGATTCCGCAAAAAATTATTGCGAATCACGAAAGCATGACTTTGTTCATTAATTTGTTTATAACATTATAAACAATTTTTTTTCATACTTTGACCCAGTGGAAAGTATTTTTGGTTAGTTATCACATTGTTGTATGCCCTGTTTTAATGAATTTAAAAGTCCTTAGAGAAATAAGTATAAACTTTGTTGTTATTAAAAAAATAATCAATATTAATCTGGATCACGATGTCTCGTGATCCAGGAAAGTCACCATCAATTTAAAAAAAATAAAAAGTACAATTATAAGGAATTTGTATAATTAAAATTGAAAAAAATAAAAGAGGCAATATTGACAACAAATTTAATTCCAAATTTTTTTGGATTTTTGTTTGGTCTAAATTAAAAAAAATCTGCCCGCTTCGCGGGCACATTCTCATGGCGCGCTTCGCGCGCGGCTCCCTTCGCTCGCAAGTTTGAGCGCGCCTAGGGCGCGCGACTGTTGGATCTCGCGCTTCGCGCTCGATCATATATTTATCTCGCGCTTCGCGCTCGATTATGTATTCACCTCGCGCTACGCGCTCGGGCGTATTTGCATCGCGCTTTACGCTAGGCTCCTCTAGATTTTTGAACTTCGTGTTCGACTTCGATGAAAAGAAAAAGTTTGTTTGCAAATATTATAAAATTATCAAAACCTCTACATATTAAGTGATTGTTAAATTTTCTTTTATTTTAGACTGAAAAGGAACTTTATTTACTCAAGGTTCTATCGACCTTAAGGAACACATTCTCATCCAGACACTCGCGCTCGATATTTGATTTGAAAATCATTTGAACCGTATGATAGAAACAAAAAAGTTGGAGCGCACTTACGGCGTGCGATTTGGTAAATACACTGAGCGCGCACTTTGTGCTTCGTGTTATATGTTCTTCATATACAAATTACTAAATTTGTATTTGATTTCAAATGAAAAGTAATGATATAATTGAGGCGACAAATTTTATTAGTTAACATTTTATTTTAGCTTGTGCCGTTTATCAAAAAAGTTAATTTTTTCATTTTGAATATATTCTTACCACAAAAATTGATTACGGGTGTGTAAGTCTTTTTTGAATGCACAATTTTTGTTCATTTATATGTTTTCGTACCTTGCATTGTTTTTTCAAAACTTTGATTTTTTTTACTGTCAATGTTATTTTCACGAATAAAACAAAAACCACGCATCCTATCGAAACATGAGTCACAATAAATTTGTACCTCTTCCATGGATGAACAAATTTTGTTTCGGTCATTTTTTCGTAGCTGGTAATATTCGTCTGAAAATTTGATTTTTCTATTTTCAATGCTGTTTTTTACGAATAAAACAAAAACTACGCGTCATATCAAAAAGTGAATGATAAGAAATTTGTAGATCTTTTTTAGGTGCACAATTTTGGTGAGATGATCTTTTCCGGTATCTTGCATAGTTTTACAGCAAAATGGCTTTTTTGATTTTTCATTAATTTTTTGTGCGATCAAAATTTGAATTTTTTATTTTTCGAAAAATTCAAAAAGTTGTCATGAAAATATTATAGGGTGTTCAGGAATCAACGTTTTTCTCCTCTTGACTTTTTTTCATATCGTGCGTTTTTCGGCTTAAAATGTTCATTTTCGTTTGTTTTTTGGAATTTTGAAAATGCTATAACTCCAGTAATTTTTTTTTTATCACGAAAAGTCATAAGAATATTTTGTTCGTCATTTTACGTACTACTAATAACCGTACATAGAATTTTCAAATCTTCCAAAAAAGTGGTCTCAAAAATTTTCAAAATGTGCTCACTTTTTGGATTTTCATCCAAAATAGCTGGTTAACGAACTCGTTCTCTATTTTTCGGCCATAAAAAAGTGTGCCAAAGCTCAATCAAATCTGATCATTTTTTCGAAAGTTATCGTGGCTACAGACAGACAGACAGACAGACTACAGACAGACAGACACCTTCGTAAAAATCGTTTTTTCTGACTCAGGAGGTCTCAAAACGTGGACATTTGATGAAAACCGACTATGTCAAATTTTACATAAAACCAATACCTTCTCATTAGAATGAGAATGTAAAAAATAAATCTGTATCATGATATTAAAGCGTATAATTTTGTCTACAGTAGCCCTAAGTTTCACTGAAATTCGTTACCCACTTTCAGGAATGATGGGTTGCAGTGCAGAACTAGATAACCACATTTTTAACGAAAATGGGTTAATTGCATCCAAATTAAAAAAAAAATCAAATACACATTATGGTAAAAGAATTTTTTATAATCTAAATTTTTAACAATTATTAAAAAATCAAAATTTATTTTAAAATTCAGTTACAATTTAGTGACAATTTTAACGTAGTAATAATTTTTTTTAACCTTTTAGCATTGATATTTCTTCAAATTATTATAATTTGATGAAAAAATTTTATTTTGCTTCATAGAGGGAGGTTTGTAATGACCTAAATTTTCAAATATACTTTTTTGATACAATTCGACCCCAGGAGCTCGAAAATAAAATTCATGAAATTTGAATGAAGTGTAGCTCCGATTGATATCCAGGTCTGATAGGATTTTGAGCTAGATCGACCATTTAGAAGTAGTTTTTTCTGGCGTTTAGAGATTTAAAAAGAAAAATTTTACCTTGTTTATATAAGAATTTTTTTTTTGCTATTCAAAATACAACAATACGTTATCTAGCGTATTTTTTCGCGTTTCTAAGACGCATCGATCAACCTATTGTTGAAACTTTTATGATCTACCAGTACCGAATTATGAAGTTTCAAAAAATGCTTTATTCTGTTTATATAAGAAAAACTTTTTTGATATTCAAAATACGACAATATTATATTCAGTGTATTTGTTCGCCTCCATGAGACGCAATGATTAACCTATTGATAAACCATTTATGGCCCATCAGTACCTACTTATGAAGTTTCAAAAAAATGGTTTATTCTTTTTATATGAAAAAAACTATTTTGATATTCAGAACACGACAATATTACATGTAGAGTATTTGTTCGCGTCCTTGAGACGCATCGATTGACCTATTGATGAACCTTTCATGACCCACCAGTACCGATTTATAAAGTTTCGAAAAAATGGTTTATTCTGTTTATATGAAAAAAACTTTTGTGATATTCAGAACCGACAATATTACATGTAGAGTATTTGTTCGCGTCCTTGAGACGCATCGATTGGCCTATTGGTGAAACTTTTATGACCGACCAGTATCGATTTATGAAGTTCAAAAAAAAGTGTATTCTGTTTATATGAGAAAAACTTTGTTTATATTAGGAGTACTACAGTACTGTATCTGACATGTTTGTTTGCGCCTTCGAGACACGTCGAATGACCTATTGACGAACTTTCTTAACCTCTTATGATCTAGCAATACCGATTTATAATTAAAAAAAATATGTTGTTTATCTTGTTGATATAGGGAAAACTTTTTTAATATTGGGAACACAACTATAATGTATATAATATATTTGTTCGCGTCTTCGAGCCGCATCGATTGCAAAAATTAAGAAATTTTCATGATCTACCATAAACTACCAATATCAGTTTTAAATTTCTCAACCAAATTAGTTAACTTGTTTATAATAGGTTTTTTTTTTATATTGGGAATATGACAGTACTACATTTGATGTAATTGTTCGCGTCTTCGAGACGCGTGGATTGATATTTTGACGAACTTTCGAAGACCATTATTGATTAATCAATAACTACTCAGAAAGTTTTAAGAAAAGTTACATTGTTTCTATGAAGTTTTAATTTGAAACATAAAACTAACGTAGGTTGAAAAGTTGTTCATTGTAACAGAACACATCAATTGACATTTTGGTGGGCCCTCTGATTTTCTGAAAATAAAATTTCGGAAAGACAGAAACATTATTATTATACCATTAAGCCATTTCGCTTTCAGGGTAGGCGTGAATCGCTCGGTAAACTTGAAAAATATTGAAAGTTCCATTTTTTTCTTTTGTTGGGGAAAACCTCCCTCTAGGAGGAAGCAAATTTATTTGACACTTATGAGCAAGCAAAATGCTCATAAAATGAGCACAAATAAATGCACCCATAGTGAATATGTCCATAGTACTTCGCAGCCGTATTTATTTTTTTTCGGATTTTTAGCAAAAAAATGTCTGCCATACTGTGTTATCACGATTTTCAATTTGAATTTTCTCGAAACAGAATTATTTTCTTGGACCAACATTCTTTATTCTCATTCAGGATTCCCATATCTCGGGAGCATGTTATTATTTTTTCAAAAATTGAAAATTTGATTTTTAATCGCTATCCAAAGCCGATTTTGAAAAACCATAAAATTTTAATCTCAAAATTCACAGTTGATTTTTTCTGAATCGGATAACTGTTTTACATCAAACTTTATTTACTTGTAGTCAGAAACTGAATGCACTCAACTCCTGATATAAGAACCCCGGTTTACGATATTTCTATAACTGATGGCCTCCGCAGTTTCGTCTTGAGAGGAGCCGCGGGGCCGAAAGAGAGGCAGTGTTCAGTCAAGCGTGAAAAACAGGGCATTCGGCCCTGCCTGTTTACGTTTAGATTCCCCTGATTCACGATCAAGGCCGCTGCAAGCCATGTCCGAAATCGTTCTTATATCGGGAGTTGAGTGTATCTCAGAAGTGTGATTTTATTTTATTTTTTAACTGAAAATTAATTTTGTATCGCAATTTGCAGTTAGGATATTTTTTTGATCTTTAAATAGTGATTTCGATTTTACAGAATGGTTTTTCGCTCTTTTGAAAAATTCCCATTTTGTTGTTTATCTAGTTCTGTACTGCCATCCTTCAAATATTAGTAATTCAAAAAACTGTGATCCTAAAATTCAAGATGGCCTAACTCCCGAAATTAATTTTTTTTTTCAAAAATCGTTTGGGCACCAAACGTCTCTTATATAATAATATAATTTCATTAAGTTTCATTAAAATCGAGCGATCGCTTGCACATCCTAATATTTCTGACGTATACTGACCCAACTAAGAATTATTCTTCTATTGTACTGAATTTGTTGCAAAAATGGATCAATTTGTAAACAGAACGTATTTATTTAAATTTCAAATGAAATGGAGACTATGATTTCACGCTCGTTTACCTTGAGGGAAGGTCAATGTAACAATTGAATACCAGAGAAGAAAGCAAAGTCGACTGTAAAATCTATGAATGCACATAAAGATTTTGTCAAACTTTCCCTTATGCATTTAAATAATAGAAAAGAGTGAAATTAACGATTTGAATGAGAAAAAGGATTCCAAAAAGATTTAATTATATAGTATTTGCAAATAGAATTGTAAGTGAAAGATATTTTGAATTTTATAGCAGCGGTAAACCTTAATTTATCTCAAATTGTTAAGAAAGCATGAAACATAATACCTATAACTAGACGTTTTCACAAAAAGTGTCAATATTCTGTCTGCATGAAATTTCCTACTATATAAAAATTTACAGACGGACTCCCTGAAATAGAAACAAACGCTTTCAGTCATTATAGAAACCCTAGCCTTTTTGCGCAAAGTTTCGAAATTCAGAAACGAAATCATGCCAGTAAAGTCCCCGAAAGGGAAATAAAGTTCTTAAAAAATGAAGCAGTTTTCGTATAAAAAAATCCTTCCTTATACAAATATCTCATAATTTTAGCCATTCATACTATTGTAAGCAATATCCTGAATATTTAAAAAACAGCCCGAAATGATTTTCTGTTCTCCATTTATTGCGTTCTATAAACAAATTTTTATTTAATTTTTTTAAATTGGTAACTTACGTGCATGTGCAAAGTGACCCATCTAAAAAGTTTTCTGATGAGGTGCAAACCTTTTTTAATTTTTTAATAATAAAACGAGCAATTTTTCAATCTGGTATTTATCGAAGTAATGAACATGATTGACTTTTTCTTTTGGATTAGGATGAGGGGTTTCTCGTTGTTTTGAATTTCACAAAAGAAATATTAAAATGTATTAAATATTTTTAGGCTCAAAATAGCGAAAAATGGAACAGGAACTTTTGTTAGAATTCTTCCAAGGGAATAATTTTGTTTTTGGATATTTTTCCGTATACATAAAAAAGTCTTTAATTGTCAAAAAAGTCCATATCGTGTCCAGTTTCACCGGAATTCTAAGCGCCTTAAGAAGATTGAAATGGGAGACAAGGTTCACCGAAATTCGGTGAGCATAGCACACACTGCGTTCAATAAAACAGTCGCCATTTTGTTAATTTTCCACTTTATAAACATCTTTTTGGCGGATTTCGAAGCAATAAAATATTAGTTAATGAATTAATATTAATTAATATAATATTAAAAATATATAATAACATTATTAATTATTATTAATTAATGTTTTATAAGATTATAATCCTAGTTCATTAATTTTTATTTTCTTCTTTACTTTGAGAACAAACTTCTATTTTTTATGAAAATTGTTTCCCTTTCTCATCAATTTAAAAATGAATTATTATAGATTTTTGGGGTATTAAGTAGTGTTATAGTTTGGCATTTTATAGAAGTAAACAAAAATTTTAATAACAATTAATGTCTTCTATTGAGTTTTTGAATTTATCAATTTGAAATTTTCAAAACTCAAAAAGACTTGTTTATGGGCCAAAATGGTGTGGAGAATTTTTTTAAGTAAAAAACGTGCGATTAGAAGTTACGATTTTTTTTAAATGTGCAAAAAATGTGTGTTTTTTAAATTAATTTAATTATATATTTAATAAAAAGGTTGTAGGTACATGTAGATCTTCAAACTTCTTTATTGTTTGAATTGAAAAAACATGTTATTATTGTACTGTTATGAAAAAATGTTGAAATGCTTTGAAAAGTATGATAAATTTTCTTTTCATAATATAAAAATAATGGCATGTTTCTTCGAATCAAACTAGAGAAATTCCAAGTTTAAGATCTGCAACTTTTTTTTGAATGTGCAATTACCTAAATTTAGAAATAATGAATAAGAAAAAAATTTGAATTGTACATTTGGGGCATTATTTCTGAAATGTACCCACTTGAAAAATTTAAGTCGCCCGATCTTAGTCAATCTTGGGCAAAGCATTTTTTGATGAAATAAATATTTGACCTTAAAAAATAAATAAAAAAAGTAAATAAAAAATTTGAATTTTTTGGAAAAAGGCATATTTTTTTAGGTTTTTATTTTTAAAAGTTTTGAGGTTAAGAAGTGGGATGTTTGTTGTTTATTTTTGAGAATATACCATCTGTTTTTACGATTTGTAACTCTTCTAGTGTGATAAACAAAATTTTTGTCCAGTATAGTTTTGATAGGTTTTTTCACTCCCTATTCAAAGGAAAAAAGCCAAGCTTTCTTTGTAGCCTAAACAGAATTACAAAAAAGAAAAAATATCTATTTTTTCATAAAATGGCTACTTCCAATGAAAAGGGCGTGAAACCCCTATTAAAATTGTGGTAGAAAACTTTTTTTATTGCTATTGAAAAAGTTAAAAATCGCCAAAGCAGATGGTATATTCTCAAAAACCAATCACCGCTTATTTTCACAAATAAAAAATCAAAATCCCACTCATTAAACTCAAAGCTCTTAAAGGAAAAACTCTAAGCATCCTTTTGAGATAAAATACTGACTAAAAAATGCCTTTTTTCGAAAAAAGTCCAATTTGTTTTTTACTTTCATTTTTTAAGGACAAATATATATTTTTTCAAAAAATATTTGGAACCAATGGAAAGGGCGTAAAAAACCCTATCGAAACTGTACTCGACGAAGTTTTTTATCACCATAAGAAGAGTTAAAAATATTCAAAATAGACAAAATCCACGAAAATTTCAAAAATTTCACCCCCATTTCTTCGGTAAATATATTGATCCCAATGACAAAATTTTTCCTTCACAGACTACCATCCAATAGCATAACACTTTGCCCAAGTTTGACTTGAATCAGACAACTTTGATTTTTTGAGTGGGTACATTATTGGACAAATAATGCCCCATTTGCAAATAGTTGTAACTTGCACAAAAAAAATGTTTTTTTTTTTTACTTAATGTATATCGTTTTTGGGTCTTTACATATCTAAAATCCCTCTACCACAGGAGATCGTCGACTCTTTAGATCACATCCATTCCCAAATCCCCAATTACCCCAACTCTTATAATAAGCCTCTAAACAGCTGGTTAGGATCTGTGCATAAATTACGTAAAGTTTCTTTTTCTGAAAATTTGAACCAGGTATCCCCCTCTGTCAGGGTCCGTAAGTTTTGACCCCCCTCCCTACTTAACGTAATTTTTGCAGACATAGATTATTTTCGTGAATTTATTCATTAATGTTTCTTATGAATTAATAAAGTAGTACAAATTTCAACTAACTAGTTAAATTTGTAACCAAAACAGAAGAATTCTGAACAAAAAATGTAATAATTGATATGGCAACCAAAGAAAGATTTTAATTTTAAATCGAAGATAGTTTAGTTGAACCAAAAAAATTGAATTTCAAACTGAGGAAGATCTTTCAGTCAATGAAGAAAACAAATTACATTTAAGATGTTAAATTTTCAAGCCAAAAGGGCGATCTTTCTACAAAACAGTTGAATTTTCAACCAAATAATTGAATTTTCAACCAAAAAGATGACTTTTCAACCAAGTGATCGAATTTTCAACCAAAAATATGAATTTTCAACCAAGAAGATTAATTTTCTATCAAAAAAGGTGAATTTTCAAGAAAATGCATACATTTTTAACCAAATAGTTGAATTATTCAAGTAAAAAAGATAAACTTTAAACCGAAAATGGAATTGACAGTTGAACTTTCAATCCAAAAATATGAATTTTTATCAACAAAGTTAATTTCAACCAAACAGTTGAGTTTCCAATCAAATATAGTTAAATTTACAGATGAAAATATTTAACAAAAAAAACTGCTAATGTCATCGTTTAGTACTCCTTTTCATCTTCCATTTCCATTTTCGTTCATCCCGAATCGATTTTTTTTCTTCGAGATATCGCACATTAACCATTTCAGTTCCTCTTTGCCTTCTTTGCTAGTTTCTCATTGTGGAACTGAAATGGTTAATGTGCGATATCTTGAAGAAAAAAAGTCGGTTCCGGATGATCGAAAATGGAAATAGAAGATAAAAAGGAGTACTAAACGTTGGCGTTAGCAGTTTTTAGAAAAAAAAATTGCTGATCATGTTATATTGCTTCAAATATGACTATAAAAGTAGCCATTTTTGCACATTTAGGTTAGGATATCTCAAAAACCTGACGTATAGGAAAAATTTAGATTACGGATTCGATTTTAGGATACCAAAATCCTTCGGGGTCACATAGTCCGGTCTTTGGGTACAAATTTAGTCGGCCTGTGTTATCAATTGTATTAATTGATGTTATGGTTTTTGACCAGCGAAATATAGTAAATAATATGATGTTAATGTGTTTTGTCCACATGGTCTAAAATAAATATTTTTTGAATATTGATTATTAATTTTATAAGTTGTAAAAAAAAATCCCTCTAGCTCCGCTCAGATTTCCGGTCTGATGCTCTAACCAACTAAGCTACGGAGAGATGAGAAGATTTTCTTCACAACTCCTACAAGTTGAATGTCGACGTTATTCAATGTACTTGCAAGATTAATTTTTAATCACTCCAACATGAAAGTGATTTTATTAATTATTGTTGTTATGGTTTTTGACCAGCGAAATATAGTAAATAATATGATGCTAATGTTTTTTGTCCACATGGTCTAATATCAATATTTTTTGAGTATTGATTATTAATTTTATAAGTTGTGAAAAAAACCTCTCTAGCTCCACTGGGATTCGAAGCCCAGGTCTTTCAGATTTCCTGTCTGAAGCTCTAACCAAGTAAGCTACGGAGACACGAGAAGATTTTCTTCACAATTCCTACAATTTGAATGTCGACGTCATTCAATGTACTTACAAGATTAATTTTTAATCATTCCAACATGAGAGTGATTTTATTACTTGATGTTATGGTTTTTGAACAGCGAAATATAGTAAATAATATGATGTTAATGTTTTTTGTCCACATGGTCTAATATCAATATTTTTTGAGTATTGATTATTAATTTTATAAGTTGTGAAAAAAACCTCTCTAGCTCCACTGGGATTCGAAGTCCAGGTCTTTCAGATTTCCTGCCTGACGCTCTAACCAACTAAGCTACGGAGAGACGAGAAGATTTTCTTCACAATTCCTACAAGTTGAATGTCGACGTCATTCAATGTACTTGCAAGATTAATTTTTAATCATTCCAACATGAGAGTGATTTTTTTATTGTTGTCATGGTTTTTGACCAGCGAAATATAGTAAATAATATGATGTTAATGTTTTTTGTCCACATGGTCTAATATCAATATTTTATGAGTATTGATTATTAATTTTATAAGTTGTGAAAAAAACCTCTTTAGCTCCGCTGGGATTTGAAGTCCAGGTCTTTCAGATTTCCGGTCTGATGCTCTAACCGAGAGAATCTAACTTAGAGCATCAGACCGGAAATCTGAAAGACCTGGAGTTCGAATCCCAGCGGAGCTAGAGAGATTTTTTTCACAACTTATAAATTTAATAATCAATATTCATAAAAATACTTGAATGCTCAACTGAAGCAGAATTATTTTCAACCGAAAAGTTGCATTTTTAACCAGAAAAATTGATTTTCTATTAAAAAGTCGAATCTGCAATAAAATACATAAATTTTCAACCAAGAGTATTAATTTCCTATCAATAATAACGCATTTTTAAAAAACTACATATGAACCAAATGGTTCAATTTCCAGCTAAAAAAGATCGATTTTCATCAAAAAATAGAATAGTTCAATTTTTGGTTAAAAAAATTAATTTTGAACAAAATAGTTAAATTTTCAAACAATGAAATGGATTTTCTAACTAAAATGATGAATTTAGAATTTAGAGACCAAAATACAAATTTTCTACCAACCAAAAAGATGAATTCTTAACCAGAAATTTAGTAGTAGACTGTTCAAACGAAAACCTTTCAACCAAAAATAGCTGAATTTTCTTATGGGGTCCTATTAAATCAATTCAGGGGGTTGAAGATATGAGAAAATCACCTAAAGTAATTTGTTAATGACTCCTTATTTGCTTGATCATTTATTATTTCATGAATTTATGACAATAAATTTAATATTTATACTAATATTGCTAGGTACTACTAATATTATTAGGTAAATTACAAGTAATACTGTTACAATTTTCAATAAATATGAGATCAATTTTTTTTACATTTAATGTACTAGGTACTACAGTAAGCTACATTTCGCTTACAAATCGCTGTTTACAATGTAAGACAGCATACAAAATCGTTGATCTACCCCCCCCCCCCACAAAAAAAAGGACTTTACGTAATTCATACACGGCCCCTTACCGACAGACGAGTTTGCATGGATTCGATAGCATCGAGAGTGCTCGCATTCATCCTCGGCAACAAACCTCCCGTTCGACGCAGTGAAAACAAGGGTCACCCATCCGAGTGCTAACCGCGCCTATCCGTGCTTAACATTCTAGATTTCTACGAGTCGAGAATCACGAAATAGCTCCTACCGTCAGTTAAAGTTGGGTTGTTTCTAATTTTATATTGTTTTCTATTACTAAGCACTGTACATACAAAAAATTTCTCATAAGTTTTTAGTCCATACGTAAAATTTTCTGAATTTTCAAATTCCAAAACTGAACAGTACAGAAGATATTAGCCGATGCTAAAATCCACAATTTTTTGTTTGCTCGGCTTAAATGATTCAATTAATTTCATTATTTTTACTGTGTTCTATTATATAACAATAAAACAACTAAAAAAATAAATAGGTCATCCGCCTTTGGAATGAATACTGATTTTCCATATTTTTACATTCTGAGGTGAAAAATCGACGAATCTGAAGAGCCGCTATCTTGACACGGTTTCAATTTGTCCCTCTATTTGGATATATATTATTTTTTAAATAATTATTATTCATCTTGGGGCTCGGTCAATTGCTGTTTTCTATTCTTAGCTGGCACAGATCTTGAGTTTCTTTACATTTGGAGCCTATCATCTGCAAACAATGATCTATGGAGATGAGGTTTTGTAATTATTATTCTGAGTTTACAGGCCATCCACTTGCATGCGAAATGATGCACTAATGTACATTTCCAATGAAAGTATGACGATGATACTCTTGTCTAATAATATTACACCAAGGGACGACCCAATTTTCGAGGACGTTTTACAAATCTGGGACGAATTTTATTGTTTTATATCATATTTCTCTCATTTTTTAGCACTTACAGTTTTATTTCTTTTAGCTCTTTTATTTAAAATCTTAAAATCATCTTTTGAAACTCAAGATATTCATTCATCAATTTACATATAAATATAATATGTATTTTGAAGACATCTTTTATTCTTGACGCATCTTTAAAGAATTCAGAGCAACCTTCATCGAATGTTTTAACAATGAACTCAGATTGGAATTCTCAATGGGATAACAAGATTGTTGCCAATTAGTCTCTTGTGCAATTTCTACTCTTCACTCAAAACCTATTATGTGATTCGTGTGACCAACAATGCACGATCTACTTTTCCTCTAATTACTTTTTAAAATAAAAAAGTGAAATCTCAACACAAGTCTTTGGCTTCTTTTTTATATTAACCCAATTAAAATTTATTTTCATAGCTGAAATAATTATTTTCTGAATATTCATCACGAAAATTGATGAAATTGAAAGATTAGAATTCGCTAAACATTAAATGCTGAGCCTCACAGAATCAGAACAAATAAGAATTTATTGAGCTACACTTTCTTAATAATCCAAAAAATTCTAATTTTTAGAAGGAAAATCTATTCGATAACTTGAAATATCACAAATTTTATATCGCATTATGTAGTGCAATTTAAAATAAGTTCGATTTCAATTCTTTTGAAAGGTTAAGTTCAATTGTTAACTTTTTCAATTATGAAATCATTTAGTCTACAATGCGTTTTTGACATTAGAAATTTTTCATTTTATTCATTTTTGAGCGTACATTTTCAATTAAAAGAATTTAACAATGTTCTTGAGATTCCTGGGCAAATTAAAAATGATTTTTTATTTTGAAAAATTAATTTTAAGTTGATATTCACAAAGATTTAAAAAGATTTCCTAAATTTTCTACTTTCCTAAATTGTCAAAAGTGTTTCCTAAAATTTGTAGTAAAAATTATAATCATTTAAAAAAATATTTATTTTTGAAGATTTCGCAATAAAATTTTGAAGCTTTTTAAGGAGTTTGAAAGGATTTAAGATAGTAATAAAATTTTCTTAAGATTCCTGGGAAAATATTGGATGATTCTTTATTTTGAAAAATTAATTTGAAGAGAATGTTTAAAAATACGTGAAAACCATCTTTTATGTATAAATAACAATTGAATAATTATTGATTGGAAACAACTCAGAAAAATTAAACTTCAAATTAAAATGTATTCTGTTTAAAAAATTAAATCGTTCCAATTGTTTAAAATGATATAATTTTGAAAATTTACAAATTTATTGATTCTTTCTTCAATTCAAAGCATTGAAAATGATAGCGTGGATTTACATTTTTTAACCAACTATTTAATATAAAATTGTTCATTCGAAAAGTGTCGAAAGCTTTTATTTTATACGCGTAAATTATTGAGCATTTGCATTAAAAATTTTGGAATTAAAATTTCAGCTTTGAGAGTTCAAATTTTTTAATTTCAATGAACGTAAAAAATTTTTGTGAACCCGGAAAAATCGGGAATTTGTTTCTTCGATTAAATCGGCTACCCTGAATTATTATATAACCAATTCAATATTTTATTGTAGGCATATAAACTAGTTCTACTGAAAAACCAGACTCTGTATAAAAGAGGTATAAAAAATGTAAGACCTTAATCATAATCAGGAACACGAGTCCTTTCGATTCTCTAATTCTTACGCAATT
>CAKNYM010053189.1:162562-179675 GCA_932195095.1 Andricus curvator | reverse complement strand
TTTACATTCTCATCAGAGAAGGTATTTGAAGAAGATTTGTGTAAAATTTGACCCCCTCTGTTTTTATCAAATGTCCCTATTTTGAGACCCCCTGAACCCGAAAAACAGGTTTTTACGAATGTTTCTGTACATGCCCGCTGTATGCCGTGGGCAGATTTTTTAAATTCTTTCTGGTCCAAAAAAAAGTCAGTTGAAGGTGACCAAAAACTTGATAATTTTACCAAAACATACAAAAATAAAAAAAAATTTTGAATATATTTACTGATTTTTTTCAACGTTTAGGGTTTTCCACGGAAATATAATAACTTTATACTCACTTTTATAAATTTTTTACAAAAACATCAGTATTTTTCTAAAAAAAGCACAAAAGTAATTAAAAGTAATTAATTTTAATGTTTAACGGTTGATTAATTTGAAATATTAGAATAGCACAAATTAAAAATTGCTATAATTAACATTTAAATTATAATATGTTAAATAAATTTTGTTTTAATAATAAATTATAAATCCTTATAACTATTTCTTTATTTAAAATGGTAATTTTTCAAGCCGAAAAAAGAAATAGGGAAGTTCTCTCACACCCTACCTCTTTTCTAGCTCGCAAAATGACTAGTCATTGCTATTTTTGGCAATTTGGTAACTATTTTTCGAATTGACCTTGGTAATTTGATTTGCGAATATTTTCGAGGTTGTAAATGCGTGATCAGCATCGTCAAAAATATTGGTATACGCGGTTTTAACAGAACGAGAATAGAATTAGTTATGAATGTGATTTTTACACATTTTAAATCAAAAAAATTGTTCGTGTTATTTGGGAAAATATAAAGTTTTTTGGATCTGCCCTGAATGATATTTTACTTTGGGGTTTTTATTCGATTTAAAAAAAAATTTAGAAGAAAACGATATAAGAAGAAATGTATAATAGTGAAAAAAATGTGAATAAATGAAAGATTTCATTAATGTTAAATATTAATAGACTTGAATTATTTTAATGAATTTAGTAATTGTTGAATAATTTTAATATATAAAAGTTGATTATGTTGAAATATTAGAATAGTGAAAATTAAAAAAATGCTATAATTAACATTGAAATTATAATATGTCAAATAAATTTTGTTTCAACAATAAACTAAAAATGCTTGTAACCATTTTTTTAGTAGAAAATGGTAATTTTTCAAGCTGGAAAAGGGAAGGGGAAGTTCTATTACACCCTTTTCCAGCTCGAAAAATTACCAATAATTGCAAATTTTTAATTAACAATTTTTTTATTGGTTTTTTTGAGGAAAATATGAAACTTTTTGGATCTACCCTAAATGATATATTTATATATATTACTTTAGGACTAAAACGAAGATTTTTCGAAAGTTTTAATTTATCCGGATCTATAATTTTGGAAGACAATAGTTTTGTCTAATTTTGATTTTTTTTTAAATAGCTTTACAAGTTTTTTTTATTACTGTGACATTAAGGGACATGTGCATTGCCTTCGAATGCAAACTTGCCTGAACGAGTTCGGATTCTTCCTTATTATTTTGCAACCTTGATGCAATAAATTTTCACTTCAAGGTGGAACCTCGAGGGTGAGGACGTCAATTTGATTTTTGTGCTTCACTTCTATAAGCCTTTTTGTTTGCTTCAATTTAAACCCAAAAATTGGTTTTAAAAAACACACATTTTTATTTAATATTAAAAAAATTATTAGAAGAACAGACTGAATAAAGGTCCATGCAGAACAATATAAAAAAATGTTTTTACATCTCTAATGTAGAGCTCTTGAGGTAAACGTGCTTCTATAATTTTATATTTCATAGCCTATCATAGAAATTTTTGTTGTTCACCCTCTAAAATTTGATTTTTACCGTTTATACATAGTCATTTTCACGTCTTCAACTAATAAAGTCTGATAACATTTTTGTAAGAATGTACTGAGTATTTTCTACTGCACAAGATTCCATAATAGCTTAACACATCCCATTAACAAATTTATATACTTTCTTTCGAAGAAGGCTCAAATTTTTAATACCGTTTAGTCCATACCATAAATTTTCCAAATCAGATACATAAATATCTTCGAAGTTTACTGTACCTATAATCTATATGTATGTAACTACAGTAAGGCACCTATATTGGTTGGGATTACGAGGTCGTGATCACGAGATGCTCAGTTACCTCTGCGGTATACCTAGTGAAAGTTTACAAGACGCATCTTCAAGGTTACCGAAGAAGAAGCTGGCGAAGAAAAAGAAAAAGAGTCGACCGACATCATGCGACATCTTTTCACCTTTTCAAAAAATCTCTTATACATTCATTATTTTTAATTATCGTACATTAATTCACGATGCCACAAATGAGTCTCCTTTTCTTCAATTTATTTACTTATTAGTTCTTTATTTACAGAAACTTTCCGATTTATTTACATATTGTATCAAAATTGGTCCTAAACTTCTTTGCGGTAGGTACCATGCAGTCGGCACTTGTAATCCAATAAGTTACAAATAAGAGAATTGATGCTAGATCTGGAATTTACTGTTCAAAAAAGTTTGTTGAAAATTTACACTTTTTTTTAAATTTGGAAGATAACTAAAATTTCAAGAAATATGTGAAGCGCGACTTTATAATTTATTTTTATTTTATATTTCTTTATTTAACACAAAACGTTGCAAAAGGGAAATTTTGGGAATTTTTTTCTCTTCAGGAGCGACTGCTAAATATTACAAAAGGTCTTAAATCCATACAGGAGTACTCTCAGAATACAAATAGTTTGCATGATAACCAATTTAATTTTTATCTCTAGCACAATAGTGAATAAAGTTGTAAAGATGTATCAAACGTATAAATAAATATCACTTTCTACTAAATGAAATTGTAAGATTGATGTTACTAAATAAATTAGTAAGGGTATTCTACTTAAATCTGCTTAGTAGTAATAACTAACTAATTCAATAAGTAACAATGAATTGCTAGGAAAACATCATTTAATCATTTTTTAAAATAGTTTTTGCTAGTTTTTGAGTTTTAATCAAGAGATTTTAATGTTTCTCGATTTATATTCTAAGTTTATATTGTTATAAATAAATAAATGAATTCATTTATATTGTTATATTAATAATAATTGTGTATGAGCAATACAATATTCAAAATTTAAACGATACCGCCAAAGGGGGTATGTTCAGACGTGTGGGGTACATTCGGACATTCCTAAATTGATAGTTTAAATTACCTAAGTTCGGTGGTTTTATTCAGAATCTATATTCTATCCAGAATTTTATCTAGAATTTTATCTACAATCTAGGTTTTAATCAGTTAAGGCTTGAAGTGATTCGAGACTCTTGGAACAGTTTTGAGTAATGTATGCTATTATTTTAGGGAATTTAGGGGAGTCCGAATTTACCCCACATGTCTGAAATTACCCCCTCTGACGGTACAGACATTTTCTAGTTTCAAAACAAAACACAGCACTGCTTTTTGAAATATAATTCAGTGTTCCGTTGACCTTAGACAACTTAGATCAGTATTTAAATTCAAATTTATGCTAGTATAGTATCCTGATTAGACAAAATTTAAAGAAGTTAGATAGAAGTGAAGGGATTTTATTAAAAGCATGTAATACAAAAAAATATTTCAGGAGAGCAAAACAACGTTCTTGAAAATTGAAATATTAAAATGAATACAATTTTATAAAATCGTTAATATAAAATAAAATTGGATTTTCTCATTACAATTTTAATAATTTGTAAAAAATAAAAACATTATTTTCTCATAAAATCATTGAAAAATTAATAGGATAATAGATCATTTTTCAAGAAAAAAATTAATTTTCAAATTGTTGTTTTGAATGGCGTTATTAGTTTTTACGTATCTCGCATTTTCAAACAATTTAAACATTAATTTTTTTCTTACAATAATGTGCGACGGAATTTATTTTGAACATGCTGCTGAACGTAAATGGCGTTTCTCATATAGCGCAGGCGTATGCACGCTGCTGCTGCCATGACGCGCCGTGACTCTCGCTCTTCTCGTGATTTTTCATTTATGAATAAGTGGATTCTGACTTCAATTTATTGCAAGTCAAATGATTTTGGTCACTGATATTATTATTTTTGGTTTCTGTTTAGTTTCTTTAAAAAGGGTAAGTTTTAGTTTAATATTGAAGAATAAGTTCAACATGTTAAGGTAACATGTTGGAGGCTTACAGTGTGCAGAAATTTAGGAATATTTATGTGCCTTTTCTTGCGCACAAATTAAAATTAATATAAAAACGTTGAAAACCGACAACTTCAGGTATCTGGTTAATATGGTTATATGTAATTTGATGTATCATTCGTACAATTTTCACATTTCTTGTATTTTTCCATGTGCTCAATAATTTATTATTCGATTTCAATAAAAATTATCTTAATTGTAAAATCAGTTTTTAAATGTGTTTAAACTACCGTTTAAAATAGTTACTAGCAATACATTTACCAATTCATTTAGAAGTAGCATTACCAATTCCTTTAGTAGATACGGTTGCTAATTAATTTAGTCGGTTATTCTTACATATTGAATTCGTAGATTTCTACTAATTAGCAGTAAACGAATCGGCGCTATTTGAATTAGTAGAAAACTACTACCAATTAGTAATTTTATACTAATTCAGATTTAGAGAGCAAAGAATTCCGCCCAGTAAAAAGTTATCAGTACATTCAACATAGTTTGTGAAATCGAAATTTGCCAAGCAATTCTAAATGATATCCATAGAATATAAAATTGATAATTTTATAGAAATTTTAAGAATGTATTAAAAGGGGAAAGAATAAAAATTTTCAAAATAGAGGAAAATCTCGCCAAATTGTCATATTTTTTTCTCATAATGCATTGTCAAAATTTCCCTAATTTTATCAATTAATTAAATTTTATAATTTAGATATCATTTAGAATTACTTAGCAAATTTCGATTTCACAACTTATGTTCATTGCTGATAACTTTACCTGGCGTAATTTTTTGCATCTTTTTGTGAGATTTCACTTCTTTTTCCATAAAAATGTTTATTAAATAAAATATTCGTTTCAAATAAATAAGAATATTTAATACTCGATAAAATATAATGCATATATAATTAGTGTTGATATTGATACCCAGGCGGAAAAATTACTTAAACAAATTATACATAATTTTTTCCACTATATGTATAATTTTTCCGCCTGGGTATTATAAATAAAAATATAACTATAAACAGTTTCTATATTGTACATTTTCCTAGATTCCAGAAGACTTTGATAAAAATCGTTTTGCTATTGGCAATATATACAAAAGGGGCTAACTTCATGAAAATATATTCGCGGTTTTTACTTGGCAGCAATCCACTGCCGCGAATCTTGATTATTAAACGTCAAATTTTAGGCATAAGAAGTGAGTGAAATACCTCTAGAAATAAATGAGTCAGAATTTTCTGAAAAATGGTAGTGGAGTTTCACATAGGAAATTTATCCTGAAATTTTTAGACGAAACGGTTGAATATTGTAGCTACAGATCGATTGAACTTATAAAAGCGAATTTTGGGCAAAAAAGTTAATTATTTCTAGACGTAATTAATTGTTCAAAATTTCCTGAAAAGTGGCACTGGAGCTTAATCTAATTTATTTATCGTGACATTTTTAGACGAATCTGTTGAATATTGTAGGTAACAGGTCGACTGCACTACTAATAATGATACATTTGTCATGTTTTCTGAATCTGCTGCATCTAGTTTCTAAAAAATGGACTAATGCAGTGTGCTAAAAGTTATTTTTAGAAATTTTTTAATCAATTTCAAAAGGATGTATGCAAATCGGATAAGAATTGGCTAATATATGCATAAAAGGAGCTAAGTGCATAGATAGGTAGTTCGAGAAAATATATTCGCTGTTTTTTTTTATTTGGCGGCGATTCACTACAGCGAATGTTGATTTATTGCTGTTACAACAAATTATTACAGCAAAATTCATAGATTAGCATTTTCTTCTAATCTGACCCCATCTTTCTTTTAAATCGGTTTCAATGGTGGTTTTTAATGAGGGACAACGGGATCAATCGGTCTCAATTAGGTTCAATAATTTTTTAGAAGGCATTTCTAAAAAAATGATTAGACCGAATTGGGACCGATTGAAATCACTGTCCATAATTAAGAAACACTATTGTGATACAAAATAAAACAATTATTATAAAAAAATGGATAGATTCGCCATTTCTTCTAATGACCTCTTATTTCTTTTTAATCGGTTTCAATGGTGCGTTTCTTGATCGGGGACAATCAGTCCCTATCTTTCTTTTAGGAGGTCATTTAAAACAAACAAAAATGACCACTGACCCGATTGGAATCGATTGATTTCATTGTTCCCGATTAAGAAATACCATTAACAATTATTTTTTAAATTGGAATAAAAAAGAGTTACACGATTAAGTTAGATTATATTATTCGGTTTCAATTATGTTTTTTAATCGGGGCAATATAGGATCAACCCGTCCCCAAATAGGCTTGTTGAATTTTGAACATTTAAAATTAATTATCAAAGGATTTTAGCTTTAAATTATTAGAATTAAAAAAAATGAATGATGCTTTTTCCACTTAATAAATAAAAGTGCAAAAAAATTATAATTAGCTTAGTTCAATGCTTTTTTTTTATTGACAACATCATAGCAATAACTTTAATTTTAACTGGAGAGAAACGATCCATCATTTTTTTAAGCCTACACAACAATTGTAATCTTAATGGTCTTCAATTATTGTCAATATCTTGTTCATTGTTCTTTTGTTTCGTGATAATTATAGCAAGCTGAATGACTGAAAAGAGCGATCACAAAATCGAAAACAAATTTTTACTGTTTTCTTCAATTCAAACTATCACATAGATTTTAGTTTTTTTTTTGCATTGATGAATTAAAAGTAGATAAAATTGTTAAATTTCTTATTTTTACGGCCGGATAATACTTTTATCAAAAAAAGTTGTTTAAAAAAAGATAATCTTCTTTTAGAACAAAGGAATCTAGTTTTAAGAATTTAATACAAACAATATACTTAAATCTAACTTCGAGCCAATAAATAGGCTTAATTTAGGTTTAAAAAAAAATTAAGCTGTAAAAAAAGTAAGACTTTATTTCTGTGCATAATTGGATTTCAGCTTAAAAAAAGATTGTTTTATACAATTTTATATGACTCGTTCCAAAATGGTTCTGAAATATTTTTGTTCCAAATTCATTTTCTCAACAATTAATTTTTCCGATTTAATTCACAAACATAGAACCAGAAGTGTAATTACAGACCAATTTTAAATCAGTCGCTGCAAAAAATAAATTATTCTCAGATTAAAATCTTCTTTGCGGTGAATGTGATGAAATTATCTGATCGATACCAATTAAAAATAAATCTTCTTTATTTTTATAATTAATAAAAGTAACTCTATTGTTCTTTAACGTTTAATTTTGTGTTATATATCTATATAAATTACTTGTCCTGACATTTCTGCTGAATGAGATATACGTAAAATGAAAGTCCTACTTTTTCCCTTCTCTGCTATCGTTCGTCAATGGCGAGTCCAGTACCAAGATATGTAAATTGTTTCTTACATTGAATTGAAGGATGATCGGAAATTACACTCGTAGTGCCTATCAATCGCGATTCTTGTCAGTAGAAAGGTTTCTGGATAATATATAAAATGCCTCAATAAATTTACTTTTATAGGTTTAATTTGCTGTATCCGGATTATTATTAAGCGAAAAATGCAGTTCTTCAAAGATTTTTTAAAACCTTATTTAATTATAATCTATAGTAATTAAAATAATTATGAATTAATGTTACGATTTAAAGTGTGTTAATTTCTTAATTGAGTCGATTGATTCCGTGCAAGAAAAGCACGTGTCTCGATAAGATCTCAATTCTAACGTTATTTTTTCGCATCTCATCTCGTCTAGTGGATTTATAAATAACCTTTGAATTGAAAAATGGTGTTAAATAACTCAATCATTTTTGTCAGAGTCAGATTTGAATTAAAAGACAATAAATCTGCGACCAAGCGATAATCATATCTCTTCTAGGGAGAGGGAGGAGACGATTGAAAATTGAAAATTGCATTATTATGTAGTGATATAAAAGATTGTCTGATGAATTTTTAAATTTTTGCTTAATATTACTTCAGATCGTCAATCATTATCTAAGATCGTCTGGAGAGGTTATTTTTGGCTTTACGACCTTTCAAAGGTGTTCTCAAATCATTTTGGAATTCAAAGTAGGTCTTTTGGTTTTAATTTTTCAACTCGAAATTAAAACTAAAAATTAAACATTTTTAATTAAAATTAAAGAAGGAGTAACTTTATGAAATTGAAATTTTTATTCCAGTATTTAAAAAAAATCGAATACTTCAATAAATAAAAATTTGGATCATGATATAACGTAATCTAGAAAACTTGAATTTTTTATTGAATTCTAAATAAAATAAAATGAATCTCTTTAATTCTAAATATATCTAAATACTGTTCAAACTTTTTAAAATTTGAAAAAGCAAGACCATTTTTAAAATACAATAGTAGAAAATGAAATTTTCAGTGATTCCTGTATTCAAATAAACTTCTGTTTCAGTCTCAGCGAAGCAGCGATAGGTTCGGTTATATTCAGATGGGGGCCGTTTTCGTTGAACTAGATGGGATGTATTCTCTCGAACTAAAACTACTAATACTAATTACCAAAATTTGAAATACTAATACTAATACTATATAAAAATTATTCTAAGAAGTCCAATAACCCAGCAAGCTTATTGCCATCCATTTTTTTCAATTACTACTTTTTCGAAATGAAATCCGTAGAATAAATTAAATTTAAAAAAAAATTAAAAAAATTAAAGCATAAATGAAATCAGACTTGTTTCTAACTTGTTATTGGAAATTAAATATGATACCTTCAGGCACCCGGGTATTCAAAAGAAATGTTGTTATTTTAATGTATCATTTTTGTGACATAAAAACTTGCTAGTTATTGTATTCTTAAAAAGAGTACCGAAAAAGAGCACGGAACACTAAAGGCCCATTATTATTATTATTATTATTATACCATTAAGCCATTTCCCTTTCGGGGTAGGCGTGACTTGCTCGGTTGGAAAAATGGTTGGATTGATGTAGATTATATAGGTATACGTTAGATAGGTATATAGGTGTAAAGTATGTAGGTATATAGGTGTTAGGTATATATGTTTTAGATTGATCAGGAATTCTCGTGTCATTTATTCAAATGACACGTTTATTCCGCAACACTGCTCCGACCCAGGTTGCTGATCAATCTCTCTAGCGATCACCCCAAGTGAAGAGCCTCACAAAATTGTTATGTATGGTTTCCCACTTGGGCCCATTAGATTCCGAGGTCTTTGTTTCAGGCTTCATTCATTCTATCCCATTAATTCTTTATATAAATATTCGGTTTAAAATGTTTTAATTGAACAACTCATAGTTATATATATATATATATATATATATATATATATATATATTAACGTAAATAAAAAGTTCAAAAAACAAAGCGTAATTTCTTGTTCTAACTTAATTAGATAAATTCAAAGGTCGAAAAAACATGAAATCGATTAAATTGAATGGAATTTGCACGAAGCATATCAAAATTAGCTAAATTTCCTTTCGATTTCAGTGAGTTAATTTAAATTGTATTTAATGCAGTAAAATTTATTCGAATTATATTCAGTCCATTAGAAGTTCTTTGAATTATCCGGAATTCAGTAGAACTCATTTCAAATAACTGGAATTCAGTGGAATTCAGTTGAATTAGATGAAATTTATTCAAAATGACGGTGAAACAATTTGCATTTACCTTTAAATATTTTTTTAACTAGTTGGCCCTGATTGTTTTTAAATCTTTTGCCTCATACTTCGAATTCAAAACAAGTTGGAAATTACTGATTATATTATTTTTTTAGAGTTTGATTTTTTTCCACTGCGCAAAATTCTTAAAAGTTTTGAAAAAAAATAAATCCACGAAATTCGGGAAAAAAGTAATGATATAGAAAACAAGGGGTTAATCACTCAACTTGAGAGTATGCATATATTTCAAAATTTCACAGATTTCAAAAGATTTCATAGGATTTCTAGAGATTTCAAGAGATTTCGAAAGATTTCACAGTTATTCTACAATTTCTATTTTTTATAAAAAAAAATAATAATCAAAATGCCTAAAGATTGCAAAAAATTTTCAGTGATTTCAAAGATTTCAGGAGCTTTCAAAAGATTTCAAAATAATTCAAAAGACTTTAAAGGAGGTCTAAAAATTTCGAAAGATTTTAAGAGATTTCGAAGATTTCAGAGAAACCACCAGTGTTTGACAGTAACGCGTTACCCTGAACGTTACATTTTTTTAGTAACGGTAACGCGTTACTTATTTTCAAAAGTAACGTTAACGCGGTAAAATTTTCGGGTAACTACAATGTAAAGTAACGTACGTTATTCAATGTTCCTTTACGAAATTTGTTAATCGTATTTATATTGTTTATACTACATTATATATCATGGTAACTATAATCAGAAGACATATTTAACTTAGAGTAGCATATCTCTATACATTGGACTAACAAAAAACGAAATTTTCCCCCATGAAAATTGATGTGGAGTAAAAAAAAATCTTTTTACAATATATTCCTTATAGCGCGGAAACGTTTTTTTAGACAAGAATAAAACAACGCAAAATATTTTAAAATCGAAGAATATTTTCTAATTCAAATTAGGATTAACATTTTTTTGCTTTTGGGTTTTTTAAATAATATACATTAAAAAAAAAATGATTTTTGTTAAAAATTTTCATGATTTGCATATCTCAATTGAATCTATATTTTCCTTTTATTATTAAAATTTTAAAAATATGTTTACAGTGCTTAGATAGTACTTTCAAATAAAAAAAAGGTCAAATCGAGAAAATAATGGAATAAATTCTTTTTAAAAAATGTTTTCAAAACCTAAACAGATTTTTGATCGTTTGATTAATGCTCACTAAAGAAAAAAGTAGATATTTTTTGTAATAAAAGGAAAAATACGCAATGTGAAAATATTTGTTCGCTCGAGTCATTTTTATAAAATGATAATAATTTTAATACAACATTATTTCTGGTTTTATTCTTCTTCTTCTCAGTCCAAAAAAAGTACACAAAAAATTCCCTGTAATTTTTTCCCTCGTATAAGAAACTTTTTAAAATCCCATAATTTGACTTTTGTATACCATATTATATCCTATATGTGGGATTTTATTTATATGCCATATACATTGCTTGGATCATTGTTCGGGGAAGCAGGATCCATTCTCATTGTTTAAATATTTCGATTGAGTGATAAACTTAAAAAAAAACTAGTTTTATTAAAAGAAAAAAAAATCTATCCAAAGTGCGTGGTTTAGAATTAATAATAGTGTAAAATAAAAACATTTTACAGATTATTAATGTAAAATTCCTTATTCATTTATGTAAATTGAAATATAATTGTTAAGTTTTAAAAGACTTTCAAATAAAAAAAAGCTGTCTAAAGCTTTTGGGAATATAAAATAACTTATTCAAAATTTGATTTTAAAAAGTAACGGCAAGGTTACGCGTTCTTTTTCTTCATAAACAGTAACGGTAATGCGTTACAAATTTTTAGGAAGTAACGGTAACGTTATCGCTTTTCTTTCGACGATTTAGAAGACGCAAGATTTTTATCGAAAAAAATAAGGTTCAGATACAATTAATCACTGTTCTGCCGTACTAAAGAAAAATATACGTAACTAACTATACGATAATGGTTCATTTTCTCATACCTGGCAAAGTAAAATCAACGTTAACTACAATCTCACTTATGTATGGTTATCCCTAGTACGACAGAATTATAATTATATTTTGGAATAATAAAAATGACAAAAGATTTCAAAGACTTCAAAAGATTTAAAAATATTTCAAAGATTACACAAAAATTCCAAAGATTTCACAAAGATTCCAAGAATTTCAGAAGGTATTGTACACCGGATTTTAGGAGTCATCAACTGCTTTATAGAAAATAATTATACTAAACTGAGGTAGAAAAATAGAGGAAAATTAAATTTTGAATTATACACTCTAAATTTGAATAAGTCAAAAGTGACTTATTTGAAGCCAATTTTGACAGATTAAAATAATGCGGATTCTACGACTGACGAATCAGTCAAAAGTGACTTTTTAAATCAGCTAAATTAATTTATTAATGAAATCCGTCATTTTAAATGATCCAATCTGTTGAAATTTCAACTAAAAAAGGTCCATTTTCAACCAAAAATAAAATGGTTAAATTTCAATTAGCAAAATAATTTTCAATTAAAATTATACATTATTAAACAAAAGGATGAGTTATTAACAAAGCAGTTAAACTTGCAACCAAGTAGTTGAATTTTCAAACAAACATAAAATGAATTTTCCTTCTTGAAGATTAATTTTCTAGGAAAAAAGACGAATTTTCAAGAAAATGGTAAATTTTTTAATTAAAAAGATCAATTTTTAACAAAGCAGGTGAATTCACAACTAAAATGATTAATCATTCACTAAAATAATGATTTTTTATCAAAGCAGTTCAATTTTCAATCCAGAATATGGATTTTCAAACCAAAAAAGATGAATTTTTAACAGAATACATGGATATTCAACCAAGTAGCTGAATTTGCAAGTAAAAAAGATCTATTTTCAAACAAAAGAAAACGAGTTGTCAATAAAATAGTTAACTTTTTAAAGCAAAAGATGAATTTTCGACTAAAATTATGAATCTTAATTTTTAACAAAGTAGTTCAACTTTCAACCTACTACTAATCATCAGTCTGGTCACTGGACACTGGTTGAATTTTCAAATAATAAAAAAATGAATTTTTTCCCAAGAAGATTCACTTTCTACAGAAAAGTCGAATTTTTACCAAATAGTTGAATTTGCGACAAAGAAGATAAATTTACGATCAACAATGGAATAGTTAAATTTTTAGTTAAAAAATTTAATTTTTAACCAAAAAAACAACGAATTTTCAACAAATCAGTACAATTTTCAACCATAGAGATGAGTCCTCAACTAAAAAAATTAATTCTTAGCAAACTAGGTCAACTTTCAACCAAGTAGTGGAATTAAAAAAAAAATGAATTCTTAATAAAACATGTAATAGTTGATATTTCAAGAAAAAAAGATTTTAATTTAAAATCAAAAATAGTCGAAAATAAGTCATTTTAAGTGACTATTTGATTTAGTCAGCAGTATTTTAATAAAGCATGTTTGATTAATTCAATCAGTTAAATTTTGACTGATTTTAATTCAGAGTGTATTATTTTCATTAGGTTTGACATAACTTTTGATGCATATATATAGTTAAAACTTTGTCAAAAGGACAACCGCAGGATTTCGCCGGAAGATAGGTGAGATAGATGATTACAGTCTGCGACGAATTCAACACGACGATCCGGCAAATGTCTCGTGCACCCTGAGGACACGGAGCGACCCAAGGACGACCGCCTTCTGCATTTTCCCCGCAAGTGTCTCAGCATTTTGTTGACACGCAGGGATGCTTTCCAGGCTATTATATATATATATATATATATATATATATTTTTTTTTTTGAATAAATGAAACTTATTTCTTATTTGTTTATCTCAAACAAATGAAACTTATCATCTGGGATACTTTGAACCCATTTTCATTTAAAAGGCCAGTATTTAAAAAAAAATTCTATTCCTTAGATAAAAATTTGTAAGACTTGTTTTTTCCTTATATTATATTTAAATGCCGAAAGCGGACCTCTAAATATTATCCGGTCGGCTTCTTCTTGTACACGCCTTATTTAGATACCTAAATGTACATCGTTAGAAAAATCTACCTATATGAATAGATTTTTAATGACTCCCAGGGACTAAAATGAATTTGAGATTCAGGTCGAGCAGATCGACCAAATATGGGGTGGTTAAAAATGACAAAAGCTCTAATTAAAAAAATGGTTATTCCCTCAAGGCAGATGCTGGGCCCTCGCTAGTTCCGTGGGACTGGATGGAATGGGACCCAGAATGTGGTGGGGACCATTTCTATATAACTGATGGTAAAGTTGCCCGTCTCTCCATAATCTATCAGTGTGTTTAAGACGATTCTTTGAGCATCGACCTGTCCAACTGCCTTAATCAAGGTGAGTGTCGACAGAACTTGTATCTCCTAATCGCACCTTTGCACTCTTCATTTATATATATATGCAAACATAAAATCTCGTGAAAACTAATCGTATAGCGGGTACGATTTTCAAAAAGTTAAACATTTTTTCTATCGAAAAAAAAACAAGTGGTGCCTTTAATCATTGGAGTGAATTTGTGAACTGGTGTTTAATAGTGCGCCGGTGCTCATCGAGGTGAAGATTAATTCGCTGATGCTTAAAATACAAATTTTATCACCTTTTATTGTTTTCTTAAGTCTACAATTAAAAAAAATCGTTTCCTAGAGATAAAAAAAAAATTTTAGTGAAAATTTTACGATAATTAGTATGTAAATAGTGAATATTAATAAATAGTGACTTTTCCCAAATTTGGAAAGGCTTATAACAAAATGAATTATTATTGTTATTATTATTATTTCGGAATGGATATGTATTTTGAATACAGAAACAAGCAAATTTTATAAGCTCTAAAATCCGAAAATATTGCATAAGAAATGCTCTGTAATTTTTTAACCTTTCTAAATTTAGAAACCATCCGATTGCAAAGCTTGATTAATTTATAAGGTTCTTGAAATTGGAAGTCTTCTGAGTTTGAATATGCTTCAAATCGACAATTTTTTCCCATATAGAACCCTCTAAATGTTCTTACAAAAAAATATATTAACTAAAAAATATTTTCTAATACAATAATTATTTTTAATACATTTTTTTATCTATGAAGACTGATTAGAACATAGTTTAAAGAAAATAAATGTATTAAATACAAGACACATAAATGAAATTGAAGGGTCACCATAAGTGACCATAAAGTCTGAAGCTACAAAAGATCCGTTACTATAGAATTCTAACAGTACCATGTATGTATGAAGAAATTTCAGTAGAACAAGTTTTCAACGGTCAGACAATAATAATTACGAAACACAATCTTTCAACGTCATCTTAGAGTTGTAAAAAATTATACACGTGTTTAAAAATTTCTCTCGTTCTTGGGATGACACACCCTACTCGACGTTTGATGGGAATCTTCCTTTCACTGTATCGTAAATATCAAAATGTTTTCAATGTTGCAAGAGAAATGTGTTCGCGTCTGGCAAGTCGTAAGTACCGATTACAGTAGACGATAAAGAGGTGAGAAAAAAAGGAGCGTTGTTGGCTAACAAAATGTTTGAGATGTTTCAGTAATTCTTAAATCGAAATACATTTTTTATTTGCCTTAGAAGTTTTTATGATAATTTAGGTAGAAAATTAGATTTACATTATTATTTAAGGTAGTTCTCGTGCCAAAAGCAGAGACCTCTGGAAAAAAAAGTTTTCTATGATTTTAAGAATGTAAATGATATTATCAGTCATTTATTATGAAAGATAAACATAGTTTTTCATGAAAAAAGTTTAAAACTTACAAAAAATAATTATTTTAACTTAAAGTATTACTGTCGCTTCTTACCAATTTTCTGAAAATGGTTGGATTTTAATAAATCAAATGAAAAATAGTTTTCACGATTTCAGTCATAGAAAAATCTACTTTCAAAATATGAAGCAGTAGAGTTGGAGAGACTATTTTTCCTGAAAAAAGCCGACAATTATTAAACTTCAAAGATTTTTAAAAAATTCGTAAGAAGCGATAGTAAAAAATCCAATTACAATAAACACAGTCAAAATTAATTTTTTTGGTAAATTTTAAAATTTTATAATTAAAAATAACATTGTTTATTTGAAATGACATCCTAAGCAATATTATTTTGATTCTTAACATCATAGAAAAACTTTTTCTCAGACATCTGCTTTTTGGCACGACACTACTTTAACAGTTACATAGTTTCTAGACTGAGTTAGGTTCATTGATAAATGTAAATCCTTGCAATTTTTAAATGTTTTTTTTAATTTTTTGATTCTTCATATCAAAGTTTCCTAATTTAAAAATTGTAAGCCTTAATGATGTACTCCACTTAAGTCAATATGAAAATTCATCAAACCTTTATAATTATTTATAAAATCGACGAAAATAGACGAAAATAGTTCCGGTTGGTTTTGCCAAAAAGTTTGGTTGATTAAACTAAATATAAATAATTTGTCGGATTTAACGAAAACATTTATTTTAATTGGCTTACTTTACCTCTCAGTGCAGAGTTGTAAAGAATATTTCAACGAATAAAATCAGCCATTGATCATTTGAATTTAATAAAAAATGAAGCTTTTTTCTACAGCGAAAGTTAAAACCCAAAAAATCAAGCAACTCTTGGTCAATAAACAATTTTAACTGGAGGTTTTTTTCTCAAGTAACCTTCAGTATCAGGGTGGGCCGAAACTAAATTTTTTTTGAAAATCGAAAATTACTAGTGCTAAAAAGTTGCTACGTATGATTACAAATGATAATCTCTGATTGCTTTTTGTAAAGAAAAATGGTCTTACTGTGTCGCAATGAGATCAAGCTAAAAAAAAATTAATATTAAAAAAAAAACTTGTTTGAGTTATAATTTTTTGAAAATGAGCAAAAATTACCATTTTTATTATTCAGTTATTTTTTATTAACTTTTTGCTTACTTTTATGCATTAGATGCGAGTTTGGCTGCAATGGTCAAGCAAGCCATAATTTCCTTAGATCTCGAAAAAATATTTTCTTAGACATTAAATTTCTTAAAAATGTGTGATTTTATTGTTTTATGCTTTTTTTTAACAGCTGTCATTTTTGCTCAGTTTCAAAAAATCCGAACTTAAACCAAAGTTATATTTTTTTAAATTTTAATATTTTATTAGAATTTGATAGCAAAAACTGTACATACAAAATTACCATAATTTTCGTACCCATAGAGAAATTTTTTTGAATTCTCACAATTGTTGAGCCTCATTGCGATACCGTAGGACCTTTTTGTAATTCAAAAAGTCATTAAGGATTTTTATTTGTAATAAAACGTAGCAACTTTTCAGTACTACCCAGGTGA
>CAKNYM010053189.1:119660-162162 GCA_932195095.1 Andricus curvator | reverse complement strand
TTTCGATTTTCAAATTTTTTTTTATTTTCTGCCCACCCTATTCAGTAAAGTGGGCCAAACCCCCCTTTTTCGAGTAGCGGATTATAATAGTAAGTAAAAGTTGTATTTGCCAAAATGTAGTAAGTCCTCAAAATTTTAGATCGATCGGATAATATCTTCTGTTCTGTGTCTGGATTAGAAAATTCAAATTTTGGAAAATCAAAAAAAAAATTTCTATTGGCCAAAAAATTATTTTTTATCTTGTATACACACAGTTTTTCATAGTGAATAATAATATATAATTAGAAATTGAAAAGAAAATTTGTGTTCAAGTTAGAACTTTCTTAAAATGTAAAAAAAACTTTTTTTTTATTGTGTGAACTGCACATTTTTTTGAAAAAATTTTAACATGTGCTTGAAATTTCTTCAGCTTGAATCGAAGGAACATGGCATTCTTTTGATATTGTACAAAAAAAATTCGTGGTGTGCAAGATCTAAAAATTGCTCAAGATAACAAGAGAATGGTGTGTTTCTTCGATCACAGCGAAAGAAATTTCTAGAACATGTTTACATTTTTGCGAAAAAACTCGTTCTTTTACACATTTAAAAAAAAGTTCTAAGTTGAAAGCAAATTTTGTTTTTTATTTTCTAATTTAATATTATTATTCACTATGTATGAGGGTGGCCCAAAATAATCAACATCCGAATTTTTAATATTTACAACTAGAAAGTTGTTTCTCATAATGAAAAAAATTATTGTCATTTTAATAATTTACAAATAATATTAAGAGGGGAAACGTTAACTTTTCCTTGGTATCATTGTTACTGTAAGTGGATTATAGTATATATTTTTCTCGATTCTATGAATTAGCTTAAAAATTGTTCAATTTTGAAGTGGACCGTACTTAGTGAATATCTTTAAAGTTGAAAATCTTCCTTAGAGTTTTATTTATGTCAAAATTCTTAAGATTCAGGAAGCCATATTTAAATATTACAATTTTCAAGTTTTTCAATTTGGAAATATTGCAAATTGTCAAGGCTTTAAATTAGGAATATTAAAAAAAGTAGAATCTTTTGAAGTTTTTAATAAACCTTTATTATCGCTGTGAAACATGGATTACACCGTTTATGAGCTTGGATTTAAAATTTGGGACAGGAATCTATAGATATTAAGCCGTACATTCTGGATGTTAATGTTTAAAATCCTGGATTATAAAACATAATATCTAGATTTTACGGCTTAAAATCTGCAGATTGCTGTCACAAATTTGGAAACCCAAGATCATCAAGAGTCTCATAGATTAGCAAAATGACGAATTTTTCAGTCTTGAGAGCTTTGTAATTTGGAATCAGTTGGAACACTTTTTTGAATTGAAAAAATTTTAATTCGTAATGGAAAAATATAATTTTAATTATGGAATAATAAAAATAATAACATGCCAAATTAATTTTTACAGATGACGTGGTCGACGCTGGCCGTCGTGGTGATCTTCACAGTGATCGCAAGCGTGCATTCAGCTATCAACGAAGCAAGACCACACAGTAACAGACCTGGAAGATTTTTGTCCTTGCCAGTACCGCAAAAATGCGCAAACAGTAAGTGTAATTTAAAAATACTTGACATTTGAATTCAAATTTTTATTCAGGCCTAAAAACAATACATTAGCGAAATGAAAATAAAATACACAGACATTCATTTAATGAATGGCACGTCCACGCTCACCGAAATTCGGTGAGTTTATAGACACTTCGTAAAAGGATGTTACTTTTGAAAAAAGATTATAATAAGTTAAAAAAAATAATACTTGATAACCTTCGATCAGAGATAACGAAGCTATTAATCTTCAGCGTTAAATTCTCATCTCCCATTAAGAATTGACATTAAATTTAAAAAGAAAAAAATGTCGATACTGGCCTCAGATGAGTCGATTTTTTATGTATTGTGTGCGTTATCGAGGATATAAATAATATCAAAGGACATCCAAAATGCTCACTTCTTTGTTGGTGTAATTATAAAGTGGAATGAGGAAACTTTAAAACACGATAAATGATGCTTTCGACCTTCGTGGGAAGATGGTGATGCCCATAATAAAATGAACCATCAAGCAATATATTTCTGCACCTTTGATACGTAATTTTAAGTGCTTTTATGACCTTCAACAAAATTTCTTTATTTAAATTAAGTTAATAAGATTGAATTCACTTTTTAACTTGCTTTTGGTGAGAAATTTATTAAAAAATTAATAATTTAATAATAATGGCAAATTTGACATTTTCATCTTATTATTGAAGTAATGTAAATAACTATTTTTTAAACGTTACTATGGACACTGACCTGCAATCGGTTGAATGTAGAGGTCGTGTACGTAACTTTCCTTTCGGCATTCGATTCTTCGACCTGCCCTGTCCCGTTGCACTTTCTCGACCTTCTTTTATCAAGAAGGAATTAATCAAAACAGTTTTAGTATCCACCAAAAAAAGATACCATTTTTTCATTTATTATCATAATAATGAACCCAACCTAGCTTACGAATTTTTAAATATAAATGACAAAATCTCGATATCTTCAAAAAATAAAGAAATTTGGTAAATTTCGAATTTAGATCCTAGGTTAAGAGCACTAATTCTTGGCATCTTAGCCCTATTATTGGGATGCAAAAACCGAAGTGAATTTATTTTATTTTGTATACATACTTCATTGCACTGAATAATTAATATATGCATTATATGTAAAAATGATAGTATGCTCTTGTTCTATTATCTAAAATAATGATATAAAAAAAGCAATCAAATAGTTGCATTTTTATTAAAAAAATATCGACTTCCGAGGAAAAATGATAACATAATCCAAAATTGTAAAAGATTCTAAATCTTGTTCAAATTATAATAATTTTTGTTCGAAAATACCAATTTTCGATTTAAAACCACAACGTAACCTAAAGCTGTCAAAAAATGATGAATCTTCTTTGAAATATTATTTATTACTTAAAGGAAATTTTCAATTTTTGTAGAAAATTCATCTTTTGACTTGCAAATTCTACATATTGTTATAAAATTCAACAATTTACTTCAAAATTAATTTTGTTATTAAAAATTCATATTTTCGTGATGAAACAGCAACTATTATGTAGAAAACTCGTATTTTCTTTTAAAAATCAGCAGTTTGGTAGAAAATTTAACTGTTTGGTTCAAAATTCATATTTACGGGTTGAAAGATCAACTGTTTTGTAGAAAATCGTTTTTTTGGTTCAAGATTCATATCTTTCGTCCTTTTTTTTTGTTAAAAATTAATTTTTTTTAACTGCACATTTGAATTTTTCATTTTTCATTGAAAATTGATTTTTTCAAGTTGATAATTCAATTGTTTTGTTGAAAATTCGTCTTTTGGATTTGAAAATTCAACTATTTTTGTTAAAATTCATTTCTTTTCGTTACAAATTAATTTTTTAAACTGTGAATCTAATTATTTCATCTGTGATTGAAAATTGATGTTTTACTTGAAAATTCAACTATTTTGTAAAAAATTTACATTTTTAGGTTGAAAATTCAACTACTTTGTAGAAAATTTGTTCTTTGGCTTGAAAATTCAACTATTTGGTACAAAATGAACTTTTTTATTGAACATTTTTTCTTGCGGTTTGAAAGTTCAACTATTTGGTTGAAACTTGAACTATAATTTGTTTTGGCATAAAATGCCAAAAAAAACAAAAGTTTTACAAAAATGGTCAATTTAATGATTCTGAATATTAATCTGATGAATAATGATACTCTGAAAAATCTTATGATGTAAAAAAAATTTAAATACCAATTTCCGACAAAAAAAAACACTAACATAAAATTAAATCTTGTTTTAAAATACCAATTTGAGGTACAAAAAACTAACATAGAACAAGTATAATATTTTCAATAATTTATTAGATAATTTGAAAGTTTTTATTTAACCACGCAAGAATATTAAAAAGCGCAAATGTTTCTCAATTCGTATAATGTTTTCTGTGATTTTTTTCTATTGAAAGGGATATCATTTGCAAATATAATTGTGAAAATTTCAAGTTTAAGGTATAAAACTACTTCAAGGAATTAAAAGCTAATCAGGTTTTCAACAACAATGATTCGACACTTTAGAGACATATCGTTACACCACTTTTTTTAATAGGAAATTTCTAAATAATACTGCAGTCTTACAAATTAAAAATAGTTATAAATTCTTGTTGACCTATCATTATGTCTTTTTTATGCCTCTTCCTGAATTAAAATCGACCTTTCGTGGGATATTAATGATCGCATGGTCCTAACACGATTTTCCAGTCTTTTAATTTTAATTCTTGTTCTTTGGGTAGGATCTTTGGTTTATGGCGAACGCTCAGATTCTAAATGCCATCAACATTTCTTCATCATCGTCAAAGCACTTGGGGGCAACTACATAATTCGTTCTTTCGTCGTTAATGCAAATGATCACCAGGTGTGAGGATGGCTCGCGTAACTCGAGTTAAATCCATTCGACATATATAAATTTTATAATCCCTTAACTTAACTCAATACGCGAAGGATTATTCTCACTGATTCTCACCAGAATTAAAGATTCGTCAAGGGAAATGATGTTCATTGGGTAAGAGAAAATTTGGCGTCGTAATTGGATATAATGATCTGGGAATTACAGAAAGTAAGCTCAGGATGCAAATTCTACTATTGTCTCAAATTTGATCTGTTGTATAATTCCTGACGTATTCTTAATTAGGAAAACTTTCGTGCAATTTTTAATATAGACAATATTAATTTGTATAATGCAAGTGGTTCCAGAAGTCTTATGCCTACGCTGATTTAATTTTTTAAGTCATATAGATTTTGATATTTTTAGTGTTAGATTAAAAGTTATAAGTATTTTAAAACTTGGTTTATTAATTTAAAAATATTTAAATGAGATTATTTCTACATTTATGAAGCTTCAATACGTAATCTAAACGGTGTAAAATGATACGTTTTCCATAGTTAGAAGCTAATTTGGAAATCTTTTAAGAATAATTTATATTTCTAAAACTTTAGCAAAGTTTCTAATTTGGTAACCTTATAAAAGGGTCAAGAAGTCTCAAGTTTTTTTTTTGAATTTTAAAAAGTACTTCTAATTTTGAAGCTTTTAAATTAGGAAGGTTTTAAATTTGGATTTTTCAAATAAAAAATAATGATAAATTACGATTCATTCAAATAGAGAACCATAAATAATTTTGAAATCTTATAACTATGATTATTATTAACATTTTAAAAATGTAAATGCAGAAGTATTTCGAAATTATAAATCTTCAAAATTGCTTTCGAAATCGCAAAGTCCATACATTTGAAAACCTTCCAATTCGGAATCATTTTAAAAGTTTTTTGTGTATATTTCGAAGCTTAAAAATTGGAAAGCTTAACATGTTTAAAATAATTTCCGAAGTTTCAATCCATCAATTTTAAAATGCCTAAAAATTTGTAAAACTCAAAAATTATATGAAAACGTTAAATTTATAAAACTAATTATATAATACTATAATTATAGTTATAGTTATAGTTATAGTTATAGTTATAGTTATAGTTATTATATTATAATTATATTAATACCCTATTAACAATTAATTAATTAATCAGAAAATAGGCGATTCTTGGAACAATTCATCGTATAGATCACGGGACAAATAGATTATCAAATAAACTTGAGACTGAATCCATTTCGAATCAGACAGGTAGTTGTAAGTATTTGAATGTTGAAATTTTTTTCAGAAAACCACCAATTCTTTCTTTAAACTTCTACCACTTTTGACTAAATTGAGTGTTTTAAATTTCCAGTCAAAATTCTGGCGAGGTTAATTGCCCTCCTTCGTGATACGCCGAAAAATTAACAAAATGTTATAAATTCAGAAAATGTTGGCGGTTTTTCTAAAAATATTAGAAGTCGATTTTATTTATTTTTTTTGGTTAAATTTGTGCTTTTACAAGGGAGACACTTTGTAAATTTAATGCGGGCCAAATCATTTTTGTAGCAACGAGCATTTTTTTCGAAAATTAAATTTTCTCATTTTTCTTACAAACGACAGATTTGACAAAATTCTAACAAAAAACATTGCTCATTTTAAAAAGTTCTACGAAAAATACTTCTTACTTTTTTATGATATCTTTCATCGTTTGCGAGAAAAATTCAATTTTTCGAAAAAAAATCTTGTGGACACAAAAATGATTTTGCCTGAGTAAAAATTACAGAATATCTTCTTTATACAAGCGCGAATTAAAAAAATATATTGGATAAAATAAAGAATGTAGGGTTTTGCATTAAATTGAACTTTATTCTCCTGGTTGAATTTTGAAAACCTGGAAAGTATATTTAGTGAAAACCCCAGTTTTTTATTTCATCAAATACATTTTTTTTCATACGAGAATTTTTTTCCGAAACATTTAAATTTTAATTTTTCTCGCTGCGATACAAGGTATTATAAAAGACTAAAAGGTATTTTTTGTAGAATTGTTTAAAAGAGGTAAACCTTACCTTACAAGATTTTTTTGTCATTCGAGTACCAATTCAGCAAAAAAAAATCGTGCAAATGAAAGTCAGGGTTTTTGAGAAAACCTAGTTTTAATATTTTCAGAAAAACCACTGCCATTTTGTTAATTTTTAACATGTCGTTAATTTTCCAGCGAATCTCGAAAGAGGACAATTAAGCTCATCAGAATTTGGGAAGAAAATTAAAAAATCTCAATTGAGTCTGAAGTTGAAGATGTTTAAAGAAATAATGGTTGTTTGTTTGAAAACAAAATTCTTATTTCCTTTGAAAAACAACATACACTCGACTCTCGGTTTAGGAACAATGTCGGGGGTTGCCTGCAAATAGCCTTGTTCCTAAATCAGGCCTGCCCAGATAGGGAAAAACTGCTCATTTGCCAGATGGGAATTTAACACCACTGCCGAGCTCTACTCATTCAACTTCACGAGAGCGACCACCCCCCAAGCCTCTGGACCTGAGAAGAGGGAAGTGGTGGAACTCGAACATGTGGCAATTGAGCAGTTTTCCCCTATCTGGGCAGGTCTGTCCTAAATCACGAGTATCGGAACATAAACAGTCAGGGCCGCCTGAACCGTTTCCAGTTGGAATGCATGATATTGCGCAAAATAATCGATTGAGTACTCGCGCACTGCGTCCCTTCCGAGGCGAGAGTCGCAACCGTCTCTCGCCCTGCGCGCTGAGGAACTGCGTGGGCCAGCAATTCTAGAAATTCCTAAACCGCGAGTTCCGAAACCGAGAGTCGGGCGTATTTAAGAGGCGAATGATTTTGTGACTTGATGTGCATTTAAAGAAACCTACATAACTTGTAAGACTACAATGATCTTTGCAAATTTTGATATATTAAACATTTTAATATTTAAACAGATAACAAAATATTGCCTTTATAAATCTTTAAAATAGGATATGTTTTAAAAATGATTAAATATTCAAATTCTATAAAAGGAAGTCTGCAAAATCTAGACTTTGGAAATCTTCATATTTTTTAGCCTTGTACAAAATTTCAAGCTATCTATTCTTGACCCTTTATACCACGTAACCAATACCCATGCTATTTGTTAAACGTAACTGTTAGATGATCAAAAATAAAAATCAAATCAGAAATCTTGCTTCAAAAAATGAGGTGAATTTGAGGTATTCCGAAATTTCGGAAAGGTAAATTTTAAATCCTTTACCACTTGTTCCCATCGCTACTAAGCCGAGCAATTTTTAAATGTCAATCTATTTGCTCAGTCCACATAATGACTTTTTTCATAAATTGAATGCAAACTATAAATTTTTTGCAATGTTTGGATTAATTTATGAAATGGAATTCAGACTATCACTTTTTTGCAATGTTTGGAAGCTTTGGTCATAAATCTGATTGACCTTTAGTTGGAATTCGGTTGTCCTTTAAGGCCATCCAGTATATAAAATCCGGAACCGCTGAATGGTTGAATGTGAATAGTAAATTATAAATTGTGAATTGTAAAAGAGAGGCGAGAAACCTCTCTCCAGTTAGCGGTTAGCAGTTAGTATTTATCAGGAGAAGCTTCAAAACGAGCGCATTTCCACGGTATTTAATAACGTGAGAGCGGTACTGAGCCGTGGGAGACAGCCAGACTCGGCTATTGCAATAGTGCAATAATGATGTTCGGATACAACCACAACCGCGTATTTTAATGATCGCATGTTCACTCGCGCGGAATGCCCGATGACGTTGGTTTGTGATGCTAAGTGAGATTTTTCTGTTGGCCGTACTACATATCAAGACTTAAGAGAGGAAAAACGATAGGTGATAGATGATAGCGATCCTCCTGTGGATGATGTGAATTTTTATTGCAGAAATGCAGTAAATCTTACACCTCGTTAGACATTTCGATGACCCACAACCCGAAGAATACAATAGGATCATCTTCGTAAATCTGGTGACCCGATCTTTACCCATTAGCCACCTCAACCACCTGTCCACTTTTCTATTCAATTTTCCATTCATTTTCTTTATCGTCTTCATCATATCGTCATTCACTGCAAAAAAGAGAGAAGAATTAATCACATGCCTTAAATGGATATTTGGTGAATGAGAAACACCATTTTCTTTGACTTAGGCAAATATCGACTCAATATCTTTGCCTTATTCATAGAGAAGATTTATTAGAGAAGACTATTTATAATGGGAAGCCTTGCAATTTTCATTGCTCTAAAAGACAATCCTTTATATCAAAAACTTTTTTCATTTAAGGGGCTACCCATAAATTACATAACACATCCTTTGCCAATTTTTTAGCACTCCCCTCCCTTCATGCAAAAAGTCTTAAGAAAGTGGGTTAGACTCCCATTCTCCCCCTCCCCACCCATTTTATGTAACTTTTCCATATATTTTCAGTCATATTTTGTTAAGTAAATTTAGTTAATTGCTACTCGCGACACGCAAATTATTAAATAATTAGAAGTTATTAAAATTAAAAGAAAGGATATTAAACCAATATGAAACATGCAACAAAGGAACTATACACACCTCGAAAATTAAAACGTATAAAAGCTGCGTCATCTACCTCTAGTAGAAAAATATTCATAAAAACTTAATTTTGTACTATTTTTTAAATTATTAGCACATATCTACAATTATTCAATATGAACAGTCTACCGTTACGGAATTTTCCGTAAGACTAACCCCTTTTCCAGCTCGTTACGGAAAATTCCGTAATATTAGTCAGTGCCTATTGAATATTGGTTCTGCATTTTCGTAGATTTTTCGATAAGAGAAACGTGACCTAAAAAAAACCTAAACATTTTAAAGGACAATTATGATCGTAATAAACATTAGTAAAATGTAATATAAAACAAGATTATACAATTTTCTCAAAGCATTGATCGAATCACTTACGTTTATATTTTTAACAACAATTTAGAAAATCCAAACCCCCTACTAAATTTTTTAGATATTTTTAATTCCTGTTTTATCTTTCGTCAAATCTAGAAAACCGAAAAAACGATGTGTTTATGGATATTTGTTTAAATACCCAAAAATCTTTAAAATTCTCTGACATCTTTGGAAATACCTAGAATTATTTGAAAATCTCGTCAAATTTTTGAAATACTTTGAAATCCCTCAATTCCTGTGAATAAATTCTTGGAATTTTCATTAAAATATGATAAAATCTCTTGCATTCCCTTGAAGTTACATCAAATCTGATTATATTCCTTGAAATTCCTTGAAATTTGTTAAATCTCTTGAAAAAATTCCTTTTTAATCTTTTTAAATACCCTACAATCTTTAAAATCCTTTGAAATTTTTTTAAATTCCTTGGACTATTTTTAAATATACTGAAATCTTTTAAATTCTTTAAAATCTTTCAATTTTTTAAAAATCTTTGGAAATACCTTGAAATATTGAAAATCTCTTCAGATCTTGTTTTGAAATACCTCAATTCTTATGAATACATTATTTGAAATTTCATTAAAATATCATAAAATCCCTTACAATCCCGTGAAATTTCATAAAATATTATGAAATTCTTTGAAATTCCTTGACATATTTGTAGGCATATGAAATCCTTTGTAACCCTAGGAAATTAATTAAAACATCTTATTGAGAGTCTTCAAAATTTCTTAAAATTATTGAAATCCTCTGAAATCTTACAAAATTCCTTAGTTTGAATTACCCTAAAATCCTTAAAATCCTTCGACATTTCTTGAAATCTATTGAAATTTCTTGGAATATTTTAAAAGATCTTAAAATCTTTAAAATTCTTTGATATTCTTTAAGATCTTTGGAAATACCTTGTAATTTTAGAAAATCTCTTCAAACATTTGAAACCCTTTGAAATCCCTTAATGATTGTGAATAAATTCTTTAAAATTTCGTTAAAATATTATAAAATCTCTTGAAGTCCCGTGAAATTACATAAAATGTCATGATATTCCTTGAAGTCTCTTGAAATATTTAATGTTCTATAAAATCCTTTGAGATCTTAGAAAATTCATTAAAATACCTTATTGAGAGCAATTAAAATCCTTTTTATTTACTGAAATTCTCAGAAATCTTATAAAATGCCGTGAAATCCGTTGAAATTCCTTAAAAATCTTTTGAAATATTTGAAAGTCTTGGAAATCCCCTGAAATCTCTTGGGATCGTTTCAAATATCCCAACTTGACTCGATAAACTTAAAAAATGTTGAATGATTTTGCGGGTGCTACTAATTTAAAAAATGGTGAGAAAGCTTTATTTTTATGGGTATTTTTTTTATAGAATTATCGAAAAAAATCATAATACTGATCTATATTACAATCTTCGATTGTAAAATCACTAAACTTTAACGTTATACCCTATAATGTTTGATACATGAATTTCCTATAAGGTTATTGATTTTTTTTTAATATCACGTAGCAGTATCGATTCCCCCTTCCTTGGTAACAGATCGTACAATTTTCCCGAACCCCTCCCTGCAAAAGCTGTTACGTAATTTATGGATGGCCACCAAGCTTCTATCGTCTTATTAAAAAAATTTTGTGGATATATTTTTATCTTATAGATGATGTCAGACTTGAAGAAATTGAATACCAGCATCTGCATCGTTAAGAGAGAAATTTTGATGAATATCTTGTCTCTTTTTCCGTAGAATTCCTCTCATCGGATGCTTCTCATAGGCATTACAATTCGACATTAGAATCATACCAAATTCTTATGAGAACACAAATATGAAAGGATGTTAAGTCATTACATAAAAAGTATTTAAGTAACTTCTCATCCATATATTAAAACTCGGACGTTCATCCGAATTGATATTATCGGATACGTTAAATTTGCAGCTATATGAAATATGACAGTCGTTCGATCATAAAACCAGGTTGCATAATAAAAGCGTCCATTTGGTGGAATCAGAGGCGCCAGGGAAGAAAGTATAGCGATCACGAAACTCATAACCATTGAGATACTCATCTAGAGATCTAATGTCATTATATAAGAATCATAAGAATATCAAGAATTCCCAGATTGAATTGATCAGAAGAATTGATAACTATTGGAATAAGAAAGAAAGTTATTTGTTCTGACATTATTGAATTGATATTACATCAACAGCATTTTACAACTGATATATGTATCTATAGTAAGGCACTTAGGAGAGGATAAACATCGATTTTAAAAAGGTCAATAAATAAGAGATCGTGTTTTGTTTTCCGAGTATCTAAAAGTATCACAGGCATCACATAAGGCATGTGGAAGGTGCCATTTAATCACAATTGCATAAGAGACGTGCGAATGGACCCGTGTTAACAACTTCTCTTCTTGAACCAGGTTTTGTCACTGACCGCTCCTGTGATGCAATTTGTTCGTTTTACAATTGATGCGATAAGGATTCTACAAAGCCTTTTGCTTCGTTACCTCCATGCCTCGAAAATGTCAGCATTGCGAAATATTGCTACGGTATTATACGTCCAAAGGGAAGCATCCATAGCCCATTTTTACCCGCAACAGTTGAATTACAAAAATAATTCTTCAAAAATAGGGGCCGTTCAAAAAATACATAAAGCTTTTTTGGATATTTTTGACTCCTAGGTGTTACGTAACTTTTTTTTTATAGAGTTATGCAACTGAATAACAGACAACTCTTGTTAAAATTTCATTAGGTTTGCCCCTAAATGATGTGTTTGCGTCCATTCTTTAAAAATATATTGCAGAAAAAGTTACAATTTCAAAGTTTTGTTAAATTTTTAATAACTACCGAAATAATAATGGATCATTTTTAATTTTCTGGTGCTCATTTTATAGATAGATTTGCTTGAAATATCTGAGATGTATTAATGAAATGTTATTCCTTTTTCCCTGCATTCTTTTAAAGTCTGAACGTGAACAACAAATTCGTACGAATTCAAAGTAAAATCATTTATGAAAGAAATGTATAAAAAAGGTACGCTGTATAGTTTAAAAATATATGATGAATTATAGATGATTATCACATTGGGGTCGTCCATATATTACGTATCGCTTTTTTGGACGAGTTTTGGACATTCTCTTCCCCCTTGCAACGTTATCGTAATAAGAGACCCTGATGTTTTTCACTAATTTTTTGCATATTACTTTCGGCCACCACAGAGGGGTTGAAATTTTTCAAATTTTACAAAATAACAAAACAATTTTTTTCTATGTGTGCAAAAATGATTCCCAATTTTTTATCTGTACAGTTTTCGATAACTAATTTTGCATTTTTTAACTATTTTCAAGTACTAAAGAATAGTGGTTATTCTTCAGTTCGAAAATAACTAATTTTATAAAAAATACACATACCAAATTTGCAATAATTTTGGAACCCACAGAATTTGTTACAATTTTTCAGACTATACCAAAACCACGACCCAAACTATTCCACCAACAACTATTTTACAATTTGGAAGGAATTTTTTATTTTTCAAGCTTTAAAAACTTTTAACCCCTCTGTGTTGGACGAAACTGATATCTTTTTTTTTAATCACAGATTATCCTGATTGGATACCTCAACTTTTACACATACCCCAAAACCAGGCTTCAAAAAATAATTTTTTTCTCTCCTCCCTCAACTCTTTTATATTATTTTACTATTTAAAAAAATTATTACATTTAAAAGAATGTTTTATTAACATTACTAGAAATCTCCTCCCTCTGCACGTTTAAATTATTTTTATCTGGTCAAAAACAATAACATAACAAAATTATACGTTTAGAAATTTTTAATGTTCCTGATTGAGTTTCTACACATTAAAAAACTTAAAAACAAGTATTTTCAGATTTAAGCTTTTGAAGCTAAACAATTTATTTTCAAAGCATCAAAAATTAAACTACTTTAGAATTCCGCATTCAAATATGTCACTTTAAATTGGAATTATTAAAGTTGCAAGGATGATTAAAAAATCTCTCTCATTCTTGTCATTTAAAATTGTAAGCCTTGAAAGTCTAATTATTCTAAAAACGCTGAAAATTATATATGTAATATCCAATTGGAAGCTTTACAAATTATTAAACTCAAACTTGAAGCGTTAAAAATCAAACAATTCAAAACTTTGTTTTAAATTGAAGTATTCTCAAATTAGGACCTTGATACTAAAAGTCAAACTGATGCATACTAATAAACCGTCGTGAGATAAAAAAAAAAGCGAAAAGCGAGCGGAAACATATAGGAGCTTTACTGTGGACACAATCTTAATTCAAATTTAAACAAATAAAAATTTGGATTGTCTTTCAGTCTAAATAAAAATTATATCCGGCGATCTGAATATATTACTTACACTGCTTATGGCAAGAAAAGAAATTTACAAAAAAAATTAAATTGTAAAGCATCCACGTTTAGAAAACTATACTGACTTTTTCAACATATACATTTTTTACAGTGTAAAAACTTTTCTAATTAACAATAGTTTCAAAATACAAGTTTTTGCAATACAGAACTCTTTAATTTAATTCTTAGTTCTGAGGCATTCTTACATTTTTATGAGTATTATCAGATTGATTGCAAATTGATTGAAATTCTAGTGCCAATTAGTCGAGGCTTATATCTGATCAGTTGATCACCAAACTTTTTATTATGCAACAAGTAGTTCATTAATGAATTCTTGAGAAAGTCGAGATACTTTATAGAGACTAAGTATGACAGCTTCCGTTTTTCTGTACCATAAACGACGATTTTTTAATTAATCGAGAGTAGAAAGTGAAAGATGGCATCACCATGCAAATTTGACATTAAGAAATACCGGCTTCCACTCAGTTTATTTATTACATGAAATTATCAAATTATTTCATTCAATTACAAATTTCAATTTAAAGCACTTTTCTGCAAAAGAATTTCATTTGAAGGCCTTCCCATTTGTTTAAATTTTATTTTTTTAAATTTTAGACTTTCCAATTCAATGTTTCAATTTAACGCTCAAATGTTTTTTATAGGAAATAATTATTCCATTCAATGGTTGCATATATTTCAGGCTTGCGTGTTATTTTTCTTTTATGAAGGCTTCAATTTTTCAGTTTTCTGAATTTTAAAGTGAAATTATGTACAGTTATATAAATTTGAAGAAAAATCGAGAGAAAAATGTTATTATATTTATGTTTATAATTTTGAAAGGATTTTTAAGGCTTCTTAGTTGGTCAAATTGATGTCAGAATAGATGAAGAATTCCTCTTTGTGGAAACTTCAAACTCCGGCAGTTTTTTTCATTTACAGCTTTTAGATTTGAAAATATTCCTGCAAAGGCTTCCAGAAATTTTCAGTTTTTGTATCAAATTTGGACGGTATTTTTCTATTGCTGGAAGGTTTACATGAATGTAAATAAAATGAAATTGTTAATATTCTAATGAATTATCTTTCTATTTTAAGAACAGAACTTTTAAGAAAAATTTCAAACTTTTTACATTTGGAAAATATTTTAATTTTTCAGGGTTATTATTTTTGGACGCACGAAAATTTCAAAATTTCAATTTCTATTTTTTTAAGTTTGTAAAAATGATAGATTACTGATGCTCCTCAGTTTGTGCATTTTTTTCTTAGATTAATAATTCTGATTTTTGAAAAGTTCCAGCTCTGGAAAGTTTCTTCATTTGAAGGCGTCTTATATAAAATTGGAAATATTTAAATATAATACTTCCAGATGTATAAAATTATCTACCAATTTAAAATCTATTTCTTAACTTCAAGCTCAAAATAAATCTCGGAAAGCCTATTTCAAGTTGAATGTTATATATAGCATCTAAGTATTGTATATTACAATATTCATAATTTTAAGACTTCAAGCTTTCAATTACTTCAAATATGAAAAATTTGAAGATTTCAAGCTTTAAACGACTTTAAATATGAAAAAACTTGATACATTCGAAGGCTTACAAAATTTCAAGACTCTGTAGTGTTAAATACATTTTACAATAAACTTAATTTATTGATTTTAAGTTTTGAATGAATTAAAATATGAAAAACATGAATTAAAAATTCGAAAATAAAGTATAATCTGATAATCGTCAGGTATAATAAAAAACGTCTATTTAGTCCGTTAGAAATATTTAATATATAATAGTGTCTAGTCAGCAAATAAGCTAGTAATTAGTTAACACGTAATTCACTGATCTCTTCTCTGGAATTACAATGGCTACACTGCATCATGCAATTAGTATTACACTCACGCCGATAAGTTACGGTAACTACATCTTCTGATTATATAAACCTTTTGCAATTCACTCTCATCTCACACATGAAAGAATGTCACTCAACTGCATTTTAAACCTCGCGTTAAGAAAAATTAAACCACTTTGACATTTCTGATTTCTTTTAAAGTAATTTATTGTTAACAATCATTATTATGCTTTTTTAAATAATTTGTATTGGCATTAGGGCTTTTTTATTCTAGATTACTGCTAGAGTCTCTATAAATAAAATATCGAATATTAAAGTTAGCAAATTTGAAAAGCTTCTGTAAGACATTTTTTCGATTTGAATTTCTGATTATAAGATACTTCAATAAATTAAATTCTTAATTCGAACTTTGCCTATCTTATAACTTACTAATAGTAATTATTTCCCAAGGATATTCATATAAATAATGTAGCTTATTATAACTTGGAATATCTCAAGAAAAATGTAATTAATGTGGAAAATTCTTGAATAGATATAGTGTACAAGTACAAGATTCTTAGGTATGTAAATATAAATAATGTATGCGAGCCGATCTTGGTCATTCCACTATTGATATAAGCTAGGGTATTGTAGTTGATGATTTAATGAAGAAACTAGTGATTAGAAAAAATGTAATTTTTATATGAAATTATAGACTGAGCATGTGCGTTTACACATATTAATTGTTATCGTTTGCCTCTGCGGTTGTTGACTTGCCGAGGTAAAGGTGTGTGCAAATACGTCCACTTAAATGCTATTATGATTTTATTAAATCTTTACCAGAAAGATTTACTATGACTTAAGAAATAAATGTATATAAAATTATTAATTTGATTTTAATTGAATGGGTCTGAAGGAAGAAAAAGTGCACGATGTAGGAATGTTGTGGAAGAGAAACTTTTTCTTTCTACATGGGTCACCGGGTCAATTCGTTTGATTTTACCGTATGCGATACGTAATCAAATTTCACTCTTGATTTCACATATATACAAACTTGCAGTACAGTTTTTTTTCTAATTCTAATTCGAATTCATAAAATTTGGAAGTCTTATCCAAAAAATATGCGAATCATTGAAAAATTGTCAGATGAAAGTCTGGGTCGTTCAATGACCTCTTGCAATTATAATTATCCGGTATGAGACTGGGAAGCGAGATCTGCACGTCAAACGAATCTGCAGAACAAATGCAATGAAAACGAAAGTTTTCTTCTTCCACTGTTCCACTCTCATGCAATGGCATAAATACTGTTATGTCACACACCCTTTAACCGAATCCATCGTTTCGTAACTCTGGCCTCATGATGGGATAAACACTGCAAATACTGTACGAAATTGTATAAAATATATATGCAAGATAGTCTCAAGTTTGAGGTTTCGAGACACGTAACAGATCCTTGATCAGGTATTTAAAAGCATCACGTGCGTATAGGGAGGTACCATGCGTATATTTCGTATAAAGGTCTGAGGTATACTGTATAAGATTCCTGAGTGAAAGAGAAACGAGACCATTGACATTTAAGCGTGCGATAATAACGTAAGGTGGATTACCAACACGTATCGTTATGCCACAAGGCGTAATGAAACACGTGTACCACAGTCAACATCATTTACAGACGATTCAAGATATTCAGGATTTCAAAGAAACATTGCTCGCCCATAATTCACTCCCTTTGACCATTATTTGTAGCCAAGAATTATTCATTCAGCGATTAGCTACTTTTTATTTGAAATTTCAAGGTGAACATATTATTTCTTGTATGTGAAAGAATGTAATTATTATTATACACTCTCATCTTTGGGAGCGGACTTGGGATACCTTCCTTGTCAGAAAAAAATTCCTAAAGAATGCTCTAATCTTCAGAATCTTTTCGGTTCACTTCAAAAGATTGTTACACGTCCTTTTTTTAAGAATCGGTGAACAAGTATTACTTCACGATTAACAGACTCTTTGACCCATGAACTGCAGTAAGTTCCATTGAAGTTACATTCCCGAGAATTCCTAAAGACATCCAAGAAAATTTAAATCTCTATTCAAATGTCAATTCTCGCTCTTTTTCCGGATTTATGATCTTCAAACTTTACAAAAATTTCAAAGGAATTCTAAATGTCAAGGACTGTCGCACTTGAAACAAATTAACGGTAATGGTAAATCATTAATGATTATAAGAAAAAATCTCATTAACTGCAAAAAGGAAAAATATTCATTCCCTAAAATTGCGCAACTGTAGAAAAGTGGTATTTATAATATGATGTACAACTTTTTCCATTCATGTGACATTCCATCCTTTTTGCATATTTTATGCACTTTCATAAATTTTTATCGTTTTAGAATGTTCATATCTAATCTCTCGAATCAATGATTTTTTGCAAGAACAATTTTCTGTACATTCAATGCTAACAACTTATTCTTTGCCTTTTTCAGGACCAAAGGAATTCAACTTTAGAGGACGCAATTATTTCTACAGTGGTCATGTGCCACAACATTCCAGTCAAAAAGTCGACTGGTTAGACGCCAGGAACATTTGCAGAGAATATTGTATGGATCTTATATCTCTTGAAACGCAAGAAGAGAACAATATGATCTTCAAACTGATTCAACAAAGTACGTAATTATGTTAGAAAATTTAAAGTGAAGGCATTTTATGCAAGAAATTATTTCAGAAATCCACAGAAATGGTTAATCGATGTTTTTTAGTATTCATACATCTCTGCAGTTTATATGCTACTGACAAAATTGTGAATCGACATAAGAAATGTAGTATCTTGCATAATCGTCTCGCATTAAGAAATTTCGAGTTTTCATTTATTAAGCGCTGAATAACAGATACGTTGGTAAATCATGAATAAGGTGCTACTTCATTGTAAATGTGAAGCCCGAAATTGACTCATCGAAAAAAAATATTTGTACGCACTTTCGAGATATTTTTTGACATCGAACTTTTGTATACAAATTATCAAAATTATTCCAAATATCAAACTGATTTCAAGAAATTTGATTTTGCTAATAGAGTGGTTATAAATTTTGCCGATTTGACATCGAATTTTCTTGAAACTCTCGAGGTGAACGTGATTTCTTTCTTCGAATCTAAGCCCAAAAGTCATTTGCATTCTTTAATTAAATTCCTTTCTTGGCAACCGCGAGACTCTTCTTTAATGTCAATAATTCAATTCAGTCAAGAACTTATAAAGACGTGTATCTCACAATCATGGGCACTTCGTGACAGAAAACCAGAAGCGGAAATACAATTAGGGATATAATGAAATTTTCTTTTTCTTCCGACTCTTTCAATTCCGTTTACTTAATATAGACATTCTATTCAATTTGGAAGCCTTCGACATTAAAAATCAGCATTTATTTACACATCCGTTAGCACAATCTTATCACTTTTTTCGCACAATTTAATGATAAATTATGAATATTATGCCACCGTGAAGGCGATACAACTGTGGTGAGATCACAGGTGATTGCAGAGTATGAAAATCTTGTCTTTGATATCTCTTGAAGTTTGAAATGTGACGTCAAACTGCCAAGGTAATATGCGGGGAGTCTTTAAGTGGGTTGAGGCTAGACAGTCGCATCTTTTTACATAATGGTATCTTCTTGATGCGTTAATTTCGCACCAACGATTTCGAGAACCAAGGTGAAATCAATTTCAGTCCTGATGCTGAGACAATTTGAGACTTTCTCGTTCGAAACCAACTTATTTTGCACTACAAGGTGAAGTACCCCCTGAAGGTGGTTAACCGCAAATCTCGATTCAATCCATCCTCGCTGACAAAATCACTACCCTCTTCCAATTCATCGCATTACAATTTTTAATGTCAACAACTTTCACCAATATAATGCAAGAAATAATAAAGCTACATTGATTAAATTAATAAACAATGTTCATTCAGATGATATATCAATCACCATAGCTCCTTTGTTCCATTGTGGTATCTTTCACAAGTACAAAGTTCCAATTGTATATTTGTATTTCTTCCAAGCGACAGAATCATCTAATCTTGCTGTTGAACACTAGATCCAATAGTATATTATGATTCTTGAAGAAGGCAACAACCATTCATTTAATTGTGCTGTTTAACACTAGATCCCATAGCATATTACGCTTCCAGACTCCTTTATTAGCTGCTTTGTTCCATTTCCAGAATCATTTAATCTTGTTGTAGAAGGACTAGATTCAATAGCATATTTAAGCGATTCCTCAAGATGATAACAATTATTCCTTTATTAGCTCCTTTGTTCCATTTTCAATTTCCTTGAAGAAGGTAACAACCATTCCTTTGTTAGATCCTTTGTTCGATTTCCAAAATCATTTAATCTTGGTGCAAGATACCAGATCCAATAGCATATTACGATTCTTGAAGAAGGTAACAACCATTCCTTTGTTAGATCCTTTGTTCCACTTCGAAAATCATTTACACTCCGCGCTCCCTTATACGACATTCCCCTGTACGTCCGCTCCATTATACGACCAGTTGCCGCTCCCCTATACGACGGAAAAGTCGTTCTCCACCATCCCCACTCTTCCGCTCAAAGCTCGCGCGGGAAGCAAATAGTCTCGCGCGTGAATATGATATAGTCAGCTGTCAGTGACGCAGGATTCAACGCGCATGCGCACGACCACGTGAGATTGTTGGTATTGCAAGTGGAAGGGTTCCCCTTGCGCCGTCGTATAAGGGAACGTTTTCGGTCCCGAGCTCGTCGTATAAGAGAGCGCGGAGTGTAATCTTGATGCAGAACACTAGATCCAATAGCATATTACGTACCAATTTGCAATTTTAAAAACAAATATATAATTATTGTTATTTACAGATGATGTACCTTATATCTGGACGTCCGGTCGTCTCTGTGACTTCAAGGGCTGCGAAAACCGCCGTGACCTCGAACCCAAGGCTATCTATGGATGGTTCTGGTCTGCAAACAGGGAAAAGATGCCACCCACAAACCTTCTTCCCAACGGCTGGTCTTACAACCCATGGTCGCAAACTGGTCACAAAAAAGTCCGTCAACCTGATAACGCTGAATTCGATATCAACGGTACCAACGAATCCTGCCTGTCTGTCCTCAACAACGTTTACAACGATGGTATCGCATGGCACGATGTTGCTTGCTATCACGAAAAACCCTTCGTTTGCGAAGATTCCGAGGAGCTTTTGAACTACGTCGCAAGCACTAACCGGGGAATCCGTCTTTAAGATATAAGCCCTCCATATAAATCCCCGCCATCCCTTTTTGAATCCTACTTTAATCCACGAACATCCGATTTCATCATTTTCTACACATTTTTTTCACATTCTTTGTTAAGTCGGAATTCTTAAACATAGCGGGAAATCAACGTAACTTGTTTTTTTTTTGGTTTAGTGATGTGATTCTTTGAGAGTAAACAGAAATCCTCGAGTGTTCAGGTGATCAGCAACCAAACCTGTTCCATAGCTGTACGATTTTCGAAATTATCAGACGAAATTGAGAAATACTTTTGTACTTCGTTTTATGTACTTGTAATTACTATAATTGATAAAGATTTATTGATAATGTACACATATTTATTGATAGAAATCTGCTAATTCGTCTCTTGTACATTTTGCGAATAAATTGTGACGTAGACGAAAGAAAAGTTTCTTTTACCTTGTTTAAAGAAAGATAAGATATACAACACGAAGGGAATTTTAGTAAGGAGTACCCCCGTCTATTTCACTCATTTCCAATTCTCCAACTGTCGCTGAAGTTCTTTCTGAGTCGTGTTCGTCGATGATGACCAACCTGTCGCCCAAGGACACGTCTTCAGCATCTAAGGATCCGATTGACTCTGGTTCCGAATCATCATTAGTGTCTACCACATCTGAGTCCTTCTTTCTCTGTCGAGGCCTTTTCGTCTCTGGGATCAACTTTCGGTTTATGAACTTTTTCTTGCGTGGCAAGGAGGTAGGATCTACAAAATAATAATTTATATATAAAAACCCGAGACTACACAACACACATGTAACTTGAAATATTTTAAATCATGTAACGCACGATCTTCAGGAATGTTGTTTTGTTTTCTGAGTTCAGCACGAATTTGCCGATTGATGATTTCTCTGCACTGAGCATCGAAACCGTTGGGTAACCAACCTAACTTCAAGTCGCATTTCGTTCCTGGCAAAGGATCAGGAAGTTTGCTTAACATCTCCTGAATCTCATCGACAAGAATGTCGCAGTACTAAACAAAAGATTAAGTAATATATTATGAATCTCTAATTCATCAATGCATGATTGAGAAGAAAAGTTATTATTAATGTAACGAACCTGATAAAACATTTGACGAGAAGGGGGGATGAACCCTTCTCTGTAGATGTAAACGTTTTCGCTCAAGTTTCGCTTTTTCTTTTGGGTCTCCAGATTGTAATTTGCTGTCAAGATCATAGATTTCGGTTTAGAAACTGGGGCCGACTTGTACGGCAAGTTATACTCCGAATAGTTTCTCTTGCACTTGACAGTCGATCCTAATCCATCTGTAATACACATTAATTTATAACTCTGAGAAATGAATGACCACCTTTTTCAACCAAAAAAATGATTTAAAATATAGGCTTCGTAGTGATCCAGAAGAATATTTTAGGGGAAATAGGAGACTTTTAGCGGACTCCAGAAAGTAGATAAATTACAATAAATCTCTTAAACTCGTTTCAAATCTCTGGAAATCTTTTGATAGTAATTATTGGCATTATAGAAATTAAATTAAGATGACAAAACTCTTAATTTTGCTTTCGCCTCTTTGCTATACTTTTTTAATGAAAGACAGCTTTTCGGTTTCTTAGATATTTTCAGGCAAGAGGTCTCGAAAATCTCGCAATTATTGTCGTTGAAAACCTGATTGGCTTTTCATTACTTGAAGTTGTTGTATTAATTAAATTTGAAATCCTGAAAATTAAATCGACAAATAATTCATTTTTATACAAAAAAAGTTATAGAAAACATTATGCATGAATTGAAGAAAAATTGACTCAAAATTTCTGAAAAATCTTAGTTTGTTTTTTCATCGGAAATTATAATTTTTGAACCACGATCATTCTGAAATTCCCAACTTTCAATAATTTTAAGTTATGTCAGCCGGGAATGGGTATTTTCAATAAAAAATTATTAGATTTCAAAGATTAATAATTTTAAAACATTTTTCGTTTATCGGTTTCGTTAACTTTTTTTACCATAAATTAAAATTTTTAAACAAAAAATATTAGATTTTAAAGGATCATCATTTTTCAGCAATTTCAGGTTATGTTATGTGTTTTTCGTCAGAAATTATTAGTATTTTAAATGAAAAATTATAAGATTTCAAAGAATATTTCGAATTTTTTAACAAATTTAGGGTACGTTAGTGTTTCATATTAAATGAGTATTCTTAAATAATAATCATTAGATTTAAATCCATTGATTTTCGTTTATAATAACAGAATTAACAAGCTTAAAGAATTTTGGACTGTTTGAAGTTTTGGACTTTTTCGTGATAAAGTGAAATCTTTATTAAAAAATCATTAGATTAAAAAGAAGAGTCATAATTTTTTAACAATTTTAGGTTACGTTAGAGTCACATCGAAAATTGATATTTTGAATCAAAAATCATTATAATTACATGAAGATTTAGAATATTTTGACGTTTTGTGTCGAAAATTGGTATTTTTAATTTTAAAAATAATAAGATACTTCAGATTATTATTATTCTGCAGATTATCAGCGTGGTATGGCCAACGGCCATACCACGCTGAAAACCCCAGTTCTCGTCAGATCACTGAAGTTAAGCAGCGTTGGACGCGGTTAGTACTTGGATGGGTGACCATTCAAGAATACTGACATGAGTGCTGTTGGCACATCGTGGGTGTGGTGAGCCCACACTTGTAGTTATTTATAACTACAAGAAAAACCTAGAAACACTACCCGAATCGGGTAGTGTCACGCCTACCCTGAAAGGGAAATGGTTTAATGGTATATATATCATTTACGGTCAATAAATTCACAATTTTTAGTTTTGCTGGCGTTTTATACCGGAAATCGTGTTTTTAACGGAAATGGGTACAGATTTCACAGATTATTTACAATTTTGGAACAATTTTGAGTTATTAAAAAAATTTTCGACGGAAATCGGTTCCTTAAAAAAAAAAAAATTTGACGTCAAAAACTAAACTTACAATTTTGAACAACTTTAGGTTACGTTGGTGCTTTTCGTAGGAAATTTGTGTTTTTTAACAAGTATGCAACGGTTTGATTGTCTCTATATATTGTACAAAAACATTACATATTAATTCTGAAGTTAATCTATCAATTTTCATTAATTATCAAAAATATTGTCCTTGCTTTTCTTGTCTATAATTTTAGATAATAGATACTATGAAATACAACAATTTCGTAATTAACATTAATTTTATACTTTAATTAAAAAATTGCGAGACAAAAAAAAATCGCGCACGTATTTGTTTTCCAGTTATCCTTGCTAAAATTTATCAAGTGCATTAAAGAATTTTTTAGCGTCCTTTTTAAAATAAATTCAAGGAATTTCTAGAGATAACAAAAGATTTAGATAAAAGATTTCAAGAGATTTAACAGTTATTGAGAATATTTATATTTTTATTGAAAAAAGAAAAACTATGTATATTATAGCTTAAAATTCTTAAAATTATGATTTTTTTTTCTAAAATATTTAGTTTGCTTATTAAAATCATGGTATTTTGTAGTTTTAATTTATAAGAAGGGATTCGCTAATACCTTAGAAAAAATTCTAATTCAAGACATAATAAATCGGAGAATAAATAGTTTTTACTTGTCAATAATAAATTATTATTGAAGCAAAAATATTTCAAAGATTACACAAAAATTTCAAAAGACTCCAAGGGATGTCTAGATAATTTAAGAGATTTGACAAGATTTCCAAACATTTCAAAAATTTCAAAAGATTTCCAGAGATTTCAAACGAGTTGAAGAGATTTAAAAGATTTCACAGTTAATTAGAAGATTTATATTTTTATATAAAAAAAATATAAACTATATTAGAACTTGAGATTCTTAAACTTATGGTTCGTTTAAAAAAACATTTCGTTTGTTTATTATTATTATGATATTTTTCGATTTCAAATACAAGAAAGGAGTCGTTAATCCAATGGAAAAGAATTCTATTTCATTATAAATTAATTAATAAATTAATAAATCCGAAAATAAATCGTGTTTACTATCGTTTTTACTTGTCAATAATAAATTACGATTAAACAGTAAAAATACATTTTGAAATAGAAACTTAGAATTTTGTGAACGTGAACATTGGAAATAATTTAAAATAACTAGAAAACAAACGATTATTTTTTCTTGTCTCACGCAATTTTTAAATTCGAATATAAAATTAATATTAACACCAAATTGTTGCAATTCATAGTATCTATTATTTAAAATAATAGAAAGAAGAGACAATAATTATTACAATTGTTGGAAATTAATGTCTGAACTTCAGAATTAATATATATATAATTTTTTTACAATATTACAATATCATTATAATATTAATATTATTATAATATTAAATATTACAATGAAATTAATTTTTTTTTCAATTTACTAATTTTCAGCGAAAAGCACTGTAAGGAAACATATATAATATTCACATATTTCAAGAGTGATCAACCCGCCGAGACTTTTTTAAAATAATTTTCATTTAAAGTAGAAGACTTTTAGGGAAAGTTAAACAGGGGACAGTAGGGTGGTCCAAAAGTTGTTTTTTCGAATATTCATGCAAATCGCCCCCAAATTTGTTCGAATTCACAAACAAATAAATGCGTTTTTTTAAAATAATATTTAGAGGTTCCGCAAGCCCCATGAAGTTTAACAAGTATTTCCCATAAGAAAAAAAAACATTTTTGTAAATGTTATTCAGAATAGACAATATTAGGTTAATCAAGTTGAAACTCAACATTTATCTTCGCAATTAGCTATAGAAAACAAATGAATGGATAGTTGAAAACTCGAAAATTAAACTGATGACGGTTCCCTTGACGCGCTATTTTCAAAGATTCCTAAATACATTTTAAATACATGGATTTTCCCCTAAAACTTATAATATTGAGAGTTCAATTACTATAATTATTTTAATTTTAATATTTCAAGCAGGGAAAACTTGATATACGTATATAGAATACTTTATCGAATTTCAAAGAATTTATTCGAGAAAGTAGAGTTTCTTCATGATATTAAAAAAAATTTCAAATATTTGAAGGTTTTTCCTCTCTCAATTTTAATGATTCTGAATTATTTTGAGGTATTCGAAGGAATTTTCAATTGATTTTAATGGTTTGAAAGGAATTTCAAATCCTTTTCTTAAAAATTCTGACATTTTAGGGCTTTTTGACAGATTCCGGGGATCAATTTAATGTTTTTTCACTGAATTTTATAATAATATTTTAATCCTTTTTCGGAGCATTTGCTCACAATAAATGAAGGACTCCACAGTATTTCAGAGATTTTTTTAAACATATTCGAGATTATCTTCGAAAAATCATTTTAAAGCACTCAATATTCCGAACGTTTAACTTCAAAATGCGACGTTATTGTAAACTAACTCCTTGACGTGCTATCTCAAAGATTCTTAAAGACATTTTAAATACATGAAATTTTCTCTAAAACCTATAATTTTTCAATTCAATTATTTTAATAATTTTAATTCTAATATTAACCAACCAATTGCGACTCTCGGTTTCCATTCTCTGCCCCCCCCTCAGTAACCGGAGTTTTGGTGGGACTGACGTTACAACTAGACTCTCCATCATACGACGAATCACTACTTAACTTGGACATGATTTCGACTCGCAAAATAAATTTCGCGCATAAAGGTGGTAGTTGGGTGTACAATCTAAACAATGAATAATACAAACAATAAAATAGCCTCGGAATGGACTGGAACTTTGATTGACGAAATGCATACACACGTTAAACGTAACGGTCGAGTTTCAGGCGATGAATGGAGACTGGGTGTTTGGAATGCTAGAGGAGTGAATGATCTTAAGGTAAGCGAACTACGAGAAACTATGCACGTAAGGAAACTAGATATTTTATGTGTACCTGAGACAAAGAAAAAGGGATGCGAAAGTAGAAACATAAAAAATGGGGTGCTGAAAGGCGGTTTTGAAATATGGTCAGGAGTAGGTAGTGAGTCACATGGTAGTCAGGGGGTCGGTTTAATTATGAATGAAAACGCAAGACAGCATCTCAAAGATCATGATTTTGTATCACCCAGATTGCTGTGGGCTAGAATGAAGGTAGGAATCATAAGATTATTTATCATAGCGTGCAACGCCCCAGTTGATAGCGATCCGAGAGAAGTCAAAGACGCCTTCTGGGACACTTTAAATGATACAATAAGTACTTGCGATCATGGTGAAAAGATCATTCTGCTAGGAGATATGAACGGATAGGTCGGCGTCCAACGTCAGAATACAGATCCAGAAAGGGTGCTAGGTAAGTTTGGGGATCCAACAAGAAAAAAATTTAACGGGGAAAAATTAGTTAGCTTATGCTTAGAAAAGGGCCTATTTATTACAAATACTTGGTTTCGACATAAAATGATCCACACGTATACCTGGTGTAAAGGAAATAACCGCAGCATAATTGACTTCGTTATTGCGGATAAAAGACTAAGAGAACTAGTAAAAGATACAAGAGTCATGAGGGTTTCCGAACGGAATACTGATCATTACCTCCTAGTCTCCAAAATAAACTTAGGACGGGGATGGAGAAGAAAGAGAGCAAAAAAAAAAAAACGAAACAAACGCGAATCAAGATTGAAAATTTACAGAAACCGGAAGTGCGAATAGAATTTCAGAATAAGATAAACGAACGCATAGATAAGGCAACGTGGGAGGCGCTTAGAAGCAATAAAGATATAGATGGCGCTTGAACTATGTTACGGGATATCATTATTAAAACTGCGACCGAAGTGTGTGGTACGGCGGTTGTAGGAAGAAAATCTGGTGATGCATGGTGGAATGATGAAATTAAGGCAGCCCGACAAAAAAAGAAAGAAGCGTACGAGAGAACGTTGAACATCACAGGTCTTAGCGATGAGGAGAGAAATAGACTTGAAAATGATTACAGACACAAAAAGAGGAAAGTTAAACGACTAGTCAAGGAAAGTAAAGATAAAACCAGAACAGAAGAAGAGGAGAAAATACAAAACGACTTTGAAGGACTTTGAAAGACTCTTTTAAAGAATTATTAGGAGGTGAAGATATAGGGCAACAGAACTGCGACATAGAACATAATGCATTAGAAAACCCAATTGAAAAAGTCGGTGTCACTCAGGTTAGAGGTATAATTAAAAACTTAAAAAACGGTAAGGCTGCTGGTGTGGACAGAATTAGCGCTGAAATGCTTAAATAAGGTGGCGAGTACATACCTCACAGGTTGTGCGAATTGATAAATTTATGTATCGAGACGGGAGAAGTCCCGGACGATTGGAGAAAAGCGATTATCGTACCAATATACAAAAGAAAGGGAGATAAAAGCAACTGCAGCAATTACAGAGGTATCAGTCTACTAAGTACCGTAAGTAAAATATACTCAAAAATACTTATTCGTAGGGTAATGAAAGTAACAGAAGAGAAGATATGGGAAGTCCAAAGTGGATTTATGCCAGGAAGATCATGTACAGATCAAATATTTAGCTTAAGACCGATCACAGAAAAAAGTTTGAGAGTAGGAAATAAAGTTTTCTGTGCATTTGTTGACCTAGAAAAAGCATTTGACAAGATAAATAGAAGTAAACTTTGGGAAGTCCTTAAAGAGTACGGAGTCATTGAATGGCTCCTACAAGCAATAAAACCAATATATACAGGTAGTAAAGCGAGTCTAAGGGTAAATGGAAAACTGAGTGACTGGTTCGATATTATGCAAGGCGCGAAACAAGGATGCGTTATGTCCTCATGGCTATTTATCATATTTATAGATAAGTGTCTAAGAATGGCCCTCTTTGACGAAGAAGGTGTAGGGTACGTGGGTTACCTTTCGCAGATGACAAGATTGTTATGACAGAATCAATCGAGGACTTGCGAAGAATGTTGAATAAACTTAATACAAGCATGAAGAACATGGGCTTCAAAATTAACGTAAAAAAAAACAAAAATCATGGTGTTTGAAGGAAAAAGTGAGAAAACAATATGCAACATTGTCCTAAATGATGAGAGACTAGAATAAGTTGATAAGTACGTATAACTGGGTAGCATATTCACTAGCGACGGAAAAATAGATGAGGAGTTAGATAGGCGCATAAATGAGGGTAAGAAGGTTATCGGTAGAGCAGGGTCCATTCTCAGAAGTAAAAACATATCAAAAAAAGCTAAAATGGCCATCCATAATTCTATATTTGTACCGACTGTACTATACGGTAGCGAGACATGGACCTGTCAACAGAAGGACAGGAGTAAAATTAACGCGATTGGCATGAAACCTCTGCGCACAATATGCGGGATAACACTGATGGATAAAGTCCGAAAAGAGACAATCCTCAAAGAATGTGGTACAGGAGAGACACTAGTTGACATATGGGAAAGAAATCAGTTAAGATGGTTCGGACATCTTGAAAGAATGAAAGATGAACGACTGACCAAACAAGTGTATAAAGGTAAAGTAAATGGCAGAATGCCCAGAGGTAGACCGCCGAAAGAATGGTTAGAATCTGTGAATGAGACACTAATCCGAAGAGACATAAGAAGCCATAGAAACACAAGAGCTTGCATGAAAAAATGCATGGACGTGAAGGAAGCTAGAGAAGTATGCCAGGACAGAAAAGTGTGGTTACAAATATTTTATAAACAGAGTGACAACAGAGTGGATGACGCCTGAAACAATGACCTTGGATGCTAATGGGCCTAAGTGGGGAACCACACATAACTATTTTTTGAGGCTCTTCACTTGGGGTGATCGCTAGAGAGATTGATCAGCAACCTGGGTCGGGGTAGTGTTGCGGAACGGACATTACATTACTCCTTTCCGCACCGAGCAAGTCACGCCTAACCCGAAAGGGAAATGGCTTAATGGTATAATAATAATAAATATCACCCCCATAAGTCTGCTTTATAGGGTGCCAAAAAACCCTATATATGGGGGTTTTTGCGTTTTTTTCACATTTTAAATTTTCAGTTAGATCGAAGCAATATAAAATTAGATTTAACAGAAATAATTGTTCAAACCATTTATTATTTTTGTAATATTTTCTTAGAGTAATGCTAGAAAGTTGCAGTTTTTTCTGAAATTTTCCACTTTTTGTCAACTTTTCGCCTAGAGCGAGACAATAATGATTGAAAGTAAACAAACATGATTGTTTCAACAAATTATTAGTATTTTTAACGATATTCTCCTATATTAATGCTAGACAGTTGCGGGTTTTTCTGAAATTTGTAGCGTTTCTTTGACTTTTTAGTTAGGAATAAATTATAAATATTAATTTAAACAAAAAGGTTCTCAGAAACTACTCTTAAAAAATGTACATTTAATATGATCCATATAGAAAATTTTAAGAATATTTCAAACATCTGTTTTACTTCAGAAAAATAAATTCATATAAACGAAAGAGATTGCTTAAAAAACGATTCTCCCTATGGTTTATTTATTATTTGTCCATAACTAAGAAGCCAAAGCAAAGTTTAAAATCTCAGAAAACCAGCAACTTTCTAGCAATTATCTCTTAAGAAGATAGTTATAAACAATAATAAATTGTTTAAATAATTAATTCGGTTAAATTAAATTAATTATTGCCTCGCTCTAACAGAAAAGTTGAAAATAAGTAGAAATATTCGGAAAACCGCGTCTTTCTAACTCTATTTTATGAGAAAATTGCTAAAAATAACAATAAATTGTTTAAACAATTTATTTAAACCTCAAATTATCAGTAGAAAGTAGTATGTTATGTATCAGAAACAATTTGTATTTGACAAACAGCAAAAAAATCATAATTAGCGGCAAAAACTCGCAAACCCCAACTTTTCACTTATGGGATTTTTTTGGGACCCTATAACGTAGACGTATGAGAGTGATATTTTATTATTATTATACCATTAAGCCATTTCCCTTTCGGGATAGGCGTGACTTGCTCGGTTGGAAAATAGTAGTGTGTATCTGGGTATATAGGTATAAGGTAGATAGGTGTTAGGTATAGATAATATAGATTGATCTAGAATTCTCGTGTTATTTATTTAAATGACACGTTCGTTCCGCAACACTCCTCCGACCCAGGTTTCTGATCAATCTCTCTAGCGATCACCCCAAATGAAGAGCCTCACAAAATTGTAATGTGTGGTTCCCCACTTGGGCCCATTAGTGTCCAAGGTCATTGTTTCAGGCGTCATTCACTTTGTTTATAAACTATTTGTCGCCACACTTTTCTGTCCTGGCATACTACTCTAGCTTCCTTCACGTCCATACATTTTTTCATGCAAGCTCTCGTGTTTCTATGACTTCTTATGTCTCTTCGGATTTATGTCTCATTCACAGATTCTAAACATTCTTTCGGCGGTCTACCTCTGGGCATTCTGCCATTCACTTTACCTTTATACACTTGTTTGGTAAGTCGTTCATCTTTCATTCTTTCAAGATGTCCGAACCATCTTAACTGATTTATTTCCCATATGTCAACTAGTGTCTCTCTTGTACCAGATTCTTCGAGGATTATCTCGTTTCGGACTTAGTACGGTCGGTACGAATATAGAATTATGTATAACCATTTTAGCTTTTTTTGATATGTTTTCATTTGTGAGGATGGACCGCTCTACCGATAACCTGCTTACCCTTATTTATGCGCCTATCTAACTCCCCATCTATTTTCCCGTCGCTAGTGAATAGGCTACCTAGATATACGTACTTGTCAACTTGTTCTAATCTCTCATTATTTAGGAAAATGTTGCATATTGTTTTCTCACTTTTTCCTTCAAAAACCATGATTTTTGTTTTATTTACGTTAATTTCAAGGTCCATGTTCTTCATGCTTGTATTAAGTTTATTTAACATTCTTTACAAGTCCTCGATTGATTCTGCCATAACAATCTTGTCATCTGCGAAAGCTAACCCACGTACCTTCACTGTTTCGAGATCTACACCTTCTTCGTCGAAGAGGGCAGTTCTTAGACACTTATCCATAAATATGATAAATAGCCATGAGGACATAAAAAATAATTGTTCATTTGCATTATATAGCTAATCGTGAAGAGAAATCTTGAGTTTCAACTCGATTCAGCTAATATTCACTATTCTGAATAACATTTACAAAAATGTTTTTTTTTCTTCTGCGAAATACGTGTTAAACTTCATGGGGCTTGCGGAATCTCTAAATATCATTAAAATAACGCATTTATTTTTGTGTGGATTCGAAAAAATTTGGGGGCGATATGCATGAAAATTCGAGAAAAAAACCCAATGCATTTTTGGACAACCGCAAGGGGCTGTGAGGTATGCAATTTACATCTGATACTTCCAAAATAATAGGCAAATTCCTCACGCATTGCTTTGAGTCTGTAATCCAGTGTTTGATATTTCCTCGCAGTGGGATCTTTCCTAGGATCGTATCCAAGTCTCACCCACATAACTCGCCAAGGTCCCGTCAAAAAATAATACGCAACAGAGGGGAGCAAAATCTTCAATTGTTCGCTCGTGAAATTCGTTATGAAGATCAAGGCATTCTTCGACCAAATAGGTCGCTCATCGAACAATTTGGCGATTCTGTCGAGGTGGAAATTTTGTAGGAACTTGACCTTCATTGCGGTCTCAATGCCTTTTGGAGGCTTGGTGGGAATGTCCGGGGCATTAAAGCTTACGAAGTTTGAAAATCCAGCTCTTCGCTTTCTTGTTTTTCCAATTATGTTGTCTGGCTCCATGTCTAAGACGGTTTTTGGTACGTATTGTTGGATGCTAGCCATTCTGCTGAATGCAGCCGGTGGAAGGAAATATGGTACATCTTCTCCTAGCCAACGATACGGAGGAATACCCACTGGATATATATTATCGTATATACATTCTTCTTCCTTCGATTGTGAATTCTTCATTATGGGCAGATACTGGAAGTCACACAAATCTGGAAATTGACAATAAGCATTTTTAAATCAAAAAGATGAAAAGAAAGAAGTTTAAAAAGTATAGAAGATTCATTTTCAGGGACCACAGCGCAAAAAGAGTTCCGAAAAGGGAAAGATTAAACATTTATTTGTACATTTAGAACAAAAGAAACAATATTTTTATAAGAAAGAGCATAGTTTTTAAATAATGTTAAATTATTTTCGAATGATTTCTGCCATTAAAGAATTTATTTCTTTAAATTAGATACAGTTAGTTGCTGATACATTCATGGCGATATAAAAAGCCTATGAAAACATAACATTTGTTAAATAAAAATTTTTATGGGTTTTAAATCGTTCTTATAATCGAGAATATTTCCTCTTCTAAAAATGCCTTTATTACTAATAAAATCGTGATACTAATAAGTATAATAAAATATTTCTGTCCAAGATTGTTTATTAATTTCATCCGTACTGTAACTAATATTTTCAATGTAAATTAGAAACAACACTCTTCAATTCTCTTCAATTCAATTCTCTTCAATTGTTCATGTCCCTGGATTTTTATTTTATAATGTTAAAAGCAAACTATTTAAAAATCGATGATAACCAATTTTTAAATATTAAGAGTTCTAAACATTTTTTAAACAAAATCTCTTGAAATTCTTTGGAATCTTTTAAAATAACTTAAAATCTTTAAAACTCTAGAAAAAATTTCATAATTCCTTCATATCCCTTGAAACTGTTGAAATCCGTAGAAATTCCTTGAAATATAATTTAATTTATTCCCTAAAGTTCTCTAGAAATTCTCTGTAATCGTAAACATCCATTGAAATAAGTAGAAATAATTTGAAATTCCTTGGATATAAATTAACTTGAAATTATTTATCAAATTTCTCTGTTAAGAAACGTTTAAATCAAATGTATACGCGCGGGGCGCACGTACGTAAGCTTTTAAATATTAAGAATTCTACACATTTTTGAAACGAAATCTCTTGAAATTATTTGAAATCCTTTAAAATAAATAAAAATCTTTAAAACCGTTTGAAATTTTTTGCATCCCTTCATATCCCCTGAAATTGTTGAAATTCGCAAAAATCCCTTGAAATAAAATGTAATGTATTCCTTAAAGTTTTCTTGAAATTCGTTAAAACCCCTTAACATCACTTTCAATCTTGGGAAATCGTGAAAATCTATTAAAATATGCTGAAATCATTTGAAATTCCATAAATATAAATTATATTAAAATTATTGATTAAATTGCTCTAAATAAACCGTTTAAATAAAATGCACATTGCACGCGCATGTTTACGTCCCTGAATTGGTATTTTCTAATATTAAAAACATAAAGTATGTAAAAATCGATAACAGTACATTTTTAAAAATTAGGAATTCCAAAATTTTTAAAACTAAATCTCTTGAAATTCTTTGGAATCTTTTTAAATAACTCAAAATCCTTCCAAATTTCTCTACTTGCATCATATCTCTTGAAATTGTTGAAATTCGCAGAAATCCCTTGAAATTAAATGAAATTTATTCCCTAAAGTTTTCTAGAATATCGTTAAAACCCCTCAAAATCTATGGAAATCGTAAAAATCGATTAAAATATGTAGTAATCATTTGAAATTCCTTGGATATAAATTAAATTAAAATTATTTATTAAATTTCTCTAAAAAAAGTTAAAATCAGAAGTATACGCACGGAGCGCGCATTCATGTCCCTGGATTTTTAATTTTTTAATATTAAAAACATAAAGCAGTCAAAAATCCATAACAATAAATATTTTTACTATTAAGAGAACCACAATTTTTAAAACTAAATCTCTTGAAATTCTTTGTAATCTTTTAAAATAACTTAAAATCTTTAAAATACTTTGAAATTTCTCTATGTCCTTCATATCCCTTGAAATTGTTGAAATTCATTGAAATAAAATTTAATTTATTCCCTAAAGTTTTGTAGAAATTAGTTCAAAGCCCTCAAAATCACCTAAAATGTTTGGAAATTGTAAAAATACATTAAAATATGTAGAAATCACTTGAAATTTCATGAATATAAATTATATTAACATTATTCATTAAATTGCTCGAAATAAAGTATTTAAATAAAATGCCCGCGCGCAAAGCACGCCTCACGTCCCTCGATTTTTTATTTTCTGATATTGAAAACATAAACTATTTAAGAATCCATAATATCAAATTTGTGAATATTCAGAGTTCTAAAAATTTTAAAGCGAATGAAATAATTGAAGAAATTATTAATTCTAGTTAGTAAGATATGTTTAAAAAACTCTTAGTTTCGTCATTTTAATATTTTCATGGATGCCAATATTTTTTATGTACCTGGAAATCTTAACTATTTTAATAAATGTTGTTAGGCAAATATTGCTAAATTTTGAATCTTCAATTAAAAATTGTTTATATTTGAAAATTTTACATGTACAATTAGTAAGTCAGAAATTGTTGAATTCAAAACGTCTAGAAATTATCTAATTAAAAAAAAAAGAAAATTGTTTACTTTCATACGCTTAAATTTAGCGTTCAAGATTTGATTAATCTTTACATTAATTAAATATTATATGGAATGTATATTTCAAGAGAAAATATTTAATATCTACTAAAAACTGCGCTTAAATTTGCCGAACTGTTAAAAGCTGGGTTTTGGTAGTTTTTCAAAATTGTTTAAATTTTCGAACTTATTAAATTTGTATTGAATTGAAAAATGTCATTGAGATCAGTTGTAAATCTTGTAATTCTTGTTTGAGTTTCGGTCTAATCGAACAATAATTATTAGAATGTCTAACATAATGATAACCGTTATTCAAGTTTAAACTGAAAAATATTCAATGTGGACAAACATACCATTCTACATTATTATAGTTAATTAAAAAAATATATAATTCGTATAGATTCAAAGAAAAAATAGTGCAGCTTTAAAGTTTTATTTAAATCCTAAATAGTTTAATCTGAATTTAGTCAAATTTCAAAAAAGTTAAATTAATTAAAATAGATAGGGGCGGCGGAACACCGGTTGCTTGTGTTGAAGAATCCACATAAAAGCTCTCCCATATGATGAAAATCCACATATGGGATCGGAGATCCTCGAAACCCCTTCTCAAAAAATTTTGTTCACTCTTTTACAATTTACGACTGCATTGCACTCGTGCATGCAGAATACGTGTCAAAGCCTTTTAAATTTTTGCGCGCAAATTCTGCCGGGACTCTCGAAATACAAAACGAGCGGCAGTCTTCGCAAAAATTCCTACATAAATTTTGTACATTTTAAAAAGATAGTTCAATGTATAAACTAAAATGAAATTTTTTTAAAACGCGCTACCCCCTTCTCCCCTCCGCCGTTCTCCTAGATTTCAAATTCCACATTGGACCTGTTTCACCGCCCCTGTAAGTCTGTAAGTTAAACAAAAAAGCTTTCACTACTCGTGGTAGCATATTATAGTTTTGAACAGAATAAGTTTGCAGATGTAAAACGAAACTGTGAGTCCTGCATTTTTGTTGTTAACCTACTTGTGAATCTGAATTCAATATCCACCCTTCCCAAAACCTTAAGCTTTGGTAGGTCGTAATCTTCATCTTGTGACAAGTTCTCGTATTTCTGCTTATCAAAAGTAGGAGGGATATTTTGTGTGGGATTCGTAGATTCTCCGGTTTTGTCATTCTCTTCTGAATTATCAGTATTCTCAGTAGTAAGTTCCATTTTACGAACTTCACTTCGTGGCATTCTGTTTTTCCTTGCTTCTTCACGATTTGCCTGTTCAACTCTCGTTTTTTTTACTCTGACGCGTAATAAGAAACCACAGGTTGTGTGTTTATCGCCACAAGCTGGTTTACTGTAACCGTCGTCTGGTCGAAATCTTAGTTCCAGTCTTCTGTTGTTTGCATCAACCGCCTGCAAGTAAAAATGATGCTTCGTTATTTATGAAACTATAGTTTTTAAATGATGAATCCCTGAAAACCAATATCAACAATAAAAAGAAATATAGTCAACTTCCAAGGCTCGGATTCACGTCAGAGATAAAAACTAGTGTCAATAGCGACATAAGTCACATGAAATTTCGGAATAATTCTTTCTTGAGGAATACGGAGTAAAAGTTTCAGGCAAAGATTTTGTTTTTTAACGAAGAAAATTAGATCAAACGCTATACGTATAGCAAATTAAAAAACAATAAACAATATGTAGTAACTCGAATTTTCTTCTTTTTTTGGTAACAAAGTAAGAAACGAGATAATCCTCAAAGAATGTGGTACAGATGAGACACTAGTTGACATGTAAAAGGAATCAATTAAGATGGTTCGGCCATGTTGAAAGAATGAAAGATGAACAACTGACCAAACAAGTGTATAAAGGTAAAGTAAATGGCAGAATACCCAGAGGCAGACCGTCGAAAGAATGGTTAGAATGTGTGAATGAGACCTTAATCCGAAGAGACGGAAGGAACCATAGAAACACGAGATCTTGTATGAAAAAATGCATGGACGTGAAGGAAGCTAGAGAAGTTTTATTTACTCAGAGAGTAAATTACTGAGATATACGACCTCAAGCGAAGGCGTCTCGAGCCGTTTTTGAGCAAGTAGGTAGCTACGAGAAGCTGCGACTATTGTCCTTCGCTCTTAGATAGTACATACAAAATGAATCGTACGAAGGTCGGAAGACAAGCAAGAAAATCGACGAAAGTGTACAAAAGCAGGGCAAAAATAAAGAAAAAATTGTGTTCAAATCAAAAACTGTAAAATAGTGTCAATACTGGCGTGAGTCCGAACCTGAATATTAAATCAATTATTTGATAAATAAAGTGTTTTAGTCAATTGATGGTAAAATTTAGTGTACCGTTGAAATTGAAGTAAGCCCTCCTAGGGTTTCGATAGCTTTTTCTTGATTTATCACATTGCCAGGATACTTTATGCAGATTATCTTTCGGTCAAATCTGTGTCCTCCAGGAAGAACTGGCCCTTTAAACTCTTTTGCACTTTCAATTACCCTTAGGTAGGGTCTCTTACTTTCTTGAGGCGTGGACTTGCTGGGTCCCTTAAACAAAACAAAATGAATCGCTGTAAAGTAATATTACATATATTAAAAGTTTAGAATGCAAAATTCAGCATTTAACAAAATTGAATTTTGACAAATAATGGTAAAAAAATCCAAACAATATGAAATAAGCACGGAGAAGTCATCTGAAGAGATCGAGAACTCAAAATTCCAATGACTATAGGGAACTGTATTGCAAAATGGTTGTGATCATACTTTTTTATATGGAGTTTCGATCATTTTTATAAAAATTGTGCCAAACTAGATCAGCTTTACTAGAAATGTTTAAAACAGCAGAAGTATTAAAGATATGATAAATCATCGTCACTGAACAAATTTTTGTTGAGCAGCAAAATATTTGATAAAACCTTATAAATGTAATCAAATTTCTTTCAGATTTTTGAGGTAATATATTCTGAAATTTTTGAAATTTATATTAAATTCATTAAAAAATATATTGAATCTTGATTCTTCAAGAATAATTTCAAATGGTTTTAATTTTAAATCTTTGGGAATCAAATATGTAAATCTACTTTCCCAACATTTTTAAGATTGCAATGATTGAATCCATTTCAAATCAGGCAGGTTCTACACTTGAATTTGCCAAATCTCTCGGGGACGAAATGTGTTGTTCGTAGAGGAAATTAGGCGGTACGTATTTTTCCGATTTGCAAACGACAAAAATCGTCTACGAACTTATGTGTATTTGAATTTTTTGTTTTGTTTTTCAAAAAAACTCCAAACTTTCCCTTCAAACCTCTATAACTTAGTATTTAATTGAGACATTTATCGTTTTCTGTCTGATAGCGTTTATTGTCTTCTTTCGAAATCTAGCGGAAAATTTCAAAAACGTTTAAAATTAAGAAAATGACGGTGCTTTTTCTGAAAATATTAAAAGTAGATTTTCTCAAAAAACACACACTTATATTTTTTGGCAATTTTTTTGGTAAATTAGTACTTTCATGAGGAAGACACCTTGTGAGTTTTATGCGTGCTAAATTAATTTTGTGACCAGAAGAATTTGTTCTCACATAAAATAGAATTTTCTAATTTTTCACGCAAACAACGACAGATTCGAAAAATGTCAAGGTAAAAGTTTGCACATCTATAAAGTTCTATGAAAAATTCGTCTCGCTCTTTGGCCATATCTTGGATGGTTTACTAGAAAAATTCAGAAATTATATTTTTGGGGAAAAAATTCTCCCGGCCTCAAAAATGGTTTTGTTGACATGTAGCTGATAGGATGCCTTTCTTCTATTAGCAGCAACTTTTCAAAAATATTGGAAAGAACAAAAAAGGTGGAGTTTTCTAGAAAATCTTATTGATTTTTTTCTTCATATTTTGAAAACATGAAAAAAATATTTTCTGGAAAAGCCCACCTTTTTCATCCTTCCTGATATTTTTGAAAAGTTTCTGCTAATAGAATAAAGGAACACTGTCAGCTTTATGAGGGTAAACCATTTTTGAGGCCGGGAGAATTTTTCTCCTAAAAATATAATTTTTGAAATTTGCTCATAAACGATGCAAGATATCGCAAAAGAGCAAAAGGTATTTTTCATAGAACTTTTCTAGACGTGCAAACTTTTATCATAACATTATTTCGTATCCATCGCTGTTTGCGAGAATAATTAGAAAATTCGATTTTATGAAAAAAAATTCTTCTGATCACACAAGTTATTTAGCCCGCATAAAACTGATCAGATGGCTTCCTTATGAAAGTACAAATTTAACAACAAAAATATGAATGTGGGTTTTTTGATAAAATCTACTTTTAATGTATTCACAAAAAGCACCGTAAATAAAGCACCGCCAATTTGTTAATTTCAAACCTTTTTGAAATTTTCTGCTGGATTTCGAAAGCGATAAATATGTCAATTAAATATTACGTTATTTCGTCTCCCGTAGATTCTGCAAGTTTAAGTGATTCGGTCCAATAAGGTTTATTACATAGTAAGCTAGAATCCTAATTTGTTTGAAATGCTCGCTCAAAATAAAAAGTGCACCTATTGAAAAAACTTCTATATAAACAAAGGAAAATTTCGCTTTATGGAACATCAAAATAATAACATTGTGAATAAACAATAACAACCGAAAAATCGAGACTAAGATAACCTTAAAATTGCAAGAATGATAAAAACTAGTTTTTACCGGTCTATTTTTATTTGATTCTTCAAAATCGAAAGATTCATCGCTTTCAATTTCATCTTGATAGTCTTCAATGTTAAAATCTTTAGCCTTGTAGTAATTTTCATCCGTTCTTTCCTCATTGTCAAGACTCTCCCTGTCAATCGATTCGTTTGTCTCACTCATCACTCTTTTTATTACAAATAACACATAACACAAAACTTGACGTCAAAAATTACAAATCCTTACTTTCTACTGTAATTTTATTATAATGAAAATCAACCACATCGCATCGTCGTGCAAACGCAACCTGCAAAGTGCAGCCGGAACCGTGTGCAACAAATAACAACTGAACAACGATAACAACGCAAGTATGTTAGGTTAGGTTAATTTGTTTGGTTGCGGTTTTGACTCTTGCACTAAAGTATGATGGGTTGCCACTACGCAGGAGCCCATTCGAATAATTTTATGCCTTCGGATATAAAGATAAAATATAACAGAAAAAATAATCGGATTGCTTGAATAATATGTTGGAAGATTAGGATGGTCCAAATTTATACCTGTAAAAATTCGAATTTCAATTCCTGGTGATCGATCCCCCGGTTTTAAATGGGAAATGCTCGGTTTTCGAAAAAAAGGAAAAAAGAAGTACTTGTTATTAACTTTTTGTAAATTAAAGTTTAGTCACCTCTCGAAGAATGTTCAAGGAATAATTTCCATGCAATTAATATTAATTTAAACCTCCCCCGACCCCTAATCCTTTTGTAATGTGCCCAGAAAATGTCCCAAAAAATTCAAAATACCAGTTTTATGTAAAACTCATGTTAAAGACGGTATTTTTTGGATTTGATTTGTTGAAATTGATTTTAAATGATGATATTTTTTAAATCAACCGATTATTAGAATTGATGTAAAGAATTAATATATTTTAAATAAAATTCCTCTAGTTTAAACAATTTTAATGTGTGTATTGTGTAAGTCGAGAAAGCTGGAGAAACTTGTTTTTTTCTCGAAATTTGATTATTGATTCGATACAAGGCCGTAACCAGGGAGGGGGGGATGAGGCGGGTTTGATCCCCCCCGAAAGTCTTGAAACATGTACATTAGGGCGTATCGAAAAAAATAAAGTTGTTTGCGCGAAGTTCTATAATAGCAATGAAAACTTTATTTTGGGAGTCGATTTATACCTGTATAGCGATAATTCCATTAAAATATTTTTTACCCTCCCTAATTGACTTTGAAGTTTCAAAAAATCGAACAAAGTCGACTTTTTCGCTATTTTCTTAGATTCATGGTAAATTTCTGGACTATTTGACCATATAATGTGTGATATACGTTAATGAGAATGTATTTTCAATATGGTGTAACAATAATATATCAGAAATGTTGACATTAAAATAATTTTTATTGACTTTGAATTACAAAAAATATATTTAAAAGTGATATATTGCTTTTTATTTCACAATAAAATTAATTTTCGGTATATAAATTATCAGAAAAAATAGTTCGAAGCAAGTGCATTTGTACTTACATAGCAAAAAATGATTCAAATATTTTTTACCTACCTAAGTTACCTTGTAAGTAAGTATACCATTAAGCCATTTCCCTTTCAGGGTAGGCGTGACACTACCCGATTTGGGTAGTGTTTCTAGGTGGATAGTTTCTTGTAGTAAATAACTACAAGTTGGGCTCACCACACCCACGATGTGCCAACAGCACGCAGTATTCTCGAATGGTCACCCATCCAAGTACTAACCGCGCCCAACGCTGCTTAACTTCAGTGATCTGACGAGAACTGGGTTTTTCAGCGTGGTATGGCCGTTCGCCACCTTGACATTTCAAAATATCGGAAAAAATCGACTTTTTCGCTATTTTCTTAGAGTTACGGCAATTTTATCGACTATTAGACCACGAGATGTCTCATATACGTACTAATACGCTACGCAAGCACAAATCCACTTGCTTCGAACTATTTTTTCTGATAATTTATATACCGAAAACTAATTTTATGGTCAAATAAAGAGCAATATATCACTTTTAAATATTTTTTTGTAATTCAAAGTCAATAAAAATTATTTTAATGTCAAATTTTTTTATATATTATTGTTACACCCTATTGAAAATACATTCTCATTAACGTATATCACACATTATATGGTCAAATAGTCGAGAAATTTACCATGAATCTAAGAAAATAGCGAAAAAGTCGACTTTTTTCGATTTTTTGAAACTTCAAAGTCAATTAGGGAGGGTAAAAAATATTTTAATGGAATTATCGCTATAGAGGTATAAATCGACTTGCTTTATACTATTTTTATTGATAATTTGAATCCAAAAAAATGTGTTGCTGTTCAAATTTGAAGAACACTGTTAAAAATAGTATTAAATTTAAAATACCAATGTATATTAAAATTAATATCTCAAGCATATGAAATCGCTATTTAGGTAAGTGTTTATTAAATTTCATATACATTCATGATAATCGCTCAGATAATTCCATTTTACACAAAATCAAAATAAGATTAGCAATAATTTTCGATTTTTAATAATAAAACATGATACCTTCTTACAGTTAATCAAAAATAACATTGGATTTCAAGTCGAAAAGTTCAATTAACCTTTCGGTACACGGAAAAAATTTATCCGTGAAGAAGTCACGAACTTGTAGCTAG
>CAKNYM010053189.1:93845-109660 GCA_932195095.1 Andricus curvator | reverse complement strand
ACCCCAAAAACATATAGGAAACATGGTCTGACCTCCAGACCCACGAAAAGATTTTTTATGAGGTTTTTTGAGGTTATGTCAGAACCCTCACGTGCTGGGGTTCTTCGGACCTCGGATTCGGATTCAGTGACCCCCAAAACATATAGGAAACATGGTCTGTCCTCCAGATCCGAAACAAAGTTTTTTTTGTGTGGCTGTGTTATGAAAGCCACGTTAACTTGCAAGAAAATGTAAATTCTAATGATACCAATATTTTTGAAGAATTAGCATGTGAACAGTTACGGTTGTCTGATATGGAATCTGGTCATAATGAATATATAGAGGTGGTCATTTTAGATGTAATGAATCTCAGCAGTTTTGTATCAACAGAAATTGAATGTCCTGTTTCGAATAACATTACTGATATTATAATAAATTTAAAGGAGGTTTTGCGGGTTTCAATCGTGACGTGCAAAACTACGATTCTTGCCGACGTTTCGTGAAAATTGCAGTTCACTTCATCAGGGCTTACTGATATTGCAATGACACCATCTAATTTTATGACAGATATCCAATTTTTACAAATGTTTTTGCTTTTAAAATAAATAAAAATACATTTTCTTCTGGACAATAAATCAAAATAGCAGTATATCTGAAAATAGTTTTCGAAACTATCATTCATTGACATGCAGTCAAGTTTTGAAAGACATAAAGCAACCGATATAAAATCTTCTGGGTAACAAGAGGACTTCTGATTCTAAGACTTCTGGTAATAAGAGGACCTTTGAGAATAGTGAAAATCAAAATGCATTTGAATCGACCAGTTCTGCTTGTAAGTATAATATTGATTATTGCTTATTATGTCAATAGGCATTATAATTATAAGCCTTAATTAATTTATATACATTTTTTTTATTTGAAGATAAAAAAGGTCAAAATCCGTTAGAAAATTTCAAGGATGTTTTCAAAAAACCAAAGTTTCATGAACGAGCAAAGAAAAACTGTAAAGCTCGAGAGGCTTTTAACTCGTATGTTGTAGACGATATGCTCGATCTTTAAAAAAACGATAAAGAAAACTTAAAGGAACAGCAGATATTAGCAAGCAAACAGAAAAAAAATAAAAATAAGGAAATGAAAGCCAAAGAGCAAGATGTGAGCAAATATTTTCAGGAGACCAAAAAAAGAATAACAATTGTGAAGAAAGTTATTAATACTGAGATTAGGAATATCAAACAAGCTTTAAAATCTTCTGAATCAAAATAAAATAAAGAACAGATAAAAGAAAGATTAGAAAAATTAGATAAGAATTTAAAAGACTTGGATCAAGAATTGATAATTCAAGAAATGTCAGTATTACAATACAAACTTTAGATAAAACAAGAAAAAGTTTGAGTTATTATTTTAACATTAACTCTAAACGTTTTATTTGACTTAAAAGATTCTATTATAAAGTATAATTTTATTTTATTACTTACATTTAAATATAAATTATTTTGTTTTTAGTACTTGTTATAAGTGCGCGTGGTGCAATATTGAAATATGTATAAATAAAAACATTAATAATATAAGAATGTACAGTCTTTGTTTCTTTTGCAGTAAAAAAAATAGTTATTCTATAGCACAATTAGATCGGAACAGTATTTTCGTCATATTACATAATTATTAATAAAACGAAAATACAGTTCTAATCTGAATATGCTACAGAAAATAACTAATTTATTTTTTAGTATTACCTTTCGTTTTAATTAATTTCATTTCTGGGCTCAAAAATTTGAATTTATATTCTTATCAGTATTTTAAATTTATTAGTATTTTTTATTCTTTATTGTCCTGATTCTAGTCTGTTCGTGTCCCGCTACACCCTCAACCTCCCAAAGCCCGACCCGATACTGGGCTTTTTACTGACATCAATAAAATAGGTTTTTTTTAGATATCTGAATGTTTTTTAAATATTATGTTTTTTTAAATCAAGTCAAAAGTTAAATTTTTTAATTACTCTAACTAGAGAATTTTTGAACCAGTAAAATTAATTCAATAGTAGAAAACGAATTGCTTAGTAAAAAAGAAAATGATTTCTACTGTATATAATAATTTAAAAAGGTTATAAAAACGGAAAACGTGAAAAACAGGAAAGTACAATATAAATTTATTTTTATTATTATTTATAAAATCAATAAAATGATTTTTACTGTATATAATAATTTAAAAATGTTATAAAAATGGTAAACGTGAAAAATAGAAAATTTACAATATAATTGTTAAATTCTAAACGTGACGTAGCCTCTGTCTCCAATTTAAAGACATTACTTTCTGATTGTTCGAAGAAAGTTAAGAAAAATAAGAATTTTTTACAATTTTAAATTTAAATTATTAAATAATTAAATAACTGAAATATAATTATTTTATATGTATATTAATTAATAAAGATAAGATGAATTTTTATCTTAGAAGATTAATTTTCTACCAAACAAGAGAAATTACCAACAAAATACATGAATTTTAAACCAAATATTATTAAAATCAAAAGTTTTATCAAATTATTAAAATTTCTTCAGAAAAGAGTACTTATATTTCTTGAGTTTTAATATATGTCCGGCTACTGGGTTCTTTCCCTTAGTATATAAAGTACCAGGCAGCCTTATAAAAATGAATCAATTACAGTATCGCTTTTACTGCAACGGCATTCAATTGATACGAAAATCTGTATCATTATAAAGAAACAAGAGACTGTTACATTCTTGAATCATTTTGTTGCAGATCGAATTATTACCATCAGATTTAGTGTGACATATTGAAGTATTGAGGGCATGTATTAGAAAGGCCACGTGTGCTTCGCAGAATTAAGAAAAAAAACAAATAAGTAAAGTCTCGTCTGCTGGGAATTAAAGATGTCGCAATTTATTCGTGGAATGATGAAACAATATATAAATACATTGTAAAATTAGCCGAAAAATCATATGATTATTTTAAAGCAAACTAATGTATATTTGCTCGTTTATTGTACCTCGGAGTGTTGGGCAATGAGGTTCAGTAAATTATCAAAGATGATAATCATTGTCAACATAAAAGTATTAATTATCAACCAATAGTGTATGAGGACACAAATTTTACTCTAAAATGGGTGATGATGAATAGTATATAAAGGGGCTGCCTTCATAAAAATGCATCTGTAGTTGTCCAGAAAGATTCGAAAGAATCTGTTCGCACTGTAGCTGAAGCAATGACATTCTCTAATGTCATCCTACTACTTGCCTCTGCGGTGTTCCTGATTTCTGTTCGTAAGTATATATTATAATATATATTAAAGAACATAAAACTATTGCTTCCTCATAGAGGAAGCTTTGTAACGATGAAAATGTTCTAACCTTATTTTTAACCTATCTGGACATAATTGCTTGACGGCTGAATTAATTGTCATGTGATTTCTTTTTCTTCTCTCTCACTCTAAATTAGTCAAATTTTTGGTATTTCAAAATCATTTTAGCAACTAAATGTCCACACAAAAACGAAAATCGACATGAATTTCAAAAAGTGGAAGTGGAAGTAAAACCCGAAAAAGTTACATAATCGCCCTCCAGTTTAGCTATAGGGCTTACAGCAGTAGTTAGGATCAAATATGGCTCGCCCGCCGGCGAGTAGTTGTAGTCGAGATAAAAAACTAATTTAATACTAGAAAACTAATTGCTTGATAAAAAGAAAATGATTTGTACTGTATATAATAATTTAAAAAGGTTATAGAAATATAAAATGTGAAAAATAGAAAAGTTTAATAAAATAACACGGTGGTGTTACATTCTTAACTCTATTGTAAATAATAAGAAGGTCATATTGTGAAATTCTAAACGTGACGTAGCTTGTCTCCAATTTAAAAGCATTAACTTCTGATTGTTTGAAGAAAGTTAAGAAAAATAAGAATTTTTTACGATCTCAAAATTAAAATGGATCAATACGCTTTATAAATTAATTATGCATATTTAGGGTCCTCTTGCGCTACTTCTCGAAAGAGCTCTGTATTCCATTTCAAAAATTGTCGGTTGTATATTTTCTTTATTTTCCATAGGAATTGGAATTATTTAGCAAACTTTTGATAAATCATTTGCCTTCAATAAGCATCAACTTGAATAAGTATGAAATTGAGTACCTAAAGAAGGTTATTTTAATTGTATAGCTTTTTTCCTTATGCAAAAGATACTTTGAGGTCTCTCTAAATCAAAATTGGTAAAATTTAACTAATTAATATTAAAATTTTACAGCATCGATTAACGGAAAGTGAGTCACCAAATATTAGTAGAACATTACTAGTTCGATTAGTCGAGATATTTTCTAATTTAATAGTGAAAAGCATCTAATTGCATGATCCAAAAATAAATAAATTTACTTAGGATCATACATAATGATTAAAAAGTGGTTATTAAAATGGAAAACATGAAAAATAGAAAAGTTTAATATAACGACGCGATGATGTGACATTATTGACTCTATTGACACAATAAGACGTTCATATTGTGATATTGTAAACGTGATGTAGTCCATCTCCAATTAAAAAACATTGCTTTCTGATTGTTTTAGCAATTTTACAAATTTAATTTGCGAAACGTGTGCCACTAAAAATAAGTATAAAATTACTAATTCGATTAGTCAAGATATTTCCCAATTTAATAGTGAAAAACAATTAATTGCGTAGTAAAAATACATAGACTTATTTATGACTGTATATAATAATTTAGAAAAAGTTATAAGCATGGAAAACGTGAAAAATAGATAAGTTTAATAAAAAGACGCGACTGTGTAGCATTTTTAAGTCTATTTAAACAATAACAAGGCCATATTGAGAGATTGTTAACGTCACCTAGTCTGTTTCTATCACCAAATTATCGCCTTCTGATTGTTTGCACAAAGTTAAGAAAAATGAGAATTTTTTTCATATACAACGGAAGATTTTTCTTTGCTTTTAAGAGACCTAAGCTCGATACAGATTATGTAAAAGTTTTAAATTTTTCTGAGTAATTAATTATGTGGTATAACTGTTCAAATAAATCCATTTTGTTGAGAAAATCATTTGTTTGTAATACCGTAAATTTCAAACGGTTCGCACGACAGAAAAACTGCAACAGGCAAAAGCGTTTTATCCTTGCTCCGAGATTCTAAGAATGGCTTTATAAACAATTTAAAAAATATATATGATGAATTGTTTGAAAAAATTGTTGAGACAAAAACTGACTTTTTTTACCTTTAATTCCCAAAAAACAAAAAAATAACAAATTTTCAACAAAATATTTGAATTTCCAACCAAAGAGAGGAAATGTTGACTAAAATGATGAATCCTCAACAAAAAAAATGGATTTTTAACAAAGCAGTTCAACTTTCAAATAAGTAGTTGCATTTCAACTAAAATGATTTAACTTCACGAAGAATTAATTGAATTTCTAATAAACGGGTTTAGCATTCAACCAAGTAGGTGAATTTTCAGCCAGATAGATGAATTTCCAACCAAAAAGATTAATTTTCTACCAAAAAAATTTTTTCAACAAATTACGCGAATTTTTAACCAAATATTTAACTATTCAACTAGAAAAGATCAGTTTTAAATGAAAATATCTATTGTAAAACCAAAAATGGAATATTTACGTTTTCAGTTAAAAAAATTATTCTCAACAAAACCAAAACGCATTTCAAACCAAATATTTAAGTTTTTAATCAAAAAGATGAATTTTAAACTCAGAAGATTAATTTTCTACCAAAAAAGAGAAATTTCTAACAAAGTACATGAATTTTAAACCAAACAGTTGAACTTGAAACTAAGAGAGACGAATTTTCAAACAAATAATGAAATTTTCAACCGAATAATAGAATTTTGAACCAAATGAAATGAGTTCCGTACCAAAAATATAATAGTAGACTTTTCAATCAAAAATGATGAACTTTCAACCAAAAATATTTGGATTTTATTATTGAGTTTCTATTAATTCAATTCACATTCAAGCGAAAAAAAGGGGAAAGCGGGAAAAGGGGGAAGTTTCTCAAAAACAGAGGAAGAAAATCATTCTTTTAAAAGGGGGAATAGGAGAAATAGTGTGAAGTCTGGAATATGAAAGTGATTTTCAAAATCATTAAGTTATTGTTGAACTGTACCTATCTTTTTATCCTTTTTATCAATAGGAAACGTACTAAACGTTATATCTAAGTTCGTAAAGTTAGTTCCACTGACCGCCCCCCCTCCTGTTAACGACCATAATTTTTAGCGAAACCTTTGAATTGTTCAAACACATTGGATCTGCCACTTATTATTATTTTTTAATTTGGATTTGAAATGTAAAAACAGAAGCTTGAAAAACCACTTAACAGTAAATTGAGCATGTAGACGTTATTTGTGATTCCCATCCCTTTTCTAAAACCCGTTTGGTAGTGTGGTATACTTCCCTTATCTTCCACCTGTCTTTCCAACCTCCTTCTAAGCCGACATGAGTGTGATACCTCTATATTCCTCCACCCTTTCGCCCTCTCCTTTCTTAATCAACGGTACTACCAGCCCTGTCTTCCCATCCTCGGGCCACCCTTCTCCTTTCCATACCTTGTTGCAAATCGTCCACATCTCTTCCCTCACCCCTAATCCTCCATATTTCAGTGCTTCATTTTCCAAGCCATCTTCCCCTGTTCCCTTGTTTCTTTTCAACCTTGCAATCGCCTCATTCACCTTTTCCCTACTAATCTCGTTTTCGCTGTACTCGTCCCCATCTACCACTTTTCTTCCTTCTCCCTTTACCCTATTTTTCACACCTCCTAACAGCCCCTTGAAATTGGACATGTGAGTCTATTTTGACCTGAAGTCTTATCAGGACCTCCTGTGTCCACTGATGAAATGTAATAGTAAAATCTACTATAATTTCAATGCTGAGAAGTGCTACCTTCGCAGTGGTCTACGAACCAGTAATTTCAATAGTAAAACTCACTAGTTTTAATATAGTGATAACTACTAATTGAAATAGTGAAACTTACTAATTTTAACAGTAAGGACATACCGGGCGACCTCTCTAAGTATGCAGCCTTATCCTTGCATGCGGGGCTCTACAAGGATCGAAAAACCCTTTTCCCTAGCTGCTCATGGGAACAACAATGACAACACCAAACATAGTTGTAGTATGTGCGGTTCAAATAAATCGAACGCGCAGGGCTCCCGATAATGGGTCGGACAACAATGCCGACTACCCTAGAGTTGGGGGAGCCAATCAAGACGGAGTCTATGTGATTGACCGGCAGAATCTCATTACTTTCAAGTGGACGGATCGACTCAGGGACGACCTGCTGGAGTGCTATGATACCAGTATGGCTCCCTGAACGAAAAGGATACATGGCGCGAATGCATACTCTGTGGTGCGAAAAACACCCAGAGCTCTCGCATTTTTCGCATAAACGTCTGCGAAACCGTGCCGAGGAACTCCGGAAAAGGGGTTATATAAGCGGAGCGCCTGATTAACTGCAGCCAGAACATGGCGGCAACAGAGAAAGAGAGGCGTCGCTGAGACTAACCGCGAGCAGGCATCCAATAGAGGAAGAGCGATGCTTCAGGACCCGGAGAAATATCAACATTCAGGTTTCTCTCAAGCCCAAAGATCTGGCTGAACTGGATGACGAGCTTCGTGGAGATTTTTCCGAAGAATCCGACCTCTGGACTATCAATTGTGGTGTGTATAATACAGCGAGAGATTTGGCAGATGCAAACCGAAAAATAAAAGCAACGGTTGATCATAAGACCAAAAGACAAATGCATCAACTCAGCATAAAGATAGGCTGGGCAAGGCAGTACGCGTCCTGCATTCAGTGTGTGATTGACTACATAACATCTGACAGGACTTACACTGCCAAGGTTCGACAGTTCGCGCGCGAACTGCGGATCCGTCATCACACACTCAACAAATCAAAGCTACTGACCATCAGGCAGCATTTGGTTGACAGAATATGAGTACTATCTAACGCTAGGAGAAGTCTAGAGCGGAGAAAGAGGTGGGTCAGAGAAAATCAACAGTTTTTGTCTGACCCATCTCGACTCTTCCAAGACCCTCCAGTTACTGTCGTCCACCGGCCACACCAGAGGAGGACGATAAATTTTGAAGGTAAGTCTACGAAGTCCAGCATTCACTGAAAGAAAACTCGAAGAATATAAATAGCTTTGAGGAGCTGTGCAGTGCTCTCATAACACCTGAGGAGGAATGCGGAAGAGCCTATTCCGGAGTGGTTGGTGGAAGGGCGCACAGTGCTCCTGCCGAAGACGGGCAATTTAGCTGACCCTAAGAATTACAGGCCAATAGCTTGTCTGAACACACTGTATAAGATCTTCACAGCTATCCTAAATGATAGGATTGTTCGGGCATTTGGACCTGTGTGGCGAGAGATGTACGAACAACGCGGCTCCAAGAAAGGCGTAGCAAGATATCGGAAGAACCTGCTTATCGATAGATGTGTTTGTAAAGACGCAGCATCCTATCAGCGCTACCTATCGATGGCCTGGATTGATTACCGGAAAGCTTTTGATTCAACCTCCCATAGACTTATCATCTGTCTGTTGGAAAGCTTAAAGGTTCATCCACACATCGTGAGGTGCATAGAGAGACTAATGCCGCTTTGGAAAACCAGATTTACTATCTCATCTGAAAAACATCGTGTGATCACTAACAGTGTCACCTTTCAGAGAGGTGTGCTTCAGGGCGACACCATGAGCCCTCTCCTCTTTTGCCTTGCATCATTGCCACTATCTCTCGCACTTCGACATTCCGAAGGGTACCTCTGCGGCAAACCTGGAAATCGAAAGCATGAGGTCACCCATGTATTTTACATGGATGATCATAAGATCTATGCTAAGAATCAAGAGAAACTACGTCTAGCTCTTAACATTGTCAAAGAGTACACTCAAGAGATTGGAATGGAGTTCGGGTTAGAGAAATGCGCCAAGGTTTATTTGAAGAAAGAAAAACTTAATGGCATCCCCGAAGATCCTGAGCTCGTCGACAGAAGCGCTATACGACACCTTGGCTCTGGAGAGACCTATACATACCTGGGCGTGCCACAGAGCCGCGTTCAGGACGTGACATCTATAAAGGATACTCTCCGATGGAGATACGAACGTCTCATCCGACGGATATGGTCTTCCGAACTGTCGGCGAGGAACAAAGTATATGCGACGAACATGCTTGCCACCCCAGTAGTACTCTATTCATTTGGAGTGGTTCCATGGACGAAGGACGAGCTCAGATCCCTCGATATCGTGTCCCGAAAGGTTATGCACATGAACAAAAGCATGCACCTTCAGTCTTCTGTTCCGCGACTTTACATCTCACGCCGTCAAGGTGGTCGCGGAATACTGAATCTTGAATGTCTTCACAACAGGATTATTCTGGGTACAGCACATATAGTCGCAAATGTACAAGAACCTCTTTTTAAAATGGTCAGGAAACACGAAGTGGGCAAAGGGGCGTTTCTGTACAAAGCAGCGGAGGCGGCTGCTGAAACACTTGGCCTTGACTTCAATATCAGGGTAGAGCAAAATGCATCAAATCTTATCCATCTTGAGTACTCACTCCTGTAGGCCCGCATTAAGAAAGCACAGGAGAAACACTTCCGCGAACAGCTCCTCGACAAGAGGATGCACGGCATCTTCCACAGAAATGTGGAAGATCAGTCAATGTCATATGAGCTAACGTTTGCTTTCCTCAAATCACCCGGATTGAAGTCGGGCAGGGAGGGTTTCATTTTGGCAGGTCGAGACGGTGTCATTTCCACTCTAGCATACCGTCGCCACATTTTGAGCCAAGACATTCCCGATGATAGCTGCAGAGCGTGTCATGCACATCCCGGGCATCTAGGACACATACTATCTAGTTGTCCAACTCATGCGGAAACGACCTACATCCAAAGGCACAATGCGGCACTACGAGTGCTTTATTGCTATCTCTGTCACTCTTACGGCATTAGCACAAATACCGCTCCGCTAAACGCTCCTAGGGAAATAAAGTCAATTGTCGAAAATGATAAGTGCCGCATATACTGGAACTTCATATTTCTCGACAATTGTTTCTGTTGCGCATTCGAGGCCTGACATACTTCTCCTTGACTTCGAGAAACGAACACTTGCGGGGAAAATGCAGAAGGCGGTCGTCCTTGGGTTGCTCCGTGTCCTCAGGGTGCACGAGACTGTTGTCGGATCATCGTATTGAATTCTTCGCAGACTGTAACTACCTATCTCACCGTCGTGAGACGTGGTTACGGCTGAAATTTTACCTAGATTTCGCTGGGAGCGGGTGCAATTTTTCAGATTAGCTCCCGCTCTCGGAGAAATCCTGCGGTTGTCCTTATTACAAACTTTTAACTATATACACGCACGCACGCGAAAACCTGATTTTCGGGTTCAGAAGGTCTCAAAACGTGGACATTTCACAAAGAAAGGGGGGGGGGGGGGTTCAAACTTTACACAAATCCAATACCTTCTTTGATGAGAATGTAAAAATGAGAAGGGCCCCTGGATATGGGTGAGTTTGTGACAGGGGTTGGTTTTTGCCAATCATCTTTCCGCCAAGAGAAGAGATATAAAAAATGGTTGGACTCCTGGGAAGGGGTAGGTTGTGACTAGGGGTATATATCACTGCACTCATCTCCCCTCTCCGTGACGTTATATAAAAGATAAGATGGGCTTCTATAAAGGAATTAGGCTGTGATTGGGGGTAAATGTCTCTAAACTCAGCCCCCCCCAAAGTAATATAAAAATAAGAGAAGCCCCAGGAAAGGGGTAAGGTTGTGACATGAAGTGGGTCTTGCCAAAGCTACTCTCCCCTGAGGAGGGATATAAAAAACGGTGACTACTCCTGAAAATGGGGGTTGTTGTAAATGGGTGTATGTGTCACACAAACTCACTTTTCGCCCGAAAAATGATATAAGAACGAAGAGAGACCCCGGAAAGGGGTGAGGTTGTGACTGGGGGGTGGGTGTCGCCAAAGTGACTCTCAGCCGGAGACGGGATATAAAAACGGACAGGACTCCTGGAAGGGGGGGGGGGGGTACTTACGACTGGGGGTATGTGTCACCAACCTGTCTCCTTAAAAATTATATTTTTGGGTATTTTCATGGCCATATTCGTAATCAGTGCATAAAAATACATTGATACACGCTTTTCAGAACTTAAAATCCAGGAAGAAAAACAGTCCGCAAGGAGGCTTCTTGCCAGCGCAGGCCTTGTCTGCTTTTTGGTAATTACATTCAATTTTTTTCTAATGTACTTTTATCAGTTGAAGGCCCCCATATAAATAAAATCACTTGTGTAATGTCAGCTAAAAAAGGATAGTATAAGAAACAAAGTATTAAAAAAATTTGCAGGATTCAAAAATTTGAAAGTTTTAAAATTTCTAACTGACCGGTAAGCACAGCAGTATATAAAAATCTGTCCTAATTGGGGGGGGGGGGGTCATTTAGATCACGTAACAGCTCTGGGTGGGAGAGCGGCAGAGTGGAAGGGGGGTCAGCAACTCTGTGTAAATCTTTTACGGCCCATTGTTAAAAGGAGTTAAAGGGTCTGGAGAAGATCGAATATCCCTTACGTAATTTAATTACGGCCCCTGATGATTATTTTTGGTTTCCAAAGTTTATGTTTGTTCAGTCTACTAATCTATAACATCCCATTTTCACAACTTTTATGGTGTTTTCTGGAGAAAGATATTTAAAATATTTCAATTTCGTGAAGTCAACTTTTGTGAGTACTCGAAATTTTATTTAATAAGAAATGGGCCACGGATATAAATCAGTAAGGATTTTCACTGATTGGCAGTGATATTTTCACTGAAATGAATCAGTAACTATTCATTTTCACTGATTAAGTACATTGAAAATTTTGCTGCCAATTAGTGATACTTCACTGTTAATCAGCGATATCTCAGTGATTCACATTCAGAGATTACAATAATTTTGATTTTTAACTAGAGAATTGATTTTTCGAAAAAAAATTAGCAAATAATTCGTTTAGGAAATACTTGAAATCAGTATCATCAAGAAGGGGGGAAAAAGGAAATACATAAAGTTGGATACGGACTGTGAGCACTGAAAATAGACCAGCTTTAACATTTTAATCGGAATTTTTTAATCTAGTTTGGGTTTTCATGAATTTGTATAATGAATTTTAACTTCTTAGGTTCATAATTCCTCATTTGGTCGTTTTACAGAATTAATAAGTGCATCGCCAGCCGATCAGCACCCGGGGAATGGAAATAACCCTGGAAAACCGCAAGATCCTGGTTTTCAAAATGCTGGAGCTCAAGGAAATCAGCAACCACTAGTATATCAAAATGGTGTTCTCAATCCTCCGCCTCCACAAAGGCCTGAATTGCCTCAAAACTATTATCCACCTGTAAATAGATTCCGACGCGTTCGTATGGAAGAAGTATTCCCTAATCAATTCCCACTGCCTCCAAACTATTATCCACCTGTAAATGGAGTAAGACGCTATCATATGGAAAAAATATTCCCTGATCAACTGCGAAATCAACATCTACCTCCTCCTCCTCCTCCTCAGCAATAATAATACGTGAATTTTCTTATGATTACACGATTACCTCATTCGAAATTGATACAGGATTATAGCACCCACATGCACTAAAAACAGATACATCAATTTATTGTACCTTAAAATTGTGTTGGACCAAAATCATTAAAATTGATCTGATTTTAAGTCCTCATTGGCTTCTATATCAGATTTGAACCTTAAATTAGGACAAATTTGACCTAAAATTACATTAATTTTGATTACATCCAGACAAATTTGACTAAATTTAATACCAACAAGTTTTAAAAGTAACAATTTTTGGGTATTCTTTTTTAATGTGTCCGAAAAACAAATGCTTGAAGTTGTTACACCTTCTTACTGTACAGAAAAGACTCGTTCGAGAGACATGAAATGAATATTTCTTAATTTAATTTTACGAAGGACTTAACATCTCATCCGTTTCTTCACCTTATAAATATTTCTTAGAAATTTCACAAAACTTTAAGCCTATGTAAACTATGTGATACGTTCAAAAATAAAAACTTTATTCGCAAGCATTATTTTTTCTTCTCTTACATCAAGAAGGCTTTCACGAAAACTTAAATTATGCTAATAATGAGAAAAAAATTATCCAAATCTTGACAAAAGTCAGGTGAAAGCGAAGTTGGAAAACATAATTAATTACTACTTTGCAAATTGTATTTGTGTCGGCTAATCCATATTTTAAAAGAAAAATGTATTCTTTACGGGGAAAAAAGTCAAGTCATAAAAGATATGATTTTTGACAAGAATTGTTTTTTCCCAGTTTAATCTTTAAAAATGATCAGATTTTAATGCCTCAGGGCTAATTATATTCGTAATGCGAATATCTAAGACTTCGCCCATAAGTGACGCACTGCAATCAGCGGGTGACAGGGGGATACATTCTGAGGATATTTTTGTTTGTTTTCAATATTGAATGGATGGCAGGAGGAGTAAAAATGAAGAAAATAGAGTGAGGTGATATATGGACGAAGCCTAAGTAGGCGCCGATCCAGAGAATTGTCCTGGGGGGGGGGGGTGGGGTCAGCAAATTGTATACACATGCTGTATATATATATAAACTATTTTTCACATGTGATATTATTTTATATATTTTGCGATCTGTCAAATAATAATTAACAATTTTAAATTATTTTTGCCATTATGAAATTGCATACTTTTTATAGCTTTTCTTAATTCCTCATTGAAAAAGAAAAAAGTAAAGGCAAGTCCGAAAATCCTGGGGGGCGATCGCCGGTTTCGCCACCATTGTAGATCCGCACCTGTGCCTAAGACTTTAACTGCTCCATGCAGTATGGAATCAAGCTTAGGTAAGTCGTTATTAGGTCCGTTTGAGCCTGATTTTCCGTTTGATTTATATTCATTTTTTTTCCTGGTATTTCTTTCTGCGATGCGACATAGATACTAAGAAAAAAAATTAATATTGGAAATTCTACTTGTGCTCACATTAAAAAACGGAGGATCCTTTTTATTACAGTTCTAATTGTATATAGGGAAATTGCAGATAACGTGGCGTCATCTAGGACGTTTCCTTGTTGTTGCAGCTCCCTTGGAACTCAAAAATCGGTTCACATAGAAACCCCAGTTTTTACTGTGCTACAGCCTCAAAGAAATTTTTATTATCATGATCAATAATTGGTGGTGTTTATACGTCCAGGCACAAGCCACTCCCTTTTCCTTTGCTAGCATCCCTTTCCCCTTTCCAAGTCCGTACGTTTAGATATTAGATTAAACTTAATTAACAAAGTTACAAGAATTACGCCATATTGAATTTCAACATTCGACTTTTTTTTCTTTCTCGATATTTATAAAACTGATATAATTGGATTTCAATCAATTCCTTTGAAAAAAAATTAATCCAGACTTAAGGTTGACCAGGAGGTAATTCCTTTATTTTACTTTAAAATTCAATATCACATAAAACTAGAAGGTATAGTTAGTTTTACAATTGCAATTAATTTTTATTTTGACGAACTCCAATTTTTCATTGACAGGAAAGTAAAACTTGAAACCACGTTATATACGAAATCATTGTTTTATTCCTATAATATATTCTCTAATTTTACATTCTTCTCCAATGAAAGGAAAATATCAGAAAGGTATTCAAAACGAAAATTTAATTATTTGGAACTAAATCAATCGCAAAAAATCGGATATTTTAAATTTAGAAAATAAGAAGACATTTTTTAGAAGATTGTAGCTTGGGGCGCCAAGGCTGATGATTACAAAACAAAAGGTAATTGGGAGTTTGGGAACACGTGAAAGGATAACTGCAATATATTAATAATAACATATAGCCAACGGCCATACCACGCTGAAAAACCCAGTTCTCGTCAGATGACTGTAGTTAAGCAGCGTTGGACGCGGTTAGTACTTGGATGGGTGACCATTCAAGAATACTGAGTGCTGTTGGCACATCGTGGGTGTGGTGAGCCCACACTTGTAGTTATTTATAACTACAAGAAAACTATCCACCTAGAAACACTACCCGAATCGGGTAGTGTCACGCCTACCCTGAAAAGGAAATGGCTTAATGGTATACACATATTCTGGCCTTTCAGTTCAATAATAATTTCGTGTCACCAAGATTAAAAAAAAATATTTTTAATACAAATGAATGTTTAAAAGAAATGATTAAAATGACCGTGCTCCTTCGCGGTGAGCTTCAGTGGCGGACTGGCATGTATTGGAAGTCAGGAAACCCTGCCTTGAAACCCACTGGTTTGGTGGCCCTAAGGCATTTAAAGGCGCCCAAAAAAGATTATACTTTCAAACAAATAAATAATATATTTTAGATTGCAAAGAAAGGAGAGAAAATTATATCCAATAATATCCAGGATTTGCACATATACTACTAGTAATGGTAGTACAATAATACAGTGTTCTCCCATTTATTTTTGCATTTTCTCAACAAAAATATTTCTGTTTGAGAAATATCATGTTTTGGGGACGTTCATATATTTCTTAGAAGCATTAGTAACGCATCCTTTGACTGACCTTACAGATAATATTTTGTGAATATATATTGCAAATTGATATTGATCATTATGAAAGGAAGTAGTAGTACAGAGTTAGTCGGTATGAGAAATAGCAAGGGTGAAATTATATATATATATATATATATATATATATTCTAACTATAATAATAAAATATAAGTTAACTAGATGTAGGTTAATTCTACCTTTTAATTGATTTCTTAAATTAATTAGTCTTATTTAAAGATAAAAGACTACTCGGTGGGTTTCCTATCACCACTACGTAGCGCGTCCTCAG
>CAKNYM010053189.1:78635-88845 GCA_932195095.1 Andricus curvator | reverse complement strand
CTTTCGAGTTCGAACTGCTAATCTATAATAATAATAATAATAAAGATAAAAGATGGGTACTATGGAGAATGTAAAAGATTCGATATTCTCAAAGAACAGTTTTATTCATAGAAAGCCTACTCTAAGCTGTATTTTACAATGGTTTTCCTATCATCTAGCTACTTATAGATCTATTTTTAATCAATGGATGTATTATTCCTAATTAGTCTTGAGTTTTATTCATATATGGTGGGATCCTTTCGGATGGTCACACTTGGAGCTTTGGCTGTAGAGTCCTTATAAAGGAAATAACTTTTATACGCTTAATTTAATTCTTATTATATTTTTATTTTCTATTTTCACGCCGTGAGATACTTGTACTCGTCTACTAGCTTTTTATTCCTTTAATTTTATTCAAACAACTTAATTTCTGTCCTTACATATAACAGGGCTTTTTAGTTCAAAAAGATACACTCTAAAAGTATAGAATACATGAAAGCTATAAAACTGGTAGGCCTTCTTCCTCTGCACATTGAGCCTACGTGATTTTCAAGTATTTTAAGATGGGGTCAATGACCGAGATTCAAATTCTGAGCATTTTCTTGGAAGGGCTTTTGCAGAGCAAAAATACGCTACGTACCTCGATATTTATGGTCCAGGATACACCTGTGTCAGTAACTACTAATTGAACTTTGATTCCGAATTCATATTCCCAAGTAATAATTATTGTATTGTTTAATTTTATTGTGCTAATAACGGGCTTACAAAGCCGGAACTAAGACCCTATTCAGTTATATGAAAACAAAGTCTCTTGGACGTAACGCTCCGTGATTTTCAAGGGACCTGAGTTGAGGCGTCCTCAGACTACAGGTGTATGCATACCTTTTCTAAAGGAGAGAGCGAGAAGGATAATTCAAAAGGAGAGGATGGGAAATCTCTCAAAGACTTCGTTTCAAGAATTTCACTTTTAAAGTGAGACCTTTTCTCAGGTCAAGAAATAGAGAGAAATATTCTCTCTTAGCTTAGGCTTAGCCGCTTTCTAAACAGGATATAAGAGTATAACTCTGGCCCTCTTATAAGAAGCTAAGTGTTACAGCAGATCGTAAATTAAACTATACGACTTCTAGGACCTATATAATTTAATTTGCTAGAAATTTGCTTGATATATTTTTAGAATGCCTTGAGAAATCATCAATTGATTGTCGAAGTCTGTGCAAGCAGCGCCGCAGAGTTTCACTCAAAAGAGTAACCTTTTCTGGACAGGTTTAGAAGATATAATCTTCGTCATCTCCTAAAGGAACTCTGTCTTTTTGGAGAAGAATTGCAGAGTTAAAAAAATTGCTCTAAGTCCACAACGCTTCCCACACTTAGGAAGATGTATGAGACTAGTTGAGGGAGATGCAAACGCCCGCTACTCTCCGGGTACTTCCTAAGAAACCCGCGAGCTGCCTCGCCACACCCAACTGCCCGTTTTGGGCCGCGCGGCTCTTTTTATGGACCGCGCCCTTCTCTTTGCTCCCACTTTGCGTAAGAGATGCTATAGTGGAATGCTGCGGATTCTACGCTCTCTCCTCGCTCCTATATGATGCAACTTTTCGGTGTTTCATCGTAGGAGCTAGGAGTTCTGCCTAAAAGGCTTTATATTGTAACCCACTGATTACAATATATATATATATATATATATATATATATATATATATATATATATAAAAGGATTAAACAACCACCGCAGGGTCCCACTGAGAGCAACTGCCATTTAAAAAATGACACCGGCTCCCAGTAGAACCGCGGTAACTCACACTTATGGCCACGTCTCACAACCGTAAGATGGGCGGTCACAGGGCACGATGAAATCACAACGACAGGCCCGAAAAACCCTTGTGTGTCTTGAGGACACGAAGCGACCCAAGGATGACAGCTTTCTGCATCCATCTCGCAAGTGCCTTGGCATATTTTTGGCACGCGGGTATTGCTTTAAGGTTATGAAACAGTGATAGTTTCGCACCTCCGAGAGCACCTATCATAAGGACAATTACTTGTACCGAATATTTTGGGTACAGTCGTTGCAGCTCTCTTTTAAGGTCTTGATACCCCTCCTTCTTTTCTTTCTTCTTGGCAGTAATGTTGTATTCGCAACGGAATATATTGTGCAACGTAAACTGCTGTCCGAAAATCGTAGTTACAGAAAATTTGGCGCTTCTCATTTTGGACAATTGACTCTATCCCCCTTGCAGCGTTCAGCAGGGCAGGGTCGCGACCAACACCGTCAGAGCGACAAGGATGGTAATGAAGCACTCTTAGGGCCGCATTATGTTTAATGATATATGTGGTTATATCACTGGGAACTTCTTGACATAAAATGCGGTCACGGTATGCTAAGGTGGAAATGACACCGTCCTGGCATGCGAAAATAAAACCCTTTGTACCTGAATTAAGCTCTGATGATCTGAGGGAAGCAAAAGTTTGCTCCTTCGGCAAGGACAATTTTTCTACATTTCTGTGAAAGTTTCCATGCCTTTTCTTGTCGAGTAGCTGTTGGTGAAATTGTTTAACCTCTGCTTTCTTCACTTCGGCTCTTAGAAGTGAAGCATCTAGATGGAGTAATGCACTTTCCTCACTTCTGATTTTAAAACTCAGGCCAAGGGTCTCGGCCGCTTACTCCGCGGCTTTGTAAAGGAATGCTCCTCGCCAATCATCTCGTGGTCCTGACCATTTTTAGGAAAGGATCTCTGCCATTTGCAACGATGTAAGCTGTACTTAGAACAATTCGGTTATGAAGATATTGAAGATTCAGAAGTCCGCGTCCGCCTGAGTAGAGTAGCACCGGGACGGCAAGTATGTTAGTCGCAGATACCTTTTTCAACGCCGACAGATTGGAAGACCAAATCTGTCGAAGAAGATGCTTGTATCTGCTTCGGAGCGACTGCTTCACTGAGGTTACGTCCTGAATGCGGCTTTGAGGCACGCCCAGGTATGTATAGGTCTCTCCAGTATTAAGATGTCTAATAACAATCATATCCACAAGCTCAGGGTCCTTGGGAACGCCAGTAATCTTTCCTTTCTTCAGATTAATTTTGGCACACTTGACCAAACCAAAGTCCATCCCAATCTCTTCTGTGTACTTCTTGATGATATTTATAGCAGATTGAAGTTTTCTTCTACCAGAGGCATAGCTCTTCAGGTCATCCATATAAAATACATGAGTGACCATATGCTCACGCTGATTAGTGTCGCCACAGAGGTATCCAGAAGAATTTCGTAGTGCGAGAGATAGAGGCAGAAGTGAGATGCAAAAAATCAAAGGGCTCATGGTATCACCCTGAAAGACGCCCCTCTGGAAGGCGACGTTGTTCGTTGTCACACGATAATTTCTAGATGAGATAGTAAATCTAGTTTTCCAAAGAGGCATCAATCTCTCTATGCATCTCACTATGTGTGGATGTACCTTCAAGCTTTCCAACAGACAGATAATAAGCCTATGAGAGGTTGAATCGAAAGCTTTCCGGTAGTCAATCCAGGCCATTGACAGGACGCGCTGATGGGCTGCAGCGTCTTTACAGATACACCTGTCAATCAGCAGGTTCTCTCGACAGCCTGCTACACCTTTTTTCGAGCCACGTTGTTCGTACATTTTTCGCCAGACAGGCTTAATTCGTCGAACAATCCTGTTGTTTAGGATAGCTGTAAAGATCTTATACAGTGTGCTCAAACAAGTTATTGGCCTGTAATTCTCTGACAAGTTGCCTTTTTTCGGCAGGAGTATAGTGCGTTCTAACACCAGCCACTGCGGAATGGGCGTCTTCGACTTTAAATATGAGGTGAATATGCGGGCCAAATGTTAGTGTGTAAAAGTAAACTTCTTCCACCAGAAGTTCTTGATACAATCTGGTCCCGCAGCGGAAAAGTTGTTCGTGCCTCTAATTGCTTTTTTCACCTCTTTGGCAGTGATTGATGGACATTTCTCCTCAGATTTTATGAGGTTGTCGCAAAACTCCTTGAAGCGGATGATATTGTCAGTATCTTCTTTCAACTCTAGTGTTTTCGGGATCTTGTATACCTCTCTCCAAAAAGTCTCTACCTTCTTGGGCTTGGGTGAATTTTTTTACAGAAACAGGGAGATCGCTGAAGAGGCGCGATGGGTCAGCGAGAAACTATTGCTTCTCCATGATCCATCTCTCCCTCTTCTGTATTCTCCTCCTTGCGTCAGATAACAGCCGTATTTTGTCAACAATATGCTGCTTGATTGTCAGCAGCTTTGACTTGTTCAGTGTGTGATTAAAGATCCTAAGTTTTTGGGCGAACTTTCAAACCCTTTTCGTGAACGGTCTACCAGATGTTATGTAGTCAATCACGCATTGAACACCGGGCGCATTCTGTCTTGCCTATCCAATCTTCTTCTTCAGTTGATGCAAGCGTCTGTTGGTCTTTTGATCCATCGTCGGTTTTAGCCTTCGATTTGAATCAGCCAAACTTCTCGCAGCACCATAAACTGAGCAATTGATGGTCCAGAGGTCGGACTCTTGCGAGATATCTCCACGAAGGGAGGCTTCCATTTCAGCCAGATCTTGGGGCTTAGGAGGAACTTGCATGTTAATGTTCCTTCTTGTCCTGAAAACGCCATCATCTCTCAGAAGGTGCCTGCTTTCCGCGGTCGGTCTCAATATCGCTTTCTCATCTGCGTCTGCAGCTTGATCAATCAGCGGTTGGGGAAGCGCTCCGCGTACATATCCATTTTTCCGGAGGTAGTTGACTTGATTTCGCAAAGACTGATGCGAAACGTGCTGAAGCTCTGAGTGTTTCTGGCACCACAGAGTGTACATACGCGCCATAAAGCCTCCGCTAACAGGGGTAATGCTGGCATCGTAGCAGTCTAGCACGTCATCCGTCAGTTGATTCGTCCACTGAATGTGGGCGTTTCGCCGGTCGAGTGGCAGGGTAAGGAGGAACGCAGTGGGAGGTGAAGTCAGAGAAAATCAAACATTTTAATATTAATCATCAATATACTTGAGTAAGACATTTGATTGATAAGATGACACTTGATTCATGACTTTATAATGAGTGGGTTTTTGCCCCACTCCAAAACAAAAGTGAAAATAAGAGCCGACATTCAATTTCAAATGAACACGCCTGAATACAATTATTTATGAAGAGTAGGTCTTCGCCCCACTCAAAATCAGAGAAAAGTAAAGACCGACATTTTTATTGTAAAAAGGAAACTCACTGACTCGACTGGAAGCTTTGACCTTGACCGACGTCAGCAATTCACAAATTTCAACGGCGTGTGTCTACTGACTCGACACACGACGTTGAAACCCGAATAACTCTAGAATCAAGACAAAGAAACAATTAAACGGAACCCACCTGGCAGAATCCGCCCTCTACGTGCTCATCCTCTCATTGTACTTAAATTGTATTTGATTTTCGACTCTCCATATTAAAATTCCTCCTCAAATTTTGTCATTCACTCCAGGTGAAGTATCTCGTTCAAGCTTAGAATCACGAATGAATTTTAGAGTGGCGTCCCCGTTCTGCTTCTTATAGGAGTCTAAGCGCCACTCGAATACGAGCGCAGAACTACAGAGTGAGAGGACGAACGAAGGAAAATGACAACCGCCAGGTTCGGTAACCCGCAGCGTGGTGGCGCATAGTCGGGGTGCGTTCTGTGCCACGCAGAACCTCGAGGTCTCCCGCTAGTCGATGGTCCAGGGGTGGCTGACTCGGCTCATCGCGCAGATTCTCTGCGCCAGCTTGATCTTAGTTTTTCCGAGCGCTCTTGTACGTGCGGGAATCCCGTCCACTACGCATGCGTCAGGAAAATCTCCTCTTCTTAGTCCCTGACGATAGCAGCCCTCCACTGCAGGCACCCTCGTTTAAGCTGACAGTTGTTGTTATTGTTGTGTGGGGTTGTTGATCCACCCTTGCCACTCAAGTTGCAATATGAAATAAACAAAATAATACGAACCAGAAATTAGAAGAAATAATGAAATTTTTATAATTTGGAACTCTGTAGTCTGGCAAGTATTGGTTTCGGTTGGATGACCTAACCTCCCTAGTTTTAACAGGTAATGAGTCTCTTATTTTCATTTGATTTGCGATTCGTGATTCTAATCTCATTTCCTAGTAAAATTTTACACTTAAATTTAATAATTTTACTGTATTTGTGCGATGTACGAATTACCCCGTCACAATATATATACATATTACATGATACAGATGGGATACTAGACGCTTTGAGAGACTCTTTCAAGGAATTATTTGGAGGTGAAGCTATAGGGCAGCACAACAGCGACATAGAACATGGTACTTTAGAAAACCGAGTTGAAAGAATCTGTGCTTCTGAGGATAAGAATATGTGACCGTCCGCGAAGAAAGAGACCTAATGCGGAAAAAATCGAATTTTAGTTTTTTACACAAATAGATTGTTTTTTATTTGCTCTTAAGCTGCAAAGTGAGGCCTTTTTATGAAGTTCCTGTGTTGGACCGCTTCTTCAATCGCTTCTACTGTAAAATGAAACTACCGCGCGTTAGATCCCTTTCTTCGCGGACGGTCAGATATAATTAAGAACTTAGAAAATGGTCATGCTGTTGGTGTAGACGGTATTAACGCTGAAATACTTAAATACGGTGGCGACTACAGGTTGTGCGAGTTGATGAACTTATGTATCGAGATGGGAGAATTTCCAGATGAATGGAAAAATGCGATTATCGTCCAATATACAAAGGAAAGAAAGATAAAGGAAACTGCAATAATTACATCGGTATCAGCCTACTATGTACCGTAAGCAAAATATATTCAAAAATACTCATTCACTGGGTGATGAAAATAACAGAAGAAACGATATGGGAAGTCTAATGTGGATTTATGCTAACAAGATCATGTACGGATCAGATATTTAGGTTGAGACAGATCACATAAAAAAGTTTGAGAGTATTATTATTTATTATACCATTATGCTATTTCCCTTTCGAGGTAGGCGTGACTTGCTCGGTTGGTAAATAGTAGTTTGTAGACGGGAATATAGGTATAAGGTAGATAGGTATATAGGTGTAAGGTATAGATATTTTGGATTGATCTAGAATTCTCGTGATATTTATTTAAATGACACGTTCGTTCTGCAACACTGCTCCGACCCAAGTTGCTGATCAATCTCTCTAGCGATCACCCCAAGTAAAGAGCCTCATAAAATTGTTATGTGTGGTTCCCCACTTGGGCCCATTAGTATCCAAGGTCTTTGTTTCAGGCTTCATTCATTCTACTGTCACTCTGTTTACAAACTATTTGTCGCCACACTTTTCTGTCCTGGCATACTACTCTAGCTTCCTTCACGTCCATGCATTTTTTCATGCAAGCTCTTGTGTTTCTATGGCTTCTTATGTCTCTTCGGATTAACGTCTCATTCACAGATTCTAACCATTATTTCGGCAGTCTCCCTCTGGGCATTCTGCCATTTACTTTACCTTTATACACTTGTTGGGTCAGTCCTTCATCTTTCATTCTTTCAAGATGTCCGACCCATCTTAACTGATTTCTTTCCCATATGTCAACTAGTGTCTCTCCTGTACCACATTCTTTGAGGATAATCTTGTTTCGGACTTTGTCCATCAATGGTTTCCCGCATATTGTGCGCAGAGGTTTCATGCCGATCGCGTTAATTTTACTCCTGTCCTTTTCTTGACAGGTCCATGTCTCGCTACCGTATAGTACAGTCGGTACGAATATAGAATTGTGTATGGCCATTTTAGCTTTTTTGACATGTTTTTATTTCTGAGAATGGACCCTGCTCTACCGATAACCTTCTTACCCTTATTTATGCGGCTATATAACTCCCCATCTATTTTTCCGTCGTTAGTGAATAGGCTACCCAGATATACGTACTTGTCAACTTGTTTTAATCTCTCATCATATAGGACAATGTTGCACATTGTTTTCTCACTTTTTCCTTCAAACACCATGATTTTTGTTTTATTTACGTTGATTTTGATGCCCATGTTCTTCATGCTTGTATTAAGTTTATTTAACATTCTTTGCAAGTCCTTGATTGATTCTGCCATAACAATCTTGTCATCTGCGAAAGCTAACCCACGTACCTTCACTGTTTCGAGATCTGCACCTTCTTCGTCGAAGAGGGCCATTCTTAGACACTTATCCATAAATATGATAAGCCATGAGGACATAACGCATCCTTGTTTCACGCCTTGCATAATGTCAAACTAGTCACTCAGTTTCCCATTTAACTGTACACTCGCTTTACTACCTGTATATATTGTTTTTATGTCTTGGAGCAGCCATCCATTGACTCCGTACTCATTAAGGACTTCCAAAAGTTTACTTCTATTTACCTTGTCAAATGCTTTTTCTAGGTCAACAAATGCACAGAAAACTTTCTTTCCTACTCTCAAGCTTTTTTTTGTGATCTGTCTTAAGCTAAATATCTGATCTGTACATGATCTTTCTGGCATAAATCCACTTTGGACTTCCCATATCTTTTCTTCTGTAATTTTCATTACCCTACGAATAAGCATTTTTGAGTATATTTTACTTACGCTACTTAATAAGCTGATACCTCTGTAATTATTGCAGTTTTTTTATCTCCCTTTCTTTTGTATATTGGTACGATAATCGCTTTTCTCCAATCGTCTGGGACTTCTCGCATCTCGATACATAAATTTATCAATTCGCACAACCTGTGAGGTATGTACTCGCCACCGTATTTAGGCATTTCAACGCTAATACTGTCTACACCAGCAGCCTTACTGTTTTTTAAAGTTCTTAATTATATCTCTAACCTCAGTGACACAGACTTTTTCAACTGGGTTTTTTAATGCATTATGTTCTATGTCGCAGTTCTGTTGCCCTATATCTTTTGACAGACTCTGTACTTTTACTTTCCTTCATCTGAATAAATAATATTTTTACGGTTCCTTCAAAGTCGTTTTGTATTTTCTTGTCTTCTTCTGTTCTGATTTTATCTTTACTTTCCTTGACTAGTCGTTTAACTTTCCTATTTTTGTGTCTGTAATCATTTTTGAGCCTATTTCTCTCCTCATCGCTAAGACCTGTGATGTGCAACGTTCTTTCGTACGCTTCCTTCTTTTCTTGTCGGGCTGCCTCAATTTCATGATTCCACCACGCATCGCCAGACTTTCTTCTTACCGCTGCCGTACCACACACTTCAATCGCAGTTTGAACAATGATATCCCGTAACAAAGTCCACGCGCCCTCTATATCTATATTGATTCTAAGCGCCTCCCAAGTTGCCTTATATATGCGTTTGTTTATCTTATTCTGAAAATTTATTCGCACTTCCGGTTTCTGTAAATTTTCAATCTTGATTTGCGTTTGTTTCGATTTTTTTTTCTCTTTCTTCTTCATCTCCGCCCTAAGTTTATTTTGGAGACTAAAAGTTAATGATCAGTTTTGCATTCGGAATCCCACATGGCTCTTGTATCTTTAACTAGTTCTCTAAGTCTTTCATCACTTTCATCACCTCCGAGAGCACCTATCATAAGGACAATTACTTGCACTGAATATTTTGGGTACAGTCGTTGCAGCTCTCTTTTAAGGTCTTGATACCACTCCTCTTTTTCTTTCTCATTTGCAGTGATGTTGAATTCGGAGGGAGCCGAGAATTGGATCACGAATATAGTTCGTTTCTCGAAGTCTTGGAGAACAATGTCAGGCCTCGAGTGCGCAACGGAGATTGCTGCCCGAAAATCGTAGTTCCAGAAAATTTGGCACTTTTCGTTTCCGACAATTAACTCTATCTCCCTTAGGGCGTTCGGCAGGGCAGGGTCGCGACCAACACCGTAATAGCGACAAAGATGGTAATAAAGCACTCTTAGGGCCGCATTATGCCTATAGATATACGTCGATCCTGCGTGGGTCGGACACCCTGATAGTATGTGTTCTAGGTACTCAGCGTGTGCATGTCACGCTCTGCACCTATCACTGGGAACTTCTTGACATACAATGCGCTCACGGTATGCTAAGGTGGAAATGACACCGTCCTGGCATGCGAAAATAAAACCCTCTGTACCTGAATTAAGCCCTGATGATTTGAGGAAAGCAAAAGTTTGCTTCTTCGACAAGGAATGTTTTTCCACATTTCTGTGAAAGTTTCCGTGCATTTTCTTGTCGAGTAGCTGTTGGTGAAATTTTCGAACCTCTGCTTTCTTTACTTCGGCTTTTAGAAGTGAAGCATCTAGATAGAGTAATGCACTTTCCTCACTT
>CAKNYM010053189.1:52881-78235 GCA_932195095.1 Andricus curvator | reverse complement strand
CCTGTTCGCGGAGGCTTTATGGCGCGTATGCACACTCTGTGGTGCCAGAAACACCCAGAGCTTCAGCACGTTTCGCATTAGTCTTTGCGAAATCAAGCCGTCAACCTCCGGAAAAATGAATATGTGCGCGGAGCGCATCCCCAACCGCTGCTTGATCAAGCTGCAGACGAAGATGAGGAAGCGACATTGAGACGAACCGCAGAAAGCAGGCACCTTCTGAGAGACGATCGCAATTTCAGTACAAGAAGGAACATTAACATGCAAGTTCCTCCTAAGCCCCAAGATCTGGCTGAAATGGATGCCTCCCTTCGTGGAGATATCTCGCAAGAGTCCGACCTCTGGACCATCAATTGCTCAGTTTATGGTGCTGCGAGAGCTTTGGATGATTCAAATCGAAGACTAAAACCGACGATGGATCAAAAGACCAAAATACCAAAACACGCTTGCATCAACTGAACGAGAAGATTGGATGGGCAAGACAGAATGCGTCCCTTGTTCAATGTGTGATTGACTATATAACATCTGGTAGACCGTTCACGGGAAGGGTTAGAAAGTTCGCCCAAGAACTGCGGAACTTGAATCACACAATGAACAAGTCAAAGCTGCTGACAATCAAGCAGCATATTGTTGACAAAATACGGCTGTTATCTGACGCAAGGAGGAGAATACAGAACAGGGAGAGATGGATCAGGGAAACTCAACAGTTTCTCGCTGATCCATCGCGCCTCTTCAGTGATCTCCCTGTTTCTGTGAAAAATCCACCCAAGCCTAAGGAGGTAGAGACTTTTTGGAGAGAGGTGTACAAGATCCCGAAAACACTAGAGTTGAAAGAAGATACTGACAATATCATCCACTTCAAGGAGTTTTGCGACAAGCTCATAAAATCTGAGGAGGAATGTCCATCAATCACTGCCGAAGAGGTGAAAAAAGTACTTAGAGGCACGAAGAACTTTTCCGCTGCTGCACCAGATTGTATCAAGAACTTTTGGTGAAAGAAGTTTACTTTTACACACCAACATTTGGCCCGCATATTCACCTCATATTTAAAGTCGGAGACGCTCATTCCGCAGTGGCTGGTGTTAGGACGCACCATACTCCTGCCGAAAAAAGGCAACTTGTCCAATAACTTGTTTGAACACGTTGTATAAAATCTATACAGCTGTCCTCAACAACAGGATTGTTCGACGAATTGAGCCTGTATGGCGAGAGATTTACGAACAGCTTGGCTCGAAAAAAGGTGTAGCAGGCTGTCGAGAGAACCTGCTAATTGACAGGTGTGTCTGTAAAGACGCTGCAGCCCATCAGCGCGTCCTGTCAATGGCCTGGATTGACTTTCGATTCAACCTCTCATAGACTTATCATCTGTCTGTTGGAAAGCTTGAAGGTACATCCACACATAGTGAGATGCATAGAGAGATTGATGCCTCTTTGGAAAACTAGATTTACTATCTCATCTAGAAATTATCGTGTGACAACGAACAACGTCACCTTCCAGAGGGGCGTCTTTCAATGTGATACCATGAGCCCTATGCTTTTTTGAATCACTCTTCTGCCTCTATCTCTCGTACTAAGAAATTCTCCTGGATACCTCTGTGGCGAAACTAATCAGCGCGAGCATAAGGTCACTCATGTATTTTATATGGATGACCTGAAGATCTATGCCTCTGGTAAAAGCAAACTTCAAACTGCTATAAATATTGTCAAGAACTACACAGGAGAGATTGGGATGGACTTTGGCTTGGACAATTGTGCCAAAATTCAACTAAAGAAAGGAAAGATCACTGGCGTTCCCAAGGACCCTGAGCTTGTGGATATAAGTGTTATCAGACATCTTAATACTGGAGACACTTATACATACCTGGGCGTGCCTCAAAACCGCATTCAGGACGTAACATCAGTGGAGGAGTCTCTCCGAAGCAGATACAAACATCTTCTTCGACAGATTTGGGCTTCCAATCTGTCGGCGTTGAACAAGGTATCTGCGACTAACATGCTTGCCGCCCCGGTTCTACTCTACTCGTTTGGGGTAGTTCAATGGACCAAGAACGAGCTTAAGGCCCTTGATGTCACTACACGTAAGATCATGCATATACATAAAAGCTTGCATATCAATTCATCAGTTCCGCGATTATACATTTCACGCCTTCAAGGCGGACGCAGACTTCTGAATCTCCAGTGTCTTTATAACCGGATTGTTCTAAGTACAGCTTACATCGTTGCGAATGGCAGAGATCCTCTCCTAAAGATGGTCAGGAACCACGAAATGATTGGCAAAGGAGCGTTCCTTTACAAAGCCGTGAAACAAGCGGTTGAGACCCTTGGCCTGAATTTTAACATCAGAAGTGAGGAACTTCATCTAGATGTTTCACTTTTAAAAGCCAAAGTGAAGAAAGCAGAGGTTGCAAATTTTCACCAAGAGCTACTCGACAAGAAAATGCACGGAAACTTTCACAGAAATGTAGAAAAACAGTCCTTGTCGAAGGAGCAAACTTTTGCTTCCCTAAAATCATCAGGGCTTAATTCAGGTACAGAGGGTTTCATTTTCGCATGCCAGGACGCTGTCGTTTCCACCTTAACATATCGTAACCGCATTTTATGTCAAGAAGTTCCCAGTGATAGTTGCAGAGCGTGTCATGCACACCCTGAGTACCTAGAACACATACTATCAGGGAGTCCGACCCACGCAGGAACGACGTATATCTATAGACATAATGCGGCCCTAAGAGTGCTTTGTTACCATCTTTGTCGCTCTTACGGTGTTGGCCGCGACCCTGCCGCGTAGTGCCAAATTTTCTGGATTTACGATTTTCGGGCAGCAGTCTCCGTTGCGCACTCGAGGCCTGACATTGTTCTCCAAGACTTCGAGAAACGAGCTATATTCGTGATCGAATTTTCGGCTCCGTCCGAATACAACATCACTGTAAAGGAGGAAGAAAAAGAGGAAAGGTATCAAGACCTTAAAAGAGAGCTGCAACAACTGTAGCCAAAATATTCGGTACAAGTAATTGTCCTTGTGAAAGGTGCTCTCGCAGGTGGCCTGTGGAAAATTTCCTCCCCGTCAATTTCACTAGCAACACTGCCTGCACTGTCACTGCCCACCTCCCGCTCTGCCGCCGGTAACTAACTCTGCGAGACCCACCCTTGACCCCTCGAAGGCGCAAGACTCCCGACCACAAACTCCCCCGACTTCTTGCCAACCTAACCTCACTTTCTCCATGTGCTTAAATCCCACCTCACACCTACGCTGAAAATTACTTCGTATCTTCCCAATTCACCCCACAACACCCTACTCACCTCCTAGGCTTCCACCCTCACACCTTCCACACAAATTCTGTAAAATCCTCTCACCACCTGTCACTGAACACGTTCTCACTACCGCCACCAACATGCAAGTCCGAATTGTTCTAACTACAGCTTACATCGTTGCAAATTGCAGAGATCCTCTCTCATCAGAAGCGAGGAAAGTGCATCACTTCATCTAGATACTTCACTTCTAAAAGCCGAAGTAAAGAAATCAGAGGTAGAAAATTACTGCCAACACCTACTCGTCAAGAAAATGCACGGAAACTTTCACAGAAATGTAGAAAAACAGTCCTTGTCGAAGAAGCAAACTTTTGCTGATTACCTAGAACACATACTATTAGTGTTTCTAACATACGTGGGAACGACGTATCTCTACAGACATAATGCGGCCGTAAAAGTGCTTTATTACCATCTTTGTCGCTCTTACGGTGTTGGCCCTGACCCTGCCCTGCCGAACGCTCTGAGGGAGATAGAGTCAATTGTCCCGAACGAGTAGTTCCAAATTTTCTGGAACAACAATTTTCGGACAGCCGTCTCCGTTGCACACTCAAGGCCTGACATCTTTCTCCAAGACTTCGAGAAACGAACTATATTCGTTATCGAATTCTCGGCTCGATCCGAATACAACATCACTGCCAAGGAGAAGGAAAAAGAGGAGAGGTATCAAGATCTTAAAAGGGATCTGCAAAAAGTGTACCCAAAATATTCTGTTAAAGTAATTGTCTTCGTGATTGTTGCTCTTGGAGGTGCGAAGCTATCACTGGTTCGTAACCTCAAAGCCATACCGCGTGCCAAAAATATGCCAAGGCTCTTGCGAGATGGATGCAGAAAGCTGTCATCCTTGAGTCGCTTCGTGTTCTCAAGATATATGAGGTTTTCGACAGCCTGTCGTTGTAATTTCAATGTGCCCTGTGACCACTCATCTCAGGGTCGTGAGACGTGGCCATATGTGTGATTTACCGCGGTTCTACTGGGAGCCAGTGTCATTTTTAGATGGCAGTTGCTCCCAGTGCGACCCTGCGGTGGTTGTTTAAACCTTCTTTGAATTATATATATATATATATATATATATATATATACAGTTAAAAGTTTGTCATAAGGACAACCGCAGGATTTCGCCGGGAGCGGGTGCTAATCTGAAAAACTGCACCCGCTCCCAGCGAAATTATGGTAAAATTTCAGATGTAACCACGTCTCACGACCGTGAGATAGGTGGTTACAGTCTGCGTCGAATTCAATAAGATGATCCGGAAAAAGTCTCGTGCACCCTGAGGAACGGAGCAACCCAAGGACGACCGCCTTCTGCATTTTCCCCGAAAGTGTCTCAGCGTTTTGTTGAGACGCAGGGATGCTTTTCAGGCTTTCAACCAGTGAAACCTTGGCACCTCCAAGAGCGCCGATGATCAAGACGATTAGCTTAACAGAAAATTCCGGATATAACCCTCGCAACTCCCTTATGAGGTCTTTATACCTCTCTCTCTCTCTTTTCCTTCTCCTTGGCTATGACGTTTTAGTCAGCTGTTGCCGAAAATTCGATAACGAACATGGTTCGTTTCTCGAAGTCAAGGAGAACTATATCAGGTCACGAGTGCGCAGCAAAAACAATTGTCGAGAATATGAAGTTCTAGTATATGCGGCACTTCTCATTCTCCACAATTGACTCTATTTCCCTAGGAGCGTTTAGCGGAGCGGTATTTGGGCTAATGCCGTGAGAGTGACACAGATGGTAATAGAGTACTCTTAGTGCTCCATTGTGCCTTCGGATGTAGGTCGTTCCCGCATGAGTTTTACAACTTGATAGTATCTGTCCTAGATGTTCGGGATGTGTATGACACCGTCTTTAAATGCCAAAATAAAACCCTCCGTGCCTGACTTCAATCCGGGTGATTTAAGGAAAGCAAACCTTAGCTCATACGACATCGACTGATCTTCCACATTTCTGTGGAAGATGCCCTGCATCCTCTTGTCGAGGAGCTGTTCGCGGAAGTTTTTCTCCTGTGCTTTCTCAATCCGAGCCTTCAGGAGTGAGTACTTAAGATGGATAAGATTTGATGCATTCTGCTCACCCCTGATATTGAAGTCAAGGCCGAGTGTTTCAGCAGCCTCCTCCGCTGCTTTGTACAGAAACGCCTCTTTGCCCACTTCTTCGTGTTTCCTGACCATTTTAAGAACAGGGTCTTGTCCATTTGCGACTATATGTGCTGTACCCAGAATAATCCTGTTGTGAAGACATTCAAGATTCAGTACTCCGCGACCACCTTGACGGCCTGAGATGCAAAGTCATGGAACAGAAGACTTAAGGTGCATGCTTTTGTTCATGTGCATAACCTTTCGGGACCCGATATCGAGGGATCTGACTTCGTCCTTCGTCCATGGAACCACTCCAAATGAAGAGAGTACTACTGGGATGGCAAGCATGTTTGTCGCAGATACTTTGTTCCTCGCCGACAGTTTGGAAGACCATATCCGTCGGATGAGACGTTCGTATCTGCATCGGAGAGTATCCTTTATAGATGTCACGTCCTGAATGCGGCTCTGTGGCACATGTAGAATACATGAGTGACCTTATGCTTTCGATTTCCAGGTTTGCCGCAGAGGTACCCTTCGGAATGGCGAAGTGCGAGAGATAGTGGCAATAATGTGAGGCAAAAGAGGAGAGGGCTCATGGTGTCGCCCTAAAACACACCTCTCTGAAAGGTGACACTGTTAGTGATCACACAATGTTTTCCAGATGAGATAGTACATCTGGTTTTCCGAAGCGGCATTAATCTCTTTATGCACCTCACGATGTGTGGATGAACCTTTAAGTTTTCCAACAGACAGATGATAAGTCTATGCGAGGTTGAATCGAAATCTTTCCGGTAATCAATCCAGGCCATCGATAGGTAACGCTGATAGGATGCTGCGTCTTTACAGACACATCTATCGATAAGCAGGTTCTCCCGGAATCCTGCTACGCCTTTCCTTGAGCCGCGCTGTTCGTACATCTCTCACCACACAGGTCCAATTGTCCGAACAATCCTATTATTCAGGATAGCTGTGAAGATTTTATACAGTGTGTTCAGGCAAGTTATTGGCCTCTAATTCTTAGGGTCAGCTAAGTTGCCCGTCTTCGGCAGAAGCACTGTGCGCCCTCCCACCAACCACCCCGGAATAGGCTCTTCCGACTTTAGATATGAGGTGAAAATGCGGGCCAGATGCTGGTGGGTTGAAGGAAACTTCTTTCACCAGAAGGCCTTGATACCATCTGGTCCCGGAGCGGAATTGTTCTTCATGCCTCTTAATACGTTTTTCACCTCCTCGGTAGTCATAGGTGGGCATTCTGCCTCAGGTGTTATGAGGGCACTGCACAGCTCCTTGAAGCTATTTATGTTCTTTGAGTTTTCGTTCAGTGGAAGCTGGACTTCGTAGACTTCTCTCCAAAATGCCTCGACCTCCTCTCGTGTGGTCGGGTGGACGACAGTAACTGGAGGGTCTTGGAAGAGTCGAGATAGGTCAGACAAAAACTGTTGATTTTCTCTGGCCCACCTCTTTCTCCGCTCTGGACTTCTCCTAGCGTTAGATAGTACTCGTATCCTGTCAACAATATGCTGCCGGATGTTCAGTAGCTTTGAATTGTTGAGTGTGGGATGACGGATCCGCAGTTCGCGCGCGAAATGTCGAACCTTGGCAGTGAAAGCCCTGCCAGATGTTATGTAGTCAATCATACACAGAATGCGGGATGCGTACTGCCTTGCCCAGCCTATCTTTGTGCTGAGTTGATGCATTATACACACTACAATTGATAGTCCAGAGGTCGGATTCTTCCGAACAATCTCAACGAAGCTCGTCATCCAGTTCAGCTAGATCTTGGGGCTTGATGAAACCTGAATATTGATGTTTCTCTAGGTCCTGAAGCATCGCTCTTTCTCTATTGGATGCCTGCTCGCGGTTTGTCTCAGCGTCGCCTCTCTTTATCTGTTGCCGCCATGTTCTGGCTGCGGTTGAGTAGGCGCTCCGCTTATATAACCCCTTATCCGGAGTTCTTCGGCATGCTTTCGCGGACGTTTTTGCGATAAATTCGAGAGCTCTAGTTGTTTCTCGCACCACAGAGTATGCAGTTGCGCTATGTAACCTTTCTGTTCAGGGGCCATAATGGTATCATAGCACTCCAGCAGGTCGTCCCTGAGTCGATCCGTACACCTAAAAGTAAGGAGATTCTGCCGGTCAATCGCATTGACTCCGTCTTGATTGGCTCCCTCAACTCTAGGATAGTCGGCATTGTTGTCCGACCCTTTGTTTGGAGCCCTGCGCGTTCGATTGTTTTGAACCGCACTTACCACAACTATCTTTAGTGTTGTGATTGTTGTTCCCACGAGCAGCTAGGAAAAAGGGTTCTTTGATCCTTGTAGAGCCTCGCATGCAAGGATAAGGCTGCATACTCTGAGAGGTTGCCCGGTATCCCAGAGTCACTGTTTAAGACACCTCACCCGGGTGCTATTCAGCTTTCGGCTTATATTACAGAACGACTTACATCCAAAAGCACAATGCTTTATTACCATTTCTGTCACTCTTACGGAATTAGACCCAATACCGCTCCGCTAAACGCTCCTAGGGAAATAGAGTCAATTGTCGAAAATGAGAAGTGCCGCATATACTGAAACTTCATATTCTCGACAATTGTTTCTATTGCGCACTCAAGGCCTGATATAGATTTCCTTGAGATGGAGAAATGAACTATGTTTTTCGTCGAGTTTTCGGCACCAGTTGACAAAAACATCATAGCCAAGGAGAATGAAAAGAAAGAGAGGTATAAAGACATTGTAGGGGAGTTGCGACAATTATACCCGGAATATTCTGTTAAGCTAATCGTCCCAATCATTGACGCTCCTGGAGTTGCCAAGCTTTTACTGGTTAATAGCCTGAGAAGCATCCCTGCGTGTCAAGAAACTGCTAAAATGCTTGCGGGGAAGATGCAGAAGGCGGTCGTCCTTGGGTCGGTCCGTGTCTTCAGGGTGCACGAGACTTTTGCCGGATCATTGAATCTTTCGCAGACCGTAACCGCCGATCTCACGGTCGTGAGACGTGGTTGCAGCTGAAATTTTACCGTGATTTCGCTGGGAGCAAGGGCGGTTTTTCAGATTAGCACCCGCTCCCGGCGGAATCCCGCGGTTATCCTCATGACAAATTTCAAATTATATATAACAGGATTTCCATTACCATTGGGTGGCTATGCTGGTGTAGCTCTTGGACCTCAGGTTCAACCACAACCTCAAGCCACAAGGAGCTCACCAACCATCTTCACCACCAGGAATGCAATATCCATCTCCACCAAGACGTCGACCTAGCCTTTTGGTTGAACCTTTATCGCCAGTTTAGCGTCGTTGTCTAGGGGGGCCTTCTCCTCCTTAAGAGCCTATTAACCCATACTTTTCTTGTTTTATGGCTTTTTGTGCAATTCTGTTCACACAATTTGACTTTTTCAAGTTTATGTTTTCAAAGATTTTTTTCATAATAATCATATATGATTAGCTTGGGTTTGAACCAGAACCAGAAAAATGCACTTTGCATGAGCAAACGCTTATCCGATAGTATGCTAGCGAAATTTTTTTCATATCAAAATTTATTTTGAATTAACTTCGGGACAGAGACTCAGCCTGAAAACCCGATCCGGCCCGTACCCGAAATCGCAACAGTTTTTTACATTTATGGATAAATCTTCCATAAAATTTGTTTGAAAATTTTCTTATTTATCTCTCGTCCCGTCATGTCCATTCGAGTGGGCCGAAACAACTCTTCTTCCGAGTAGCGGATTCTAATAGTAGGTTAAAGTTGTATTTGCCCAACGGTAGTAAGCCCTCGAAATTTGAGTTTGAGCGGATAATATCTTCTGTTCTGTGTATATATTTGAAAATTCAAACTATGGAAAATCAAAAACAATAATTTCCTATTTAGTGTGAAAAATATTAGCTTTATTGTGTTAACTGCAGATTTTTATGAAAAAATTCAAACATTTTGTGCCATTGTTTCGTTAACATAAAAAAAAACTTGTCTGATTTTAAAACTGTGAATTGAGCCTTTATTGAGCAAATCTCAGATCTTGCACACCACGAAAACTTTCTTTTGGATGATAGCAAAAAAATGGTACATTTCTTCGATTAAAGCTGGAGAAATTTCAAGCACATGTTTATATATTTAAAAAAAATTCGCAGTTAACACAGAAAAAAAACTGGGTTTTAAATATTTTAAAAAAGTTCTAACTAGAGCACACATTTTTGTATTTATTTGATTTTAAATTTTATGTTATTATTCACAATCAAAAACTACACTTACAAAAATTCAAAATAATTTTTGGGCCCGTAGAAATTTTTTTTTAAATTTTCAAAATTTGATTTTTCAGATCCATACACAAAACAGAAGATATTATCCGATCGTACTACAATTTGTAGGGCTTACACTACTGTTGAGCAAATATAATTTCTACCCACAATTAGAATCTACTGCTCGAAAAAACTAACTGTGAATTCGATCTCGAATGTTTCCACTTTGTTTGTATTTATAATTATATGATGCTCATTTCACGAGCACTTTGCTTCCCGTTAGCCAATGTATTTGCTTCCTCATAGAGGAAGCATTAGTGGTTTTTTAAATCATAGACAAACTAAAGTTTTCATTTTGATCAACTTAAAAAGAGAAATTTACAAAATTACAGAATAATACAAACAATTTTTAAAATCTAATGACAAATTAGATAAATCGTATTTGAAATGATAATTTTTCGAGCTGAAAAAGAGAAGGTTCTGTCGCACGCTGTCCCTTTCCCAGGTTTATGATTTTTTTTTACAAAAATTGTCAGAATTATTTTATCTGAAAATTTACGTTCAAAAAGTCTTTTCAATTCATGCATCAACTTTGAATTATCTCGATGAAAAAAGTTTTTCTGTTTGGAACAGATGTTTCAAATATTATGAATAAGTATAACTTCCTCACTCTTCAATAAAGTATATTAATATTATAGGTCAGTGTTCGTCGAGCCGTCTTAGCGAGTAGACGTGTGCCTTCGCCTCTGTGAGTTTGGGCTGTTTACCTCGCTTACTGTGTATGTACGAGCGGTGCGTGGTGTGAGTGTCTTGTGGTGTGCGATCGGTGCTTATACACTCTTTGCGAGCCATCAGCAGTTTTCATAACTGCTATGCTCTCTGACAATGGGTTCCAATGATGGAGGCCCTACTCCAAAGTCTAATACCCTAGTTCCTAATATCTCAAGTTCCTCTACTTCAAATATCAAATTTATGTCCAAAATCTCTGGTGGCCGTGTATGTATCTTCTTATCATCAAAATCTACAGTGGACAGCTTAGAAAATCTAAAGGTCACAATTAGGGATCACCAGTTGTGCATTCGTCCTCTAATCTAAAGAAATAAACGTGTCGTTATCTCTAACGTTAACCCAGTGATTCCAAATCAAGTGTTGATTCAGGCTCTCAGCGAAAAAGGGATCCAATTGGTTTCGCAGATTCACTTCATTCGAGCGAGCACAAGTAAACCTGGGCCCTCTCACATTCTTTCATTCCGACGCCAGGTCTATATCAAGGAGGGGGGAGAGGCCCTGCTTCCCGAATCATTACAAAGAAATTTCAATAGCACTAACTACTGGATATACTTAGCATATAGCTAAACAGTGCCCGACGAATTTCCCTTCACCCCATCTACAGTCAGCAGTAAACACAGATATGCCTCTGAGTCAAAAACCCAACAGAAATTCTCAACCGCCTATAGATATCGATACCGAGGAAATCGCTGCTTCACCCGATTTTTAAACGCAAGCTTCGAATGTAATTCCACCTAATATTTCTCCAAAAAGAGCTCTGTCACTCTCTGACCCATCTTCTAACGCAAGTACCGCTGCAGACTCGGAAAAAAATGAATCAGTACTCGCCAACCCTCCACGCAAATCGTCATGACAAGCGAAACCACCCGAGAAGAAGAAAGCTAAAAAAGAAATTAGCTCCTCCTCTGAGGACTTTCCGGCATTAAACTTGGATGTTTTAGACGAGGCTCTACTCGCGGTGAAAAATGAATTGACTGCCAATCCTCAAGCGCACCCTCTCAGCTACGCCGAATTTAAAAACTTCTTGTCGGAAACATACAGCAAAAGGCACATCTCTGACATAGCACTTAAATACACGTCACATCTCTCGCTTTTGGCAACTATGTGCCGTGATCTAAAATGTCTCATACCTGACTCGAATCTCAGAAACAGATGTTCTAAATTAGCCAAAAAGCTGAGGCTTTTCAACTTTAGCGAGTCGGCTACTGGCGGCGATTCGGATAATATTTCATGAACGTGCCTCTCACGAATAAGGATGAACATTTCTCCACCGATATCAAAGCTATATTCTGGAACTGCAGGAGTATCAATCAAAGACGCGAAGAAATCCCCAAAATACTCAAGAAAATCGACATTTTGGTGTGTGTTGAATCGTGGCTGAACTCCGATGAAGATCAAAATCGTAGCCTACACTTCCCTGAATTCAAAACTCTTCGCAAAGACCGTCTGCATAAAAAAGGTGGGGGCATCATCGCTTTCATTAAAAACAATCTTGCGTATATACAGATAAATAATTTATGCTCTCCTAATCCTCAATTAGATTGGAACTCAGTCTTCGATAACATGCCTAATAATAGTAATACCATCATTATGGGTGATTTCAATGCACACCATGTTGCGTGGAACTGTAAAGCCTCTGATCGGAACGACGAAAAACTTTTGTCGGGTCACTCTGCTTCTGATACCTTTTTACATAATTATGATTCGTTCACGTACTTTCGTAATAACTCTAATTATTTTTCTAACCTCGACCTCGTTTTTTTCTCTAATAACATTTTTGATAAAATTAACGTTCTTGTTAATGACGAAACTTGGGGCTCTGATCACTTCCCCATTTTCATTGACATTAATGTCAACAAAAGCATCTACCGTAAAAAATCTTTTAATATTAATTCCACTCGCACCGACTGGCAAAAAGTAGCTTTAAATCTAGATGAAAATTATGACAAGTTATTAACTGCTGACTACGAATCTTCCAGTCCTTGCGAAAAATATACTATTTTTACTGATATTATTAAAAATGCTATTCGGTCCAATACTCCAGTTAAAAAAATTGTAAACAATAACGTCCACAGAAATCCAGTTCCCTGGTGGGATTCGGAATGCGATAAGGTTAAAAGACTTAGAAGGGCAGCTTTTAAAAAATGGCTTCTTTCTAAAAACCAATCTGATTTTATACAATATAAAAAAGCAGCTGCAGTAGCTCGCAGAACTTTTAAACTTAAAAAAAGAGTCAATTTTCACACCTTTGCTGAATCACTGAACTTTAACATTAATCAAAAATACGCATGGGATAAAAGCAAATTACTAAAAAATAAATGGACTAAAATCTCACCCACTAGTATTTCCGAAAACCATCAGAACTCTGGCTCTATCAATGACACTCTCGATCGTATCAGCCCGAACTGGTGTCAAAATAATCCATCGATTTTACCCAATTGTCAACCTAACCCTCTTCTCAAATCTTTGTTTAATTTTGCGGAATTTAATGTTGCCCTCAGCAGTAAAAGCTCCAGGTCCTCTTGCGGTGTCGACGGGCTTGACTATGAAGCTATTCAACGACTACCACTTAAGTACAAACTCATCTTAGTCGACATATTTAACGCCTTATATCAGTCTGGCTCTTTTCCTGCTGAGTGGAAACAATCTTATATTCATTTTATTAATAAACCTAACGGTAAAGGTGTCAGACCAATTGCTCTTACTTCGTGTCTTTGCAAGGTCTTCGAACCCATGTTGAAAAATAAATTGCAATGGTGGGTCGAAACTAATAATATTCTCCCTGATTTTCAAACCGGATTCAGAAAAGGTCAATCCACCATTGACAATCTAATTGGCTTAACTCTAGACATTGAAGAGGCTTTCTTTGAAAAAAAGGATGTTCTTGCTTCCTTTCTAGACATCGAAGCCGCCTTTGATAACGTGAACGTAGAAATACTCCTTGTAAAGCTAGCCGAAATTGGCTGTCCTTTCATTTTCATTAAATTCATTCAACCCCTTACATGGGAAAGAGTGATTCACTCACAAGTGCTCGAAAATAAAACCAGAACTGTTAGCAAGGGTGTTCCTCAAGGAGGGGTTTTGAGCCCGTTATTGTTCTGTATATACATAGCCTCCATTTGTAATCAGCTACCTAAATCTGTCAAAATAGCTAAATTCGCAGACGACATTGCGCTTTACTGCAAGCGTCGTCCACTTTCCTCTTGTAAAAATCTTCTCGAAAAATCAATTAATATTATTTCTGTTAACCTCCAGAAGATTGGTTTAGATATAGCTCCTTCAAAAACCGTTTTCATGCACTTTAATAAAACTGGAAAAAAACCGGGTGAGTCGTCTATCCAAGTCAAAAACTGTGTTATTCACTCTAGTGAAACTGCACGTTTTCTCGGGATTCTTTTTGATTATCAGCTTACCTTCAAACAACATACTAGTGCTATTATTAAAAAGACTCACTGAGCGCACAATATTTTAAAATACTTGCGTGGTGTTAAGTGGGGCTCAAGCCCGGGCACGTTACTCATACTTTACAAAAGCTATGTTCGCTCGATCCTAGAATATGGTTACTTTGTTTGCTATCCGAACACACTCGAACAATCTAGGGCTCTTGAAAAAATTCAATATGCGTCTATTAGACTAGCGTTCGGTTATCGAAACAGTACGCCCACTAATATTCTATTGTCAGAATCCAAGCTTTCTTTCATTGAAGAACGTGTCATTTTCTTGTGTAAAACCTATATCAACAAAGTAATGTCTAATTCCGGCCTCATTGCACATAAAAATATCTTAAAGATTTTCAATAAAACTCATAACAATTTTAATAAGCTTAAGAATAGCAAACGTCTACTTATCAGATGCATTAAAAACTCCAATTTTAATAACGAAGTAGTGCAAACCAGCAGTAGATATGGCATTTACCAGTATAGTCTTGAGACTCTTTTCAATACTATCGATATTGATACTGATTTGGGTCGTATGCTCAATAAATCAGATAATCCCAACACTCTTATTCTCAACCGTCTCATCGCTGATAATGTTTATGCGATTTTTACGGACGGCAGTAAGATTCCCGATGGAATTTCGGTGGGCGCCGCGACTGTTTGCGATTACCATTCAACTACAGTTATCAATAGTCTTCACAGTTCTGCATCTATCTTAACTGCTGAATGTCTTGCTATCAACGAAGCAGTCAAGCTAGCTATGAATTACCCTAATCAAAATGCAATAATTTTCACCGATTCCCTGAGTGCGCTGTTATCCCTTAAAAACATCAGTCTTAGTATCAAAACTAATCCTTTTATTCTTAAAATTAGGCAAAATATTCACTATTTTCAGAATCTGACTTCAAACAATAGTAGTATTCAACTCTTCTGGATCCCAGCGCACTCAGGAATTCTCGGCAATGACAATGCTGACAACCTAGCAAAAACTGCAACCGCTATTGCTGCTAATTCTGAACTGCGAATACCTTTTACTGATCTTAAAATGTATCTGAAAAGTGCTGCTCGCAACAACACTCTCCATTTGCTTTGCGAGGAAGGAACAAGTAAGGGGAAACTTGATTTTGAACACTATCACAGTAATAATGCCAAACCGTGGTTCACCAAATTTAAACTTTCGCGCAAGGTTATAACCACTATCAATCGCTGCAGATCTGGTCATTACAATTTGAAGTCCTCGCTTTTCAAGATCGATCCATGCAGAGACACTGTCTGCGATTGTAACTACGAGGTACAAGATCTTGATCACATACTATGGCAATGTACCCTGTTCGAAGGCCAAAGATCTAAATTCATTGCAAGTCTCAAATCACTAAACTTGTTCCTTCCATCTTCCAGCACAGTATTATTAAGTAATTTAAACGCTAAAATTGTTCGGTCTCTATGTAAGTTTCTCGATGACTGTAACCTAGCTATATAATTTATAATCCGTGGAACTTACTTGTACTTCCATTCGTATGTATGATATTTTGTTTTCAGCAAAATAACCCTCTCTCTGCGTTAAAATTGCTTTAATAAATAAAAAAATATTATAGGTCGATCGATGTGCCTCGAATCAAGGAATCTTTTCCGTTCTCGCATCAATTATGAATTATGTTAGAGAAAAAAGTTTCACTATAAAAAACCGGTTCTTCAAATATTATGCATTACCATAGCTTCCTTACTCTTCAATAAAATGTATCAATACTATGGGTCAATCGATTCGTCTCGAATCAACACAACTTTTCTATTCTCACATCAACTTTAAATTATGAAAATGAGAAAATTTTTACTATAAAAATCGATTTTAAAAATATATAAATTACCGTAAGTTCCCTACTCTTCAATAAAATGTATTAATATTATAGGTAAATCTATTAGTCTCGAACTGAGGAATCTTTTATATTCTTGCATCAACTTTGAATTATGTCAATGAAAAAAGTTTTATAATGAAAAACCGATTTTTAAAATATTATGAAGTGCTAAAAAAATGCAATAAATATTTTTAGAAATCCTTCATTCAGTTTCAAGATATTAGTGGTGAAAATAAGTCCTCCAAATTTCATCAATTTATCTGCCGTCTTCAAGTTATCGTGTTCACAAAAAAGTCTGACATCCACTCACACATCCACTCACATCCGGAAAGTTGCTTAGAACATTGTATCAGACATTTTTAAATTGAGGAACGTTTAATTAACTGAATTTAAAAATTTTCAAAAATGTTACCATTGCAAAGCTTCCTCTATGAGGAAGCTAAAAGGAAATATATGATTAGTTAAACATACCTCATTGTCTTTCATTTAACTTCCCAAATATTGATAATATCGTGAAAATGCATGAAATAAAAAATATGCATACTCTGGAAATAAACAACTTTTATTTTTAATATTGTTTGGAAATAGCCATATTTTTGAAAATAATTTCAAAAAATATGTTTGTTTTTTTTGTCTCGATTTGAGATTTAGAATATAAATAATGTGAGATGTACGTGCGTCTTATTTTTGGTATTAACGGGTTTTTGAATGCAAAACCTCGTTCGTTGTTCGAACAAGGTTGGCAAATAGTGGGTGTGGTACACAAAACCAAACTGCACTTCGTGCTGATGGGTTGGCTTTTTGGATAGTTTTAGATGGTATATGAGATAATGTTTTAAGAAGTGGAACCACTCAACGTTTTCCTCAGGATTCAAAATGGTGGCTATTAAACAAAATGTTTCTACTATTCCTTCGAAAATATTGATTTTATCGTATTTTATCATAAAAATTGAACATTTTGAAGGCCAAGAAATGTATATCATGTATGATGAGAATATTTTTGTCCATAGATCTTGACATGACATGCAGATTTTTTATTCTACACTACCGTCAGAAATTGTCGGTACGATCAGCGAAAGTACTATTAAAAATCACTGCTGACTTTGAAACGTGATTACTCGTTCACAAATGGAGCGAGAAATTTTTTTAAAAAACTGTTTGCCGCAAAAATATAAAATTGATAACACTTAGTCTTTAAGGTTTTATCTTTAATTAAGGCCAATAAAACTTCAAAAATCTTCACGGGTTCTCGAGATGAGACTAAAAATGTCCAAGCGTGTCTGCGCCGAATTTCAGTCGCTTTAGCAGCGAGTCTGGCTGCTGCGGTTCTCGCCGACTAGATCCTGTCAATTTAAATTTTTTTCCTAAGTATCCTAACTCACAGCACGAGTAGAAGTTAAGAAATAAAATCTGAGAAATTCTCGGCGACCATCGCTCTCGCGGTCGACAGCAGTAATCGCCGACTGAAATTTGACATTTAAGGCTTGGACATTTTTAGTCGTCTCTCGAGAACCCGTGAAGATTTTTTCAAGTTTTATTGGCTTAAATTAAAGATAAGACCTTAAAGACTACGTGTTATGAATTTGAGATTTTTGCTGCAACTTTCCTAAGCCATGCCACAAGTTGAAGTCAAAGCACAAAATTCGAGAAATTTTTGATTTAAAAAAAAAAAACTTCTCATTTGGTATATTCTCTCCGAAAGGACAAAAATACTTCTATTAGGGCATTTTAAAATCAGCAGTGATTTTTAATAGTACTTTCGCTGATCGTACCGACAATTTCTGACGGTAGTGTATGTATTTATACGATAAAATCAATATTTTCTATGAAAAAAGTAGAAGGATTTTGTTTACTAGCCGCCTTTTTGAATCCCTAATATATCACCTAAAATTATGCATAAGGCCAGCCCATCAGCACAAAGTGTAGTTTGGTGTTGTGTAACGTACCCACTATTAGCCAACCTTGTTTGAGAAACCACTAGGTTTTGCAATCAAAAACTAATTAATACCAACTAGTGATGGACGTTTACCACCGTGCTCGTGCTCGAGCATGAGCAAGACCGAGCATGCTCGGTCATGACCGAGCAGAGCGAGCAAGAGCGGTCATTGTTTAATTTTAAGCAAAGGCAACGTGTTTAAACCATAACAAATAATTGAAGTAAGAATTTGAGACATCTCTTTTATTCCTATATATTTTTCAGCTCTTAGAAATGTATATAATATAACATAAAACATAATATAACATAAAAATCGATTCAATTAACAAAAATTCCGAATGTCTTCAACAAAATTATATACTTGTTTTTTTATATGTTGAACATAAAATACAATTTTGCAAAACGTGATTAGCTCGGCAATTTATTTAAAAAAATTAATTTGCAAAATTTGCCCTCCATTGCTCCACGAAAATTCAAAACATTTTGAAAACTTGAGTGAGTAATTATAAACTCAGTCACTATCCTGTATTAAATTTGCAAAACGTTCGTGATACGGCAACATTATTAATTATAAACAAATTATTATTTTATTAATCACTCCCCAGCGAAAATACCGAAGGTTTTGCAAAATGTTGTTTCTGCTTCTTTCCATTGATAAGAAACTATTATATTATTTGCAAAACTGTATGCATAACGCAAATTATCGTTTTTTAAATTAATTTTGCATTTTTTGCAATTTTACTCATAAAATTCCTGCGAGAATTGCAAATGTTGCATTTTTGGGTAGCAAGTGTTGGAAATGTCGAAATCTAAAAAAGATTAAATTTGCAAAACGTTGCACGACCGGCAATAATATTAACATTATAATTAAACAAATTAGGTACTTTGTTAAACTAGCCAAAAAATACAAACGTTTCGCAAATCGTACTGAGTGATAATTAACTTAGTACTAACATCATATTAGATTTGAAAACTATTTACTATTTGGCAACATTGATAATGATAAACAGACTTATATTTTTTTAAATTATTCCCAAGATTAAATTCTCAAGGTATTGCAAAAGGAACCTCCAAATTTCTCTTGTTTGTTATAGGAATTCAAAGAAAAGAATTAATAAAAATAATAGGTTTTTTTTTCAATGTCCCAAAAAAAACAGTTACAAAACAGTGAAAATTCAGAAAAAACCAAGAACTCACGAATGGCCTTTGAAAAATTAAAAAAGGTAAACTATTTCAATCAATAACGGCGAAACTATAAATTTAAAAAAATTTTAATTTCTGAATATTATAATAGAAATTTCGTTTTCATAACTCAGTTATTGGAAGTTACACTTTTGATGTTTGATGGAGCGCGTTGAAAGTAGAGTTTCATACCTTTAGAACAAAAATGCTACTCTTGACTCGTTCCACAGATATATCAAATCAAAATTACGGTAGATGCATTATAAAAATGGTCGTCTCTCGTCCCTCGATATGCAATACACTAAATAGTTACATGAGAGGAAAGGCAACATCGTTATTTATTCACACTTGTCTTATAATATACAATTGTCTCAATTTTCAAAATGAATTGAAATTTTTAATCGTGCTCCCATTACCTTATAAAAATTATTTTAAAAAATTATTCACTTATCAACAATTTTTACTCGGAAATTATATAAAATGCAATGGATCGTAGTATTCGTCCCACACTGCGTTATCGAATCAAAAAAACCAGTAACTCCGTTACAAACTATATGGAACTCTTCAATAGTAAGAAAAAATCCTTTTGCAACACCTTGAGAATTTAATCAGGGGGATAATTAAAAAAAAAAGAAGTTTGTTTATCATTATCAATGTTGCCACGTAGTAAACAGTTTGCAAATCTAATATGATGTTAGTACAAAGTTAATTACCACTCAGTACGATTTGCGAAATGTTTGTATTTTTTGGCTAGTTTAACAAAGTACCTAATTTGTTTAATTGCAATTTTAATATTGTTGCCGGTCGTGCAAAGTTTTGAAAATGTAATATTTTTTAGATTTCGACATTTCCAACATTTGCTACCCAAAAACGCAACATTTGCAATTCTCGCAGGAACTTTATGAGTCGAATTGCAAAAAATGCAAAATCAATTTAAAAAACGATAATTTGCGTTATGTATTTAGTTTTGCAAATCATACAATAGTTACTTGTCAATGGAAAAAAGCAATTACAACATTTTGCAAAACCTTCGGTATTTTCGTTGGGGAGTGATTAACAAAATAATAATTTGTTTATAATCAATAATATTGTTGGATCACGAACTTATTGTAAATTTAATACAGGATAGAGACTGAGTTTATAATAACTCATTCAAGTTTGCAAAATGTTTTGAATTTTCGTGGAACAATGGAGGGCAGATTTTGCAAATTGATTTTTTTAAGCAAATTGCCGACCCGATCACGTTTTACAAAATTTTATTTTATGTTCAATATATGAAAAAACAAATATACAATTTTTTTTTAGACCTTCAGAATTTATGTAAATTGATCAACGAATTTTAATTAACAGCAGATCATTTTCTTCCGTAATTCATTCTTAAAATTTTATTCGCCATGTTGTTATTTAATATCATTGAGGAAATTGTAAATCAATTGAATTTAATTATATTCAATTAAATTTTAATTTGTAAAATGAATGTTCAAGAAGAATAGCGCACGTAGGTATTTCCCATAAGAAAAAAAGTCGGTTTTGTAAATTCTATTCAGAATCGTCAGTATTAGGTGAATCGAGTTGAAACTCAACATTTCTCTTCACAACTAGCCATAGAATATGAAAGCAATATGACTTTTTAAATATCACCCCCATAAATCTGTTTTATCGGGTACAAAAAAAACCCCATAAGTGAAAAAAATTGGTTTTCCGAGCTTTTGGCGCTAATTATGATTTAAAAAAAAATACAAATTACTTCTAATACATAAAATGCTACTTCATACTGATAATTAGATATTTACATAAATTGTTTAAATAATTTATTTTTGTTTTTAGCAATTTTCTCTTAGAATAGATTTAGAAAGTCACGGTTTTAAAAAAAAATTTCCAGTTTTTGTCCAATTTTCAAACAGAGTGAGGTAGCACTTAATTAATGTTAACAGACATAATTGTTTAAACAACTTATTACTATTGTTAATAATATTCACGTAGAATAATGCTAGGAAATTGCAGTTTTTTCCACAAATTTTCCACTTTTTGTCAAATTTTCAATTAGGGCGAGGTAAATAATTGATTAAAGTTAACAAAATTAATTGTTAAGACGATTTATTATAATTGTTCATAATATTCAATTTGAATAATGCTAGAAAGTTGCGGTTTTTTCTGAAATTTTAAACTATTTGTCCACTTTTCACTTATAGCGATTTAATAATTAATTCAATTTGACAAAAATAATTATATAAACAAATTATTATTGTTTATAACTTACTTCTTCCTTATTAATGCTAGATAGTTGTGGTTTCTTCTGAAATTTTTAACTTTTTACCCACTTTTACTTAAGAAAGTAATGAATAATGCAAGTTAACAAACATAGTTGTTTAAATAATTTATTATTGTTCATAACTATCTTCTCTTAGTTAAGTGCTAAAAATTTGCGGTTTTTTTCTGAACTCTTAAACTTTTTGTCCACTTTTCACTTAATGAGGTAATAAATAATGCAAGTGATCAAACATGTAATGATTGTAATGTTTAAACAATTTATTTCTCTGACAATTTAGTTAGGAACAAATAATAAATATTAATATTAATTATAGGAAAAAGGCTTTCAGTAACTATTTTAAGAAAAATGTACATTTAATATAATCCATATAGAAAATTTGAAGAATATTTCAAATATCTGTTTTATTACAGAAAAATATATTCACAAAAAAGAAAGAGTTTGTTTAAAATATCATTATCTCTTATTTTTATTTATTATTTGTTAATAACTAAAAAAGGCAAAGCAAAGTTAAACATTTCGGAAAAAACTGCAACGTTCTAGCACTTGTCTAAGAGAAGATAGTTATAAACAATAATAAGTTGTTTAAACAACTATTTTTGTTAGCTTGCATCAATTATCACCTCACTAATTGTAAGTGAAAAGTGGACAAGTTTAAAATATCAGAAAAAACCGCTATTATCTGGCATTAATATAGATGAAGATAGTTATAAACAATAATAGTTTGTTTAAACAATTATTTTTGCTGAATTTAATTATTAAGTCACTCCAAGTGCACAATAGACAAACAGTTAAAAATTTCAGAAAAAACCACAACTTTCTACCATTAAGCAAAGAGAATATTATTGAAAATAATAATAAATTGATTAAACAATTATTTTTGTTGAATTAAATTAATTATGACTTCACTCCAATTGAAAAGCGGACAAAGTTTCAGAAAAAAACCGCAACTATCATAGTATTAATATGAAACAAGATAGCTATAAACAATATCAATTTGTTTAAACAATTATTTTTGCCAAATTGAATTATATATTAACTCACTTCAAGTGATACGTGAACAAAAAGTTGAAAATTTCAGAAAAAAACTGCAATTTCTGGCATTACTCAAAGAGAATATTATTAAAAACAATCATAAATTGTTTGAACAGTTATTTTTGTTAACATTAATTATCTTGATCAACCTAAAACAAAAAATGTCGATGAAAAATCCATCTCCAACAGGAATCGTTATTTTAATTATATAGATTTTTTACTTATGCAAAATATACTTTGAGGTCTCCCTAAATCAAAATTGGTAAAATTGAAATAATTACTAGTGAAATTTCACAGATTCGATTAGTGAAAAGTGAGCCACCAAAGTTTGGTAGGAAATCAATAATTTGATTAGTTTAGATATTTGCCAATTCACTAGTGATGGAAAGAAACTAATTGCTTGATGCAAATAAATAAATTTACTTAAGACTGTATATAATAATTTAAAAAATGTTATCAAAAGGGAACACGTGAAAAATGCAAAAGTTTAATAAAATAGGGCGATGGTGTTACATTCACCATTGAAATAATAAGCAGGTCATATTGTGACATTGTAAACGTCACGTAGACTTCCTCAATTTAAAGACATTTCCTTCTGGTTGTTTGAACAAAGTTAAGAAAAATGAGATTTTATAAACTCTTCAAATATAAATAATCAATGGACTCTAAATCAATTATACATATTCAGGGTCTTCATTTGCTACTTTTCAACAGAGTTCTGTTTTCGTTTTTCAGAATTTTTTTCGGCTGTATAATATTTTCCTTATTTTTAATAGAAAATGGCAATTATTTAGCAAACCTTGTAAAAATTATTTCTCTTGAATAAACATCAGCTTAAATACGTCTGAAATTCAGTGCCTGAAGAAGGTTATTTTAATTGTATGGCTTTTTTCCTTCTGCAAGATATACTTTGAGGTCTTTCTGAATCAAAATTGGTAAATTTTAACTAAATACTAGTGAAATTTTACGAAAAGTTAGCGAAAAGTGAGCCACCTAAGAGTAAAAGAAAATTACTAATACGATTAGTAGAGATATTTCTTAATTTAATAGTATAAAGCCACTTATTGCTTACTAAAAATATATAAATTTACTCAGGACTGTATATAACAATTAAAGGAAGGTTATAAAAATGGAAAACGTGAAAAATAGAAGAGTTTAATAAAATGACACGATGATGTAGCATTCTTAACTCTGTTCAAAGAATGAGAAGGTCATATTTCGAAATTGTAAACGTGAAGTTACCTGTCTCCAATTGAAAAACATTTCCATCTAATTTTTTGAACAAAGTTAAGAAAAATAAGAATTTCTTAAACATTAAAATGACAAGGGTTCAATGGGTTCCAAATTAATTATATACATTCGGGGTCTTCATTCACTAATTTTCAACAGGTTCTGTTTTCAATTTTCAAAATTTGTTTTGGTTGTACATTTTTCTAAGTTTTCATAGAAAATTGCAATTATTCAGCAATCATTGTAAAAATGATTTGCCTTGAATAAGGATGAACTTCAGTGTGTAAAGAAGTTTATTTTTATTTTATAGCTTTTTTTTTATGCAAAAGATACTTTATTGCCTCTCTGAATCAAAATTGTTAAAACTTGAATAATTGCTAGTGAAATTTCACAGATTTGATTACTGAAAAGTGGGCCACTAATTATTAGTAAGAAAACACTAAATCGATTATTCAAGATATTTCCTCATTAAATAGTAAAAAACAACGTATTGCTTCGTGAAATTATATAAACTTATTCAACGCTGTATATAGTGATTAAAAAAAGTGTATACAAATAGAAAAAGTGAAAAATAGAAAAATACTGATGCGAAGTACTATGGATGCATTCGCTATGGGTGTATTTATTTTTCTTCCTTGTAGGCATCAAATGAACTTACTTCCTCATCGAGGGAGGGTTTTTCCTAACAAAAGAAAAAGAAGGTTACCTTCTATATTTTTGAAGCTTATGTTTCTATCTTACCGAAAAACTTATTTTAAGAAAATCATAGATCCCACCAAAATGTCAATTGATGTGTTCTGTTACAATGAACAACTTTTTAACTTAAGGGTAGTATTATATTCCAAATTAAAACCAAAGGTTTCTTTATAGAAACAATGTAACTTTTTATTTAAATTTTCTAAGTAGCTATTGATTAATCAAGAATGGTCATCGAACGTTAGTCATTAGATCAATCCACACGTCTCGAAGGCGCGAACAATGAAATCAAATGCAGTGTTATATTCCCAATATAAAAAAAATCCTCTTATAAAGTAGGATAATAATTTTTTTAAAATTTAAAAACGATATTGGTAGGTTATAGTGGGTCATGAAAAGTTCTTAATTTGGGCAATCGATGCGTCTCGAAGACGCAAATAAATCATATAGGTACATTACTGGTGTATTCCCTTGCAGAAAAACGATGGTGTCAAATTTGTTGCAGCTCAAATGTCAACGGTCTCAAAATGAGAATTTTCAAACTCATATTTGCACCCTTGAACATTGGTACACATCTAGGGAAAATTCATCATTTTTAGATCGAATTCACCTGTCAAAACAACTTTTTCGCTGTGCACTATTTGGTCTAAACAAATAGTAATAAGCAAATAAATTACAATAATAAATACCTAATTTTTAATTTTCCTTCATTTAACAGCAATTTGAAATATGGTTAGTCAATAATCAATAATATTGAAAAAAGTGCTATTTTATCTTTTTTAACGCTATTGGACTCAAGCTATGAAATCCAGATTAAATCACCTCATTTTTCATATACTAAGCGGTAATTCTTTTGTATGTAAATAGAAGTGTGTAAGCTGAGGGAAAAGCTGTTCAGTTTAATAATTTTTGCATAGAATGAAATTTTTGGAACGGTAAAATCAACAGTTTTTCCCTCTGTACACACACTTCTATTAACCTTCCAGCGGGCGCGCTGTCGTAAAATTTACGACAACTGTGCAAAATATCCCCCCCTACACGTACAACTTATTATTATGCGCTGAGCATCCACCTATTCCAAGATCAGTCTCTCTCTGACCTCTAGGCAGAAGATTGTGCAAAAAAAATTTGTTTATACGCGTCTTTACGTGTAAGTATATTACGTATCCTGTACTATTTTCTCTGATTTTTTCCACATTTATATCGTTGCATAGTGGGACCGAATGGCGAAAAGCTGGCCAAAAGTATAAACTGTACATAAAATGGGCCAAATTATGTTACTCGGGGGTTTTTGGGGTCGCTGATTACGAATCCGATGTCAAAAA
>CAKNYM010053189.1:10962-36787 GCA_932195095.1 Andricus curvator | reverse complement strand
CGAACACGAAGTTCAAAAATCTAGAGGAGCCGAGCGTAAAGCGCGATGTAAATACGCCCGAGCGCGTAGCGCGAGGTGAATATATAACCGAGCGCGAAGCGCGAGATAAATATATGATTGAGCGCGAAGCGCGAGATCCAACAGTCGCCCGCCCTAGGCGCGCTCAAACTTGCGAGCGAAGCGAGCCGCGCGCGAAGCGCGCGATGAGAATGTGCCCGCGAAGCGGACAGATTTTCTTTATTATGATTATAAATATTTTTTTAGGCTTTAGCACATAAAAAGACTGAGTATTTCTTTTAGGATCGACTTTTGTTTCCGGGGTAGCTGCAATAAAAAGGAACCCTCATCGATGCGATTTCCCTATATAAAATTAGAACTGAAATAAAAATGAATATCCAGTTCTTACTGTGCGCACAAGTAGAACTTAATGAATTTTTTCCCCTAGTAATTATGACGCATCCAAGAAAAAAATACCAGAATAAATTGAATTTCAAACAAATGAAAAATCAAAACATCAAAATAAAACGGATCTAAATCAATCGATAAAATGGACTCCATTCCATATACATAGCAAAATAATATAACCTGATTTTTTGTGCGGAATAACCGAAACCTAGTTCTCTATAAGGACTTACTTAAACTTGATTCCCTATTGAAAGGTAAGGACCAAAGATAACTCATCATTGAACAGAACCAAATATTTATTTTATGTCTCTCGAACAAGTCTTTTGTGTACAGTAAGAGGGTGTATCAACTTTGAGCATTTGTTTTTCGGCCACATTAAAAAAGAAGAAGAAAAAAATGGTTACTTCTGAAACTTATAGGTATTAAATTCAGTAAAATTTGTCTGGATGTAATCAGAATTAATGTAATTTTAGTTGAAAGTCATAAGTTAAAACTCAGTCCTGATATTAAGAAATGAGGACTTAAAATCAGACCAATTTTGATGAATGTAAACCAAAACGATTTTCAAGTGCAACAACTTGATGCATCTATTTTTAGTGCATGTGGAAGCTATAATCCTGTATAAATCTCGTACCAGGTAATCGCATAATTAATATAATATCATTCATATATTATTTCTGAGGAGGAGGAGGAGGTTGCCTTGGATTTATATGTCTGAGTTGACCTCGAGCTACAGGTACAAACACTGGACGTTGTTGTAGCCGTTGCATTTGATTAGGGAATACGTGTTGCATATGAAAACGTCGGTATACAGGTACAGGTGGATAATAGCCTTGAGGCAGTGCATGCGCTTGAGGAGGCGGAGGATTAAAACCATTATTTTGATCTACTTGTTGCTCATTTCCTTGAGCTCCAGCATTTTGAAAAAAAGGTGCTTGCGGTCTACCAGGATTATTTCCATCACCCGGAGGCTGCTGTGCTGGCGATGCACTTATTAACTCTGTAAAACAACAACATTAGGAATTATGAATCTGCGTAGTTGAAATTTATTGTAAAACCCCATGAAAAAGCAAACTGGAGTAAAAATTACCAACTAAAATGTTAAAGCTGGTCTATTTACAGAGCTCGCAGTCCGTGCCCAAGTTAATGTATTTCCTTCTTTCCCCCATTTCGATGATACTGATTTCAAGTATTTTCTAAACAAATTATCTTCTAATTTTTTTGAAAAAATCAGTTCTACAGTAAAAATCAGAATCATCGTACTTTCTGAATGTGAATCACTGAGATGTCACAGATTCAAATAGCTAGAATATCATTACTCATCAGTGAAAATCCTTACTGTTTCATATCCATGACACATTTCTCATTGAATCAAATTCAGAGTACTCTCCAAAGTTGGCTTCGCGAAAGAGAAGTATTTTAAATGCCTTTTTTTAGCATTTCGGAAACCAAAAATAATTATAAGGGCCAGTACTTAAATTAGGTAACGGATTATCGGCCCTTTTCCGACCCTCAATCGCCCTTTTAACAATGGAACCGTAAAAAATGTACACAGAGTGCCTGTCGATTTTTTTAATGTTCGAAAAAATGAGAAAAATCTCCCTAAAATTTGACAGATTTTTATATAGTGGTGTGCTCAACGGTCAGTTAGAAATAGAATATGATACTTACGAATAGAAATCAGGAATACCGCTGAGGCAACTAGCAGAGTACCAATAGAGAATTTCATTGTTCAAGCTACAGTACAGGCAGATTCTTTCTAAACTCTCTAAACAGACACTGATACTTTTTTAGAAGGGCAGCCCCTTTATATACTATTCTCTGTCTTCTTTTCAGAGCCAAATCTGTGCATCAATTTTTGTCTTAATACTCTATTCATATATTATTTCATCATTCCGCGAATAAATCACTATATCAATTACTTCCAGCGCATGAGGCTTTACTTATTTACTTCTTTTATGCTGACGCACACAGTTACGCATGTGTAATTTTATGAGTTAGTAAGCTGTTACTTACCTAAATTGTCCCACCTTCAAGGTTAACCAGGGCCTCCAAAATTAAGAACTGCCATTTAGAGTTAGAAGGACTTATATTTTCAATAGCAAATTAAGTTAGGAAAAATTGATGTTGACAAAAATAAATAATAAAACCGTAATTGCAATAACGAGCAGTTTAAATAACATAAGTTGCAAAATAGGTTAGAAAAATTACCATTGCCAATAGGAATGTGCAATAGGGTGGGTCGAAAATAAATACTTTTGGAATTCAAAATTGCTACAACGTGGAAAAGTAGCGTATTGGGGTCCTAAAAAAGTATAATTAATTTTGAATCAATCGACATGCAGCTTGATTACCCGCGCTCGAAAAAAAGGTTTCAAAAATTTCTTGTTAGAATTTTATTGAGTTTCAATTTTTTTTCATATACCTGGAGGTCAAAAAAGTCTTCTCAATTTTTTTCTGATTTTAATCTATCATTTTCTGAAAGATAATTCCTATTTAATTTACCATTGTTTTCGGAATTTTTTTTACCAAGTTTGCAAATAGGAGGAGAATTATTTGAGGTACATGAAAAATTTTCAGTGACAAAAATGAATTAGAAAAAAAAATCCCCAAGACCCAGGAATTGAAATTGGCAATACAGCGAATTTTTAAATTTTTGATTTTGGTATTTTATGAACTTATCTTCATAACATGTAGTTGAAACATTTTGCTGAGCATATGTAGGTTTTTTAAACATAGAAATACACTAGAAAAAATCGACAAGACCCAGGAATCGAAATTGACAAAACAGCGAATTTTAACATTTTTGGTTTTGGTATTTTATGAACTTATCTTCATAACATGTAGTTGAAACATTTTTGTGAGCATATGTGGGTTTTTTAAACATAGAAATACACTGGAAAAAATCGACAAAACCCAGGAATCGAAATTGGCAATAGAGCGAATTTTTAAATTTTGGTATTTCATGAACTTATCTTTATAACTTCTAGTTGAAACATTTTGCTGAGCATGTGTGGGTTTTTTAAACATAGAAATACACTAGAAAAACAAATCCACAAGACCCAGGAATCGAAATTGGCAAAACAGCGAATTTTAACATTTTTGATTTTGGTATTTTATGAACTTATCTTCATAACATGTAGTTGAAACATTTTGCTGAGCATATGTGGGTTTTTTAAACATAGAAATACACTAGAAAAAATCGACAAGACCCAGGAATCGAAATTGACAAAACAGCGAATTTTAACATTTTTGGTTTTGGTATTTTATGAACTTATCTTCATAACATGTAGTTGAAACATTTTTGTGAGCATGTGTGGGTTTTTTAAAGATAGAAATACACTGGAAAAAATCGACAAAACCCAGGAATCGAAATTGGCAATAGAGCGAATTTTTAAATTTTGGTATTTCATGAACTTATGTTTATAACTTCCAGTTTAAACATTTTGCTGAGCATGTGTGGGTTTTTTAAACATAGAAATACACCAGGAATCGAAATTGGAATGACAGCAAATTTTCTTATTTCGGAATTTTGTATCTAACAGAATTAATTTTTTTTATTTATAAGTTGAACATTTTTCGAGCCTGTGTGGAGTTTTTAAACCTAGAAATACACTAGAAAAAAAGTCGACAGGACCCAGGAATCTTAATTGAAAACAGCAACTTTTAAAAATGCTGAATCGGTGTTTATTGAATTTAAAAAGTTACCTGTGAACCTGATCTCCTTAGATGCAATTCTTTTTCGAACTGAAAGAAGGTATCGTTCTTTGTACATGCAATTTCACCCATTTTTTTTCTTTTTTTATGCAATTTCAAAAAATTTTAAACTTATAAATAAAAAAAATTAATTCTGCTAGATACAAAATTCCGAAATAAGAAAATGTGCTGTCATTCCAATTTCGATTCCTGGGTCTTGTCGATTTTTTTTCTAGCGTATTTCTATGTTTAAAAAATCCATACATGCTCACAAAAATGTTCAAACTACAATTTATAAAGATAAGTTCACAAAATACCAAAATCAAAATTTCAAAAATTCGCTGTATTGCCAATATCGATTCCTGGGTCTTGAGGATTTTTTTTCTAATGCATTTTTGTCACTAAAAAGTTTTCATGTACCTCAAATAATTCTCCTCCTATTTGCAAACGTGTTAAAAAAAATTTCCAAAAACAATGGTAAATCAAATAGGAATTATCTCTCAGAAAATGATAGATTAAAATCCGAAAAAAATGAGAAGATTTTTTTGACCTCCAGGTATGTAAACAAAAATTGAAACTCAATAAAATTTTAAAACTCTGCAAACAAGAAATTTTTGAAACTTTTTTTTTGAGCGCAGGTAACCAAGCTGCATGCCTATCGATTCCAAATTAATTATACTTTTTTAGGACCCCAATACGCTACTTTTCCGCGTTGTAGCGATTTCGAATTCCAAAAGTATTTATTTCCGACCCACCCTAATCCTCATCTCATTCGGCACTTGACTTAGTCCATGACTGATGATGAAAAACCGGGTTCACACGAGAACAAATTAAAAAATAATAATATTACTAAAGGTTATTACTATTATTATTAATAGAGGGCAATATAATATTACCCTCCTACTGCAATTCGAACTGCTCGTTCGTCTTATACTGTTCAAATAACATTGTTTGGGAATCAGATTCGAAAAGGAGATTTTTTATTTACAAGAAATAGTTTTTATTTTTGTAAGTCTAGAATAAAACCATAAAGGATGAACTGCAAATAAGATGAGAAAAAAATCGCTATCGGGAATTATTATCTGTAACAGAAACGATTTTGAAGACTATAAGTAAAATATCTTAGTCAATTTATTAGATATTGTACGTTATACGGAGAAATGAAATAAGTTTTATTCAAATTTTTCAAAAATTACTAAAGTTTTAAAACTAGTACTGCTATTCCCATGCAGAAATTTTGCCGTGGCCCCGATCGGGTTCGGATCTGGCCAAATCCGGCGCGGATCCGGAAACCGACCTGGGCCTGACCCGTGATGAAACACACGGCCCGATCGGTGCCGAACGTGGCAGCCCGATCTGGCTGCCAGGTCGGTCCCGGATCGGATCCCGATTAATTTCCTGTTGATAATATTTATAAAATTTGGGTATTTTTTCTAAAATAATTAATAAAAAACAAAGTTAGTCACGATCGATTTCATTTCCCACAGCTTCCGGTTCGTCGAAATTAATATTTTCTTCCTCTTCATCTTCATCATCAGCAGCAGAACCTAAAATATAATTAAATACACGTTTGTCAGTCTTCTTAGAATATAACCTTATATTTTTCAAATTGAGACCGTAATTATTTATAGGTATTAAATTATGAGCTGAATAATTTCCTATTAATTAAAAAAATAATAATAATGTCAATTGAGGATAGCCGTGAATATATAAATCTTGATAAACAAATTTAATATTAATTTTAATATTGAGGTTAGGTTTCACTGATTTACTTACTTGCATTTCCGTCTCGTAAATATGGTATCCTGGTTATCGCACGGTGTTTCTGAACCCGCGGAGTGCTTTTACGCTTTGGCATTGTTTATTGAATCCTTTTTCACGTATCACACTTGAAATTTATTTCAAAATTGAATAACTGTCAAAACTGCACACACGTAATTCGCTACTTCACAGAACACATACTAGGTGTCGCTGTAGGCGGTAACCCGGCCATCGGGCCTGACACGATGCTGAAACCACGAAATATACCCTATCCGGGACAGACCGGGCCAACCCGATCAGGGCCTGATCGGTAAAAGGGATCCAGTATGGCGATTTCTGCATGAGTTAATTCCACTTACTTTCATTTCAAATAGGTCCTTACAATCTGTTGAATTGTAAGGTTTAATCAATTATAAATTGAAAAACTCTGTCAAAATTAAACCTATTTCATTAGCACCATATTCAGTCGAGTTCCAACATTCTTAATTCAGCCACATTATATCTTTGTTTTAATGATTTATTTATGTGATTCATTAATAATAATTCTTTCAATAAATTCTATTGCGAATCTTTACTTTAATAAGTTTACCAATATCGTTCGTTCATTACTAACAATATTTGTAGCTATATAGTGATTTGACTAATGAAATAGGGATATTTTAGTATTTCACTAATTGAATGGTAAAAAAATTACAGGTTTATTTTACTGAAGTCAATAAATGAAAATATTGACTAATTCTTTAGCGATTTCGGTTACTTATCAATTAGCGATCTTTTCGTAACGATTGTTTTCGCTATCAGTAAAAATTGTGCTTTTCTGTTTCATTTAATTTCGTAACTTTCCGTGGGATTATTTTTAACGTGACTAAGGTAAGGTTATACTATAGATTACATGTTTAAATAATTCTAGTTTTTCAATTTCGAAGCAACAACTTGCAAAACCGTTATGTTGTTGGAGGTCACGTAGATATAACTTCAAAGTTTGTATTTTTACTTCATTATATATTAAGTTATTTGATGTTGACTGGACAATACTCTCAAACTATGAGGATATTGATGAGGTTTGCTTGAAATTTTATGGTATGCTTTACAATGAATTTGATAAATCCATCCTAATTTATAAAATGAACATGATGGAGTAACCTGTATCCTCCCTGGTATACACGTGAACTATTTAATAATATTAAATATAAAGAAAAATATCAAAACAAAAAACTACAGTACTATCTTCAACAATATGATGAAATTAGGAAATCGACAAAAAATCTAATTAAAATTGCTTAAAACAACTACATAAGTAATGCTGCGCAGAATATAATAGCATCACCTTCATCTTTTTGGGGCTTTGTGAATATGCTTAAACAGCATTCTAGAATTCCTGGAATTCTAAATTATAATAATGAAATATATATCTCTCCTGAACAAATTGTCAATATCTTTGCTGAATATTTTGAGAGTGTTCATATAAATCAAAACATACATACTAACCACAAATTAATGCGTGATTCTTCATTGATCTCTGAAAATGATGTTTTAATGGCGATAAAAAAAATACCAGCTAAACACACATCAGGATTAGACTCTGTTACTTCTTCACTAACTAATAAATTGTATAGTATTCTTGTCACACCGCTTATCATATTCTTTAATGTTGCGCTAAAATCTGGAACTTTTCCGAGTATATGGAAAGTTACAAAAATATGTCCTACCCTGAAAAGCGGAGATGGGTCTGATGTAAAAAAAATTCAGACCTATTTTAGTTATCAATAACTTTTCTAACATCTTTGAAATGTGCATTTCTAGAATAACGTTTAATGCAATGCAAAGTAACTTGTCTAACTATCAACATGGCTTTTTACGGCGCAGGTCAGTTGCTACCAATCTTTTGTTATTAATTCACCACGTACATGTTCTTCTCGACAAAGTTAATTATAAGTCAATAGTAACATTTTAATTAGTAACATTCATGACATTGACTTGCCACATTCTGTAAAAATTTTATTGAGATCCTACCTGTCTGAACGAGAAAATGAAGTTGTATATATAATTGGCACTCTTCTCGCAAATTTCGGACTACATCGGGAGTTCTTCAAGGTTCAAATCTAGGCCCGTTATTGTTCATTATATTTGTGAATGATATCTTCTTGGGCTTACTTTGTTATTACTTGATCTATGCTGATGACATTAGATTATATCATCCTGTATCTAGAGTCAATTACTGTGAAATTCTACAGGCTAACCTGGACCAATTAAACAAATGGTGTGATGGTCTCTTGCTTCCTATTAATTCAGAAAAGTGTAGGGTGGTATCATTCACAAGGAAGAATGCTACGTTGATATACCAGTACTCAATTGATGGAGTAAATATGATAAGGGTTGATGCAATTAAAGACCTTGGTGTGCTCTTTGATAGTCGTTTAACATTCAGCACACATATTGACAATATTGTTGCTGCTGCTAATAAAACTTTAGGTGTTCTTATGCGTACATGCAAACATTCTGAAACAGCAGCGCCAGCAATGTTACTACTTTAACTAATTGTAAAAGCCAAACATGAATTTGCATTTGTCGTCAACTAGTACAGAAAAATACTCAAGACTGACTGAAAGTTGTCAGAATCGTTTTTTTAAATATCTAGCATGGAAGGAAGATAAAGTATATCTATATCGTGTTGCAGATTATTTATCTCTTTGAAATCGTTTTGAGGCAAGTTCGTTGAAAGACAGACGAACATTCTCGGATATATTGTTCTTATTCAAAATTGCTCGCGGTCTATATGGTTGTCCAATGTTGCTAAAAATGCTACCCTTCAATGTTCCAAACCATTCAACTCGACAAAGTGAGCTGTTATATATTAATAATAAAATTAGTCGTCGCTCTCAACTATTTAGGATGTATAATCTCATCAAAGGAATGTTGAAATTAGATAAAAATGAAAAGCTTGATATGTTCTTCACTTCCCTTTCCGAGTTTGTAAAAGCAACGCATGATTATATTTTGCATACCAATTATTAAAATTCTTGTAATTATTGATAAGTTTTGATTAAAACACCACGGCTAGACGTATATATGTTCCCTTGGCGATTATTTAGTTTAAGATAATTTTGTAGCCCTGTAATTGGTCCAATCGACTGTTGATCTCATGTATTTTTCGAATAAATAAATAAAAGTAGAGAGGGAAAGAATAAGGCTCGAAGGGGTAAAGGGCCCCGGTACTGATCCTATCCCGCAACTCGACAATGACCCCCGTCGATTCTGACCATAGACCGCAAATCGAGTGCACCGAAAAACAAGTCTATGCGTAACAAAGCGTTTCAGATAAAATTTCTATCTTACACAGTGAAAACGAGTGAAAAACATATTTCTGTCAAAAATGTTTTTCTAACAAAAAAAACAAAAAAACAATTATTTTGTTATGTCACGTAAGTTTCAATGCATTATAAGCTTAAATGAACTTTAATTAATGTGTCTAGTAAAAAATTTAATACATATTATGCAAAGAATATGAATAATGGATGATTGGAATTTTAATACGAATTCTAACCTAACTTTTAGTTCAGATGTTTTAGATAGTCAATATTTAATGTATAAATTATTAAAAATTCAATTTAAGTTCATCTTTGTTCAGAAATACGTTTATTTCAACTTCTAATGTGTTGAAATTTACAATAAATAGTAAAATTATTGTTTTTTTTTTACAAAAACATTTTTGTCAAAGAATGTGTTTTTCCACTGTATAAGATGTAAATTCCATCTGAAACACTTTGTTTGCGATAAAGACTTATTTTTAGCATGCAATAGATACTTTAAACTCCACAAAAAGCCGTAAAGACACTTTAATGCACAAATGCAAATGCATCTTTAAAATTCTACCCACTCTTTCTATAGTTCTGATTTTCGCACCAGATGGTGAATCGCAGTTTTACCATTTCCAATGCAGTTGAAAATATTGCACACTCGCATTCTATTATTAAACTTCTTGTTTTGTCACGTTTCATATTTCTATAACCTTGTTTTAATATTAATATATGTGCGTGCCAATCAAAAATAAGGTGTACGAGATCAATTTTCAAATCAAAATGACGAATTTTCAACCAAGAAAGAATTTCCACTCAATGAAGAAAAAACATTTCATTCTCAATCTTAAATTTTCGATCCAAAAAAATGAGCTTTCTAAAAAACAATGAAATTTGCAACCAAGAAAATTAATCTTGTTAAAAAAACGAATTCTTAACAAAATACATAAATTTTTAACCAAATAATTGAATTTTCTACCAAAAAAATTAATTTCCTACCAAATAAAAACAAATTTTCAACAAATTTCATAAATTGTCAATCAGCTAGTTGCACTTTTAAGCTAAAAAATATATATTTTGTGCAAAAATGGAATAGTTAAATTTTCAAATAAAAAATGAATTTGGTACAAAACAGTTGAATTTTCTAGCCAAAAAAATGAGTTTTCAACCAAGTTGTTAAATTTCCAACCAAATATTTAAAGTTTCAGTTAAAACCATTATCTTAAAAAAAATGTTCAACAAATTAGTTCAATTTCCAACCAAAGAGATTAATTTTTAACTGAAACGATGAAAATTTAACTAAAAAATTACCTTTTAACAAAGCAGTTCAATTTTTGATCAAATAGCCTGCGTCTAGCGTACGGTGTAGGGACATTCAGTTCCGCTAAATATTTATTTGGGTTTAATTTTTATTTATTATTTGTGAAGCGGGAATTTTTTCTAACTGGTAAGGTGTGGAAATCTAAACAAAATTGAATCTCAAACAAATTAAAAAACTTTACAAACAAGAAAGTTGTTAATCATTTTTTTAGTTCGGGTCAGCAGGATCTCAATACGCTACTTTTTTACGTATAATGTCGATTTCGAGTTCCATAATTTTTTATTTGCGACTCACCCTATTGGACATGTTTTCGAATATAAATATATATAGTTAAAAGAATTTTAAAAAATCTTTTGGGACTTCTAAGATAAGAAAAATTCAACTTTTTTAGTGAAGATATAACAAATGACGATTTGTAAGCTAATTGTTTTGCCTTCAAAAAGTTTTTACATTTCATTATTTTTTTGCACATAATTTTCTAGATAGCACATACTTTTTGAAAAATCTTTTTTGATAACCTTAATACAGCATACATATATGACATACATGCATTATTTAAAAAGTAATTTCAATCCTTAAAATAAAAAAACTAGAGATTTCTTTTTTTACGGTAGCATTTTTTGCTTCTGTTATTTTCAATGTGCAACAAATGACTCTGGGTGCCCACCTGAAATTCGCTCTAAAATAATACTTTTTTTTCAGCGAAAATTTCTAAATATTAAACAAAATTATCTCCTTTCTTATGATACAATATTAGAAACTTTCATATATGAATTATCAGAATTGTTAGAAATGACGTAGGCATCAATTTAAACATCTTTTTATTGCCTATTATCTATAAGCTACAGCCTATCCTTAGCAGGCATCATAAAAGAATTATGCAGTATGGAAGAATTTCACGTTTGCAGCGTTTTTTAAAATCTTTACATGGTGATAATTTATTGTATGATAGATTATGAAATTATATCAACTCTTTGTCGTTGAATAAGAAGTTCTGAGGCGAAATTAACAGAGAATGACTAATTTAAAACCCAGTCTCAGTAACGCAGTACTCAAGGTTTCGAGAATTGTATGTGTACTAATACTGTATTTCGTTATTCCAAGGTATCCACTTATGGAAGAAATTTTGCGTCAGCTGATACGTTTAATTGTTTGCCAGCTCGTATTATCATAATATGAATGTTTAAATTAGTATGACATCAAATCACGGCCAAAGCCTAAGAAAAAACTTGAAAAAATATGATTGTGAAGACTTTCCTCCTGTTATTTCTTATAAAATTTAGCATAGTTTTAGCATACTTAAGGCTTTTCAGAAATAGTTCTGACCAAATTCACAAAAAAAACTTTATTCAAAAAACTAGACACCTCGAATTTTTCAGAAATTCAATTTCTTGCACAATGCTTGAGTTCTGTAACAATCTAAATTCGAAAAAAATATAATCCTAAAACTTACACTGTTTAGTTCTAAATTCTAAAAATGTTCTAGAGTTATGCAAAAATATAATTTCGAAAAAAATTATAACTTGAAATTGTACAGCATTTTGAAAAAATATTTGTTAAGAGTGTGGAACACCTAAAAAAGAACGTCCAGAGAAATTATATACATAAAAAGTGTTGATTTTCTTATAAAAAATCTGCCCACTGAGCAGGCACATTCTCATCGCGCGCTGCGCGCGCGGCTCGCGGGTTTGAGCGCGCTCAGGGCGCGCGTCTGTTGGATCTCGCGCTTCGCCCTCATATATATCTAGACCTCGCGCTTCGCGCTCGGATATTTACTCTTTGCACTTCGAATGCTTGAACTAAACTTGAACAAAAAGATCTCTTTTAGATCCCGGTGTTTATATGCGTCTTCATATTCTGATTTTTCTACGTAATTAAGTATGTATGTATGTATGTATGTATACCATTAAGCCACTTCCCTTTCAGGGTAGGAGTGACACAACCCGATTCGGGTAGTGTTTCTAGGTGGATAGGAACCGCTGGCGATCAAAAGGGGATACGCCCGAAACGCCGTCGTTTTAGTTGGCCCCTGGGTCATATATTTTTTTTTTCAGGTCAAATTTTAATTTTTTATTAACATGTTCCAATAGGAAATTTTATTGCGCATATTTTTAGTCCCATAAATAAATGTGATAACTTCATTAGTTTTCGAAATAATCAAGAAAATGTTACTTTTTTCTGCAATCGCAAAATACGATTTTTTTGTGTTCAACTCGCCACAAGTTCTACCATAATAGGAATTTTGTAATAAAAATTTCAGAAAATAGGCACCATCATATAGCGAAACTAACTTTATTTATAGAATTTCAATTAATTGTCACTAAAAATTTATAACGATTTTTATTCTTCTCATTGCGTAAATTAGATATTAAAAGTTTCAAACGCTTCGGGAGTCGAACGAATTTTCAGAAAATTAAAATTAACGGTCACCTAAACTTTTGTTAGGATTCAAGGAAGTTTTTTGGAAAATATCAGGCAATTATGTTTTATAGTTTTAAAGCCACAATTGATTTAAGATCTCAGCGCCGTCCCGTACGCGTGCTAGCTCGTCCTGCAATATCAACGTCTGTATAACAGCGGGCGATTGGGAGGTCAAGCCGGCCACCAAAATAATAATGATGACATTATCATTTACATTGAATGCCCTCCATTAATTTCGTAATAATTTGATATTTAAAACTTTTTACATTTTCAATAGTAGAATTCAATGTAAAAGATTATATTAGACTATTTGAACTAATTTTAAAATACAAGATTTTGTAGAAAAAGCTATTAAGAAATCAAATAAAAAATAATAATAGGATATTAAAATTATGAGAAAAGTTAATTTTTAATTTTCTCTAATACTTTCAAGTAGTACCTTATTCCGGGAACATTTTTTCTTATTCTTCAACCAATTTTCTTCACACCTATTTCTTTTCCTGCCTCGACCCATATTTAGGTTCTTTTTATTTTAAGTAAACTTAATCTATCCTAAACAGAATATTATATGCTAACACTATTCTACAATAATGCTTCTGTGCATTATGTTCCTTAGGAGAAAATCAAAATAAACATATGCTTTTTTGTTTCGGTGTTCGGCTTGACCTTCCAATCGTCCGCTGTTATACAGACGTTGATATTGTAGGACGAGCTAGCACGCGTACGGGACAGCGCTGAGATCTTAAATCAATTGTGACTTTAAAACTATAAAACATAATTGCCTGATATTTTCCAAAAAACTTTCTTGAATCCTAACAAAAGTTTAGGTGACCGTTAATTTTAATTTTCTGAAAATTCGTTCGACTCCCGAAGCGTTTGAAACTTTCAATATCTAATTTACGCAATGAGAAGAATAAAAATCGTTATAAATTTTTAGTGACAATTAATTGAAATTCTATAAATAACGTTAGTTTCGTTATATGATGGTGCATATTTTCTGAAATTTTTAATACAAAATTCCTATTATTGTAGAACTTGTGGCGAGTTGAACACAAAAAATTCGTATTTTGCGATTGCAGAAAAAAGTAACATTTTCTTGATTATTTCGAAAACTAATAAAGTTATCACATTTATTTATGGGACTAAAAATATGCCCAATAAAATTTCCTATTGGAACATGTTATTAAAAAATTAGAATTTGACCTGAAAAAAAATATGACCCAGGGGCCAACTAAAACGACGGCGCTTCGGGCGTATCCCCTTTTGATCGCCAGCGGTTCAGTTATAAATAACTACAAGTGTGGGCTCACCACACGCACGATGTGCCAACACTCAGTATTCTTAAATGGTCACCCATCCAAGTACTAACCGCGTCCAACGCTGCTTAACTTCAGTGATCTGACGAGAACTGGGGTTTTCAGCGTGGTATGGCCGTTGGCCATACCACGTTCAAGATTATGTTGCTGAAAGCTCTGTGGGCTTTGAGGTACACATTCTCATCGTGACAATTGCGGTACGTGCTCGATTTTTGACAGACACGAGGACAGACATTTGTAAACGTATATTTATTTTCTGAATTACTTTAAAATAAATAAAAAAACTACAATCCTTTCTTCAGACATTCTTCCCTATCTCGCTTTGTTATGCTGAAAATAGGATTTTTGTTTTCATATTATTTTTTATGGATAAAACAAACTATCCTACAAGTCTTTGTTTAGATTTTTTTACCTATCTCGCGTCTTTTGGCATAATATTGGAATTTTCGATTTTTTCATATCAATTTCGATAAATAAATTAAAAACTAGGAGTTCTGTCAAGAAATGGTACACAGAAATGCTGTAGGAATTTTTAAACGCTGAAATTCCTCCAAAAACTATTCCCCATATTTTGCGTCGTTTATTGGCTCAAAAATTGAATGTTCGACATTTTTCATAGAATTTTGGATGAATAAAACCAAAATCACAAGTCCTATAAAATGTTTCTAATAAATTCTGTAGAACTTTTTGAAAGCTCCCATTCCTTGTTGTAACTTTTTTCCTTATCTAACGCCGCGCCGTTTGGTTCGAAATTTGAATTTTCGATTTTCTGCATAATACTCCTGATAAATAAAACTAAAATGACGAGTCCTATTGAAAAATGGCTGAAAGAAATTTTGTAGGACATTTCAAAAGCTATAATTGCTCTTCAAGACTTTTTTCGTATTCTGCGTCGTTAGTTTGGAATTTGAATTTTGTGGTGCAAATTTCGGAAAATTCTAATACTTTCTCAATCATAAATGATGAGAATGTAATAAATTATAAGAATTTTGTATCTCTTTTTCGGGTGAATAACTTTTGTCTATCAATTTTTTCATACCTTTTGTCGTTTTTCCACAAATTTTTCATTTTTATTTTCAATGCCGTTTTTTTATGATTAAAACCAAAAGTACGCATCCTATCAAAAAGTGATTCATAAAAATTTGTAGATGTGTTTCAGGTGCACAATTTTTGTTTGATACAAAATTTGTTTGATACAAGTTTGATACAAGATTTGAGCTTGTGTTGTTTTTCCAAACATTAAATTTTTTATTTTTATTTTCAATGTCATTTTTCACGAATAAAACAAAAACTACGCACCCCATCAAGAAGTGATTTCAACAAATTTGTAGATATTTTTTGGGAGCAAAATTTTTGTTTGTTAATCTTTTTTTGTATCTTGCATAGTTAGACCATAAAATGGAATTTTTTATTTTTCATTATTTTTTGTGCGATCAAAAATTGAGTTTTTGATTTTTCAAGAAAATTCAGAAAATTGTGATAATCAGTTTTTAGGGCTTTCAGAAAGCAACGTTTTCCTCCCCTTTAACTTTTTTCATATCGTGCGTTGTTTGCCTTAAAATCTTGATTTTCAATTGATTTTTTAAATTTTGTAAATGCTATAACTCTGATAATTTTCTTTTTATGGAAAAAAGTTAAAACGATAAATTGTTCGAATTTCTGAGTACTACGAATAGCCGTACATAAAATTTTCAAATCTTGAAAAAATTGTCTCAAATATTTTGAAAATGCTCTAACTTTTTCAATTGCTATCCAAAATGGCTGGTTAAGGAACTCGTTCTTTCTTTCAGGGCCTCAGAAAAGTGTGCCAAGTCTCGATTTGATCCTTTCATTTTTTTAGAGTTATCGCGTTTACGGCCGGATGGACAGACAATAAACAATTATTGTCTTTAAAATAAGTCTTATTATTGACTTCGATACCTCTCATCTTCGAATCAGTGAAAGTGTGGAACAAACCCTCATTGAAAACTCCTTAATTTTGACTATACCATTACAGAAGCGAATTTAATTCAAAACAAACATTCAAAATAATTAACTATGCAAAAATAACTAAATAATGAATAGAAAAAGAATAAGGAATTGTAGAAGAATTAATCGCATTCTCTAATAAAACAATAACTGACAATAAAGATTCCATGTCACGAAAATCAAAATAATCAGAGAATCAGTACTAATTTAACTGTCACAAAGTTTATAAACACTTTTGTTATCCAAGTAACTTTCCTGGCATTAACTGAACTTCCAAATAAATCATTGCAGCATGTTGCCGGTGATAATAATACTAGCGAAGGTATGTCCTCTTTAAACAACCAAGCTGAATTCATAAATGTATAGTTATTTTTACAAACTAGTTTGTCGCGAATATTTGAATGAATTTTTTCTGAAAAATTATTATTCAAGAAAGGATGTATTATATTTCGGTTCTAAGGGGTTCCAATTTTCATTACGAATACAAAATTTTAAAAATATTTCTATAGGTCATATTAGGTCTTTCAATCTGTTTTTTCTAAAATAAAAAAAACGATTGTATTTTGCCGGAGTTTAATTTTCTCTTTTGGCATGTTTTGTCGGAATTTAATTTTCTATTCCGGCATATTTTGCTGAGGATGAGTTTTTAAAATTTCTGAAATTAACCTTGAATTTTTTGGAATTCATCCTAAATTCCTTGGAGTTGTTTATAATTCTTAGGAATTGTTTAGAACTCTTTAGAATTCCACTGCACTAGAAAATAGCACCACTCAATATCTAGTTAAAATTGTATGCTCATAGATTCAATATATTATTTTGATATAGGTACGGGTAAAGCGAGGCAGAAGAGCAATTTTTCATGTATACATATAATATCCAAACAAATTTTTATTTAATAAAGATATCGTAAATTTTCGACATAGAGTCATGACTCAAAGTCAATTTTGCTTCTGCTTCTGATTACGAGAAAATTACTAATTCGATTTTTCGAAATATTTACTAATTCGATAGTGAAAAACTACTAATTCATTACTGACAACATTTGAAGTTATTTAGGGGCTATATATGTATATAAAATTTAAAAAAAGGTTATATGAACGGGGAAACGTGCAAATGGAAAAGTTAAATAAAAGAACGCGATTGCGTAATATTTTAAATGTTATCGACATACCTATATTCCTACCTACCTTATACCTATATACCCATATACACACTACTATTCTCCAACCGAGCAAGTCACGCCTACCCCGAAAGGGAAATGGCTTAATGGTATAATAATAATAATAATAATCGAAACAATGAGAAGGCAATATTATGAAATCAGTGAAATAATAGGCTACATGACCAACATGCCATATTTACATTTACAATTAATTGCTTTAAAATGGAAACATTACAATATGTGTACACTTAATCTGTTTTACCTTACTTGATTTACGTTCAAAATAATCCCACCTAAATGCTACGAAATTCGATCGAAATTTTAACTATACTCTGTTCAGCGAGAAAATACTCAACGCAAAAAACGAATTTTCATCCAGTTTGTGCAGACTGTCATAAAAGTGTGGTGTTTAGGCGTGGTTTACTGATTTTCAAGTTTTCACTCCAAAGGAATCCTTTTCTTCGAAATTTATGGCCTCTCTAAAATTTTACGGCCGATTGTCCCGAGAGGAGCACAGCAGGATTTACTTTTTACAGGATTACCCTTTTCTAAAAAACTGCGCGACGTTGAGTATAATCTCGCTGAACAGAGTGTATATCGAAAACAATTAAAAAGTTCATTTTGCGCTGTCAATTCAAAAACTGTTGTAGTCCATAGCTTTTTACAGATAATATATTTACAGTTTTTTTGTATTTGGAGCCAATTCGCTACCGTAAATCTTGATATTTCTACAAATAAAAGCGTTATTCGCAAGTTGTATTCTTCCTACTCTTTGATTGATATAAAAAATCAGGTAGTTATAAGTGCCTATATCAGAGATATTAGGATATCAAAGGGTTTCTTAAATTTTCAAAGTGACGGGAATTATGTTATATTTAATGTCAGATTATTTTCAATTATCAATATTTCTGAAACCCATATAATTGGATTTTAATGAAACTTTGAGGTATCACAGAACAAAGTATACGTGTTAAGATTATAACACAGCAGAATAAGTTTTACACAAGTTGGACAAAAAAGTGAAAACAAATCATTTTAATTTTTTGTCGAATACTCCCCTTTTAATATTTTTGAGTTATGATCAAAAATATAACTCCTCCTTCGTTTATGAATAAAATTCATCGAAACTCACGGCCGTCCAAGGGGAACAGAAAAAGTGGCCGAAATTCATGATAATATGAATCGCGGAAACGATGCGTGATACAATAGAAGTTTACAGATTAAAATTTCCCTTTTTTTTGATCTGTACAAAAGTATGATATACATCCTTAACGTAAAGAAGGGAAAGTTGTGAACTCTGAATTTTTGAGAACCCCTGCTTGTAAATTCTTGCAAGGATCGTTTTTACAAATTCGAATTTTCAACGCTCACTTCGATGAGCCTTGCTTTTTCATTCCGATTGTTCTCAGGTACCTGCGTACTCAATTTATTTTGTTGTTATAGGAATTTTACTAAGCCCGATCCACACATTCGCTACTCGGCGAGTGCCGAGTATAAGTTCGCCGAGTACCTAGTAGTCTGGATAGGTCAGTTCTAGGCGAATATTCGCTACTCGTGCTGTCCATCACTTGCTGAGCTTCCAACGCGAGCACCAAGGCAAGTAGAGTGAGAAACTGATGTTTGCGACGGGCATCCAAACGATTGAAGAGACAAGAGCGAATATTCGCCGTCATGTCTGGATACCTGTGCTCGGGTATGATCGCTACTCGGCGAACATTTGGGGATTAAGTACTCGTCAAAAGGCGAATATTCGGCACTCGGCCAGTAACGAATGTGTGGATCGGTCTTTATGCTACTCACTATTATATATAGTTATTATTGTGACATTATTCTACTAGTGTTATATTATAATATAATTATATTATATTATATTTCGATGATGTAATATTATAATAATTTAAGTCTACGATAACACAGCCCGACAAAAAAAGTAGGAGTTCCAACGGACTAGACTAGTCAATTCCGCCATCAAGTCACGTTCTTCTTTCAACATAAAAAAACATAGTTTTGTCCACATTTTTCATAATCCAAAACATATTATAAAAAAAACGCGACTTACTTTTGTAATTCTAACTGTGAATTCGGATTCAGCGGCCAAAAATACATAGAAGTTGTCTAGTTTGGTCCTCTGGGCCAACCACTCTGCGGGTGGGAGGGGGTGTACAAAGTTCAAGACCCTGATATCCCGCTGAAAAAAGTGGATGTTCCGGTTGACCAGACTAGTCACTTCTTATGGATTTTGTGTCGGTGAATTTGAATCCGAGGTCAGAATTAGTATTGAAGCTCTTGTTTTTTTTTCTTACCTCAAAAAAAATCTTTTTTGTTCCTTGCTCGTTATGTAAAACATTCATTAAAAAATACGCTTGTTATATACATAGTTAGAAATTTGTCATAAGGACACCCGTAGGATTTCGCCGGGAGCGGATGCTAATCTGAAAAATTGCAGCCGCTCCCAGCGAAATCGGGGTAAAATTTCAGCTGTAACGACGTCTCATGACTGTGAGATAGTCTGCGGCAAATTCAATAAGATGATCAATCCAAAAGACGACCGCCTTCTGCATTTTCCCCACAAGTGTCTCAGCATTTTCTTGACATGCAGGGATGCTTTTCAGGCTATTACGAACATGGTTCGTTTCTCGAAGTCAAGAAGAACTATGTCAGGCCTCGAGTGCGCAACAGAAACAATTTTCGAGAATATGAAGTCCCAGTATATGCGGCACTTCTCCTTTTCGACAATTGACTCTATTTCCCTAGGAGCGTTTAGCGGAGCGGTATTTGGGCTGATCCCGTAAGAGTGACAGAGATGGTAATAAAGCACTCTTAGTGCCGCATTGTGCATTTGGATGTAGGTCGTTCCCACATGAGTTGGACATCTAGATAGTATGCGTCCTAGATGCTCGGGGTGTGCATGATATGCTCTGCAGCTATCATCGGGAATGTCTTGACTCAAAATGTGGCGACGGTATGCTAGAGTGGAAATGACATGTCAAAATGAAACCCTCCGTGCCCGACTTCAATCCGGATGATTTAAGGAAAGCAAACGTTAGCTCATACGACATCAACTGATCTTCCACATTTCTGTGGAAGATGACGTGCATCCTCTTGTCGAGGAGCTGTTCGCGAAAGTTTTTCTCCTCTGCTTTCTCAATCCGGGTCTTCAGGAGTGAGTACTCAAGATGAATAAGATTTGATGCATTTTGCTCATCCCTGATATTGAAGTCAAGGTCGAGTGTTTCAGCAGCTTCCTCCGCTGCTTTGTACAGAAATGCCCCTTTACCCACTTCTTCGTGTTTCCTGACCATTTAAAGAAAAGGGTCTTGTCCATTTGTGACTATATGTGCTGTACCCAGAATAATCCTGTTATGAAGACATTCAAGATTTAGTATTCCGCGACCACCTAGGCGGCGTGAGATGTAAAGTCGCGGAACAGAAGACTTGAGGTGCATACTTTTGTTCATGTGCATAACCTTTCGGGACCCGATATCGAGGGATCTGAGCTCCTACTTCGTCCATGGAACCACTCCAAATGAATAGAGTACTACTGGGACGGCAAGCATGTTCGTCGCAGATACTTTGTTCCTCGCCGACAGTTCGGAAGACCATATCCGTCGGGTGAGACGTTTTTATCTGCATCGGAGAGTATCCTTTATAGATGTCACGTCCTGAATGCAGCTCTGTGGCACGCCCAGGCATGTATAGGTCTCTCCAGCGCCAAGGTGTCGTATAGCGCTTCTTTTGACGAGCTCAGGGTCTTCGGGGATGCCATTAAGTTTTCCTTACTTCAAACAAACCTTGGCGCATTTCTCTAACCCGAACTCCATTCCAATCTCTTGAGTGTACTCCTTGACAATGTCTAGAGCTAGATTTAGTTTCTCTTTATTTTTAGCATAGATCTTAAGATCATCCATGTAAAATACATAAATGACCTTATGCTTTCGATTTCCAGGTTTGCCGCAGAGGTACCCTTCGGAATGGCGAAGTGCGAGAGATAGTGGCAATAATGTGAGGCAGAGGAAGAGAGGGCTGACGGTTTCGTCCTGAAACACACCTCTCTGAACGGTGACACTGTTAGTGATCACACGATGTTTTCCAGATGAGATAGTAAATCTGGTTTTCCAAAGTGGCATTAATCTCTCTATGCACCTCACGATGTGTGGACGAACCTTCAAGCTATCCAGGCTACGAACCAGGCTATCGATAGGTAACGCTGATAGGATGCTGCGTTTTTACAGGCACATCTATCGATGAGCAGGATCTCCCGGCATCCTGCTACGCCTTTCTTTGAACCCCGTTGTTCGTACATCTCTCGCCACACCAGTCCAATTATCCGAACAATCCTATCATTTAGGATAGCTGTGAAGATTTTATACAGTGTCCGTCTTCGGCAGGAGGACTGTGTGCCCTTCTACCAACCACTCCGGAATAGGCTCTTCCGACTTTAGATATGAGGTGAAAATGCGGGCCAAATGCTGGTGGGTTGAAGGAAACTTCTTCCACCAGAAGGTCTGGATACCATCTGGTCCCGGAGCGGAATAGTTTTTCATGCTTCTCAATACGTTTTTCACCTCCTCGGTAGTGATAAGTGGGCATTCCTCCTCAGGTGTTATGAGGGCACTGCACAGCTTCTTGAAGCTATTTATGTTCTTTGAGTTTTCTTTCAGTGGATGCTGGACTTCGTAGACTTCTCTCCAAAATTACTCGACCGCCTCTGGTGTGGGCGGTTGGGCGACAGTAACTGGAGGGTCTTGGAAGAGTCGCGATGGGCCAGACAAAAACTGTTGATTTTCTCTGACCCACCTCGCTCTCCACTCCAGACTTCCCCTAGCGTTAGATAGTACTCGTATTCTGTCAACAATATGCTGCCTGATAGTCAGTAGCTTTGACTTGTTGAGTGTGTGATGACGGATCCGCAGTTCGCGCGCGAACTGTCGAACCTTGGCAGTGAAAGTGCTGCCAGATGTTATGTAGTCAATCACACACTGAATGCGGGACGCGCACTGCCTTGCCCAGCCTATCTTTGTGCTGAGTTGATGCATTCAACTCTTGGTCTTCTGAACAACCGTTGGTTTTGTTTTACGGTTTGCATCTACCAAAGCTATCGCTGCATTATACACACTACAATTGATAGTCCAGAGGTCGAGGTCTTCGGAAAAATCTCCACGAAGCTCATCATCCAGTTCAGCCAGATCTTTGGATTTGATAGAAACCTGAATGTTGATGTTTCTCCTGGCCCTGAAGCATCGTTCTTCCTCTATTGGATGCCTGCTCGCGGTTGATATCAGTGTCGCCTCTCATCCTTTGTTGTCGCCTTATTCTAGCCGCGGTTGAGTAGGCGCACCGCTTATATAACCCCTTTTCCGGAGTTCCTCAGCACGGTTTCGCAGACGTTTTTGCGAAAAATGCGATAGCTCTGGGTGTTTCTCGCACCACAGAGTATGCAGTCGCTCCCCCAACTCTAGGGTAGTCGGCATTGTTGTCCGACCCATTGTCGGGAGCACCGCGCGTTCGATTGTTTTGAACCGCACTTACTACAACTATGTTTGCTGTTGTCATTGTTGTTCCCACGAGCAGCTAGGGCAAAGGGTTCGTCCATCATTGTAGAGCCCCGAATGCAAAGATAAGGCTGCATACTTTGAGAGGTCGCCCGGTATCCCAGAGTCACCGTTTGAGACATCTCACCCAGGTGCCATTCAGCTTTTGGCACGCTTGTTACACCTCAGATTAGGGGTTCTTCTTTCGGGACCATCCCTGGAAAATTGTCCACGACTACTTATTAATTATTGTAACCATATTCAGCAGAAACCCTTGGTACAGGGACCCTCTATCTGCAACCCCAGGACGCGTTCAATGGCTTTGTCATAGGCCCTTCGGTTTGATTTCCAAGGAGTCAAAACTAAAACCGAATGATTATATATATTATTTATTACTTTATATACATTATACATTATACCGATGTATAGGCCTACAATAGGGTCGGAAAGTTTGCATGACGTCAGTAATGATAATGGGACTAGAGTAATAAACTTTGCAGCTTCAAAGAACCTCGTTGTCAAAAGCACATTTTTCAAGCATAAAAATATACATAAGGCCACCTGGACATCACCAGATGGTCACACTCGCAATCAGATTGATCACGTTCTAATTGACAGAAGACGTCATACAAACATTCTCGATATAAGATCGTGCAGGGGAGCGGATTTAAATTCAGACCACTTTCTCGTGATGGTAAAACTAAGATCTAGGCTAGCGTTAAGTAACAAAAGAAGCCGCACAGAGCCAACAGTTCGTTTCAATATAGATAAGTTTAAAACACCAACCGAAATATTAAATTATCAAGTTGAGATCTCTAATAGTTTCGACGTTCTCCAAGAACAGAGAGACGATAACGATAATTACGTGGAGGACTCGGAAACCCTGTGGAGCAATATGAAAAAGGCGATAAAGACAGCCGCGAAACTTACTATAGGTTTAAAGAAAGTAACCAAAAGCAAACCATGGTTTGACGAAGAGTGCAAAGTTTGGTTTGAAAAACGTCGGAAGGCCAAACTAATTAGTTTACAAAATAAGTGCGATCAAACACATAAGAAGTATCTCGAGATTAGTAAAAGTACAAATAGGCTTTATAGATCCAAGAAAAGGGAGTGCGAAAAGAATAAAATACTAGCAATAGAAACGCATAATAAACAAAATAACCCGCGTGAGATGTACAGGGGAATCAATTTTATAAGGAAAGGCTTTCAAAGTAGAACGGAAGTAATGAGGGACGAAAATGGCAATCTAGTAGCCGATGCGACAGAGAGACTGAATTTATGGAAAAACTATTTCGATAAGTTATTAAATGTACGCGAAGCCCCCATTGAAGGTAATCTCGGTGAAATCCACACTGTTGATCTATTAATTGATGATCCTACTGATATAGAAATAGAAATGGCCATAAAGAAGTTAAAAAATAACAAAGCCGCGGGCATCGACGACCTACCGTCAGAACTGATAAAAAATGGAGGCCCTTGCCTCACAAGGCAAATTTGTAAATTAATACGCGCAGTTTGGAAAACAGAATGCATGCCGGAGGAATGGAATACCTCTATTATTATTCCTATCTTTAAAAAAGGCGATAAAACGAATTGTAACAATTATCGGGGAATTTCACTTGTGCCTTCATGTTATAAGATCCTGTCCAATGTAATCTTAAGTAGACTAACTCCTTTTGCCGAGGAAATCATTGGGGATTACCAGTGTGGATTCCGCCGAAACCGATCTACAAGCGATCAAATGTTTACAATTAGACAACTGTTAGAAAAGAAATGGGAATTTAATGAAGTAGTGCATCAGCTATTTGTCGATTTCAAAAAAGCTTACGACTCTATTATACGCGAACGAATGTACTGGATCCTAGAGTTCTTGGGTGTACCAAGAAAATTAGTTAGACTTATCGAAATTTGCTTAAGCGGCAGTAGGGGTAGAATACGTGCAAACGGAAGTTTATCGGAAGAGTTTTCGATCCGCGATGGCCTGAAACAGGGCGATGCACTTTCGTGCGTCCTTTTCAACTTAGTTTTAGAATACGTGGTCAGACAAGTACAAGTGAATCCGACCGGTGCTACCCTCAATGGGATAATACAAATTCTTGGGTATGCGGATGATCTCGACTTACTAGGAGATGATAAAGAAACCGTAGATAAAAACGCAGAGATCTTGATCACAAAAGCCAAAGATATTGGTTTGGAAGTTAGCGAAACAAAGACAAGATATATGACCGTCGTCAGGTCCGAACAAAGTAATGTAGGCGGGGATCTTATGGCCGGAAATATGAAATTCGAAAGGGTTAACGAGTTTAAATACCTCGGGTCTATTATAACTAGCAAAAATAATATTAAAACGGAAATCAACGCACGGCTGCACGCTGGCAATGGGTGCTACTATGCAGCAAACACACTACTAAAATCGCGATTGCTATCTAGAAACATCAAAGTAAGAATTTACAAAACAATAATAATGCCGGTCTTTATGTACGGGTGTGAAACGTGGGCGCTGACGAAAGGAGAGGAGAATAGGTTTAGAGTTTTTGAAAATAAAGTACTTAGAAAAATCTATGGTCCAAAGAGGGACGAAGAGACTGGTGAATGGAGGAAACTGCATAATGATGAGCTACACGCTCTCTACGGGTCAGCAAATATTAATAGAGTAATGAAAGCGCGTAAACTAAGATGGGCGGGGCATGTAGCAAGAATGGGCAATGAAAGAACAGTGGCGCAAGTTTTAAGAGGGAAACCGATTGGTAAGAGACCTAGAGGCAGACCGAGAATCAGATGGGAGAAAAATTTAAGGGATGATCTAAAAGAACTAGGACATGATTACTTAAACTGGATGGAGGGTGCACAGGATAGAGATGTGTGGCGGTTTCGGGTAGATGAGGCGATGAACTTTCGAGTTCGAATCGCTAATCAATAATAATAATAATAATATATATATATATATA
>CAKNYM010053185.1:1329539-1358338 GCA_932195095.1 Andricus curvator | reverse complement strand
ATGTATCACGTTAGTGTATTTCCGATTGTATTTTATTGAAGAAGATTGTTTAGTATGATAATTAAATGTTTAAAAAGCAGCAACAAAATATACAAGATATCAAATAATAATGAAGGATCACTTTATCAATTATCTGACATTACAAATTTTCAAACATTCATACATTATAAATAATTCCTATTGCTGCAAAACTCCAAATTACATATCACACTTTGAAAAATTCCTAACACTATTCGTATTTATTTCGTCAAGTCTTATGCGAGATATTGGACAATTCATATGTCCTTTCGATTTTAAAATGCTGAATTTGTACATTTTGTTATTGTGTCTATTGTTAAAATATACGATTCCAACATTTCCATAGAAGAAGTTTGGCGTTAGAGCTTTCTGGTAATGATTGGTACATTTTTACAATCATGTTCTTAAATATACTTAAATGTAAATGATTGTACATAACTGATATGAATTAAACTGCGTTTAAATTGTTTTGATACAAAAAACCTTGCTTCTTAAGAACTATTGAAAAATGTACAAAAATACTAGCGGTCGGTCTTTGATCAATTCAATAGTTTAAATGATAAAAATAGTCTTAAAGTCAAGCAAAAAAATATGCAATCACAACTTTATTATTATATAATTTCGTCCACTGAGATCTTTGCTGTTTTAGTGGATTTTACTTCTTCTGTGGAAGATCGTCCTTAATGTGTCTTTTCTGTCTGGATGCACGAACTCTAATGGAGTTCTGCTGCTTCCATTAGCAATACTTATCTTTGCACCATTTTCCACTAAGATTTTACAAACTTCCATTTGCCTTTCCAAATTTACACCGTTACACATCATCACCATGTGCAAAGATGTATTGCCATGATAGTTTCCGATATTGATAATCTCTCGACTGTTTCTAGCCAACAAAACCTAGTCAACATAAAGAAATATGGTATTGTTATTATAATTTTTGTGTCGACATAACTGTATTAAGTAGGAAGATTCTTGTGCCTTTTGAATCAGCGATTAATTTACCGATCACTGATTTTTAGATATGTTCAAGCATTCTTTTGTAAAGATCAATTATCGGTAACCGCATTCCTGATCCTAAAGACAATCTTCCTCAGTTTGAAACTGAAATGAAGTTAATAAGAATTAAGTACTTCGCTTTTAATTAAAATCATCCAGATCTAGCATCATACCTTAACAAGAACAGGATCACAACTCATAAATACTGCAGCATGCAGGGCCGTGTTTCCTCGAATAGTTTCCTTAACCGTGAGATCTGCTCCATGTTCCAAAAGTAACTGCACCGTTGCAACTGACTTTATACCCCTATTTACAGGGTCGTGCGACTCTACTGCCACATGAAGAGCTGTTTTCCCTTTTAAATTCACACCAAGTTATTAGAAGAATTTATTTGGAACAAAATATTATAGAAAGAATCAAGATTAGATTAGAGCTGATTAAATTAATATAGCAGGTTTCACTTTAGTCCTCCTTAACTCTATTTTTTAAATTTTCACCATTTTGCCTCTTTTCAGTCACTTACGTAACTATTTTTAAATGTTAATCAACAACTGAATATCAGAGAGTATTGAAGAGAGTGGAAGGTATCCTATTTATTTCATTTTTACCCATTTCCTCTCTGTTCAGTCAGTAATGTAACCATTTATAAATTTTAATCAACAACTCAGTATCAGAGAGTATTAGAGGGTGGAAAGCGCTCTGTATATGTATGAAGCAAAATCATAAAGGAGCGCTGAAAACCGTGTACGCACGTCAGATCAGTTAGAAGAAGTTCAGACTCACTATCAGGATAATTAAGGCATCCTTCCGGGATGGTCAATAGTGCCAATACGATCATCTTGCTCTCACTAATTTTGACCATCCGCGGAGGATCAGATGAACCGTGATGGAGAGACCATCTTTGCGCATTAATCGTGCTCGTGAAAAATGAAAAGGTCGAGACCATTGACGTCGATTTCTGAATTTACTCTAATGTTTTTAATCTTACAATTCTGTGCAGTGATGCCATGTCCTTAGCCTGTCGTGTGAAAAACAATATATTGTAAATGATCAATGTGCACTGTTTGTAGATATCAAATCATGTATCATGTACATCGCTCTCTACAAACAATAAAGAATGCTATGCATTCAGATTTTATTAATTTTATATAAATTTTCAGGTTTTGTAAGTTCCACTTAATTTTATTATTTGCAATCTCTTATAAGAGAGATACTGGAAACTCAAATATCGACGGGTGCAAACTAGACTATGTCATAATTTGGTTCTGACTTTGAAAAGACGCACACGTTCATCTTTTATATTGCCCAGACAATGTAAAAAATGAGCGTTTATGTCTTTTTAATGTTACAACCAAAAATGATGGAATAATTTTATTTGCACTGATCGATATATAAATATATGTAAAACATAGGTAGAAGAAAGACAACATATATAGAAGATATAGGATAATCCAATCAACCCTCTAGTATGGTCAGGTCGACTATCGCAGATAATACAGTCGACCATCCGAGATGATCGAATCGACCCTCCATGATGGCCAGGTCGGCCCTCTGAGATGATCGAGTCGACCATCCGAGATGATCCATTTGACTTTTTGAGATGATTGATTTGAACCTCTTGTTTTAGCCTTCTTGAGATAGTCACTTTGACCATCTAGAAGGCTGTCCTATAGTTGACCCTCAAATATAGTCAATCTGAACATCTGTTTGATGTTCAGACTGACGTTCAATTTTTCTCCTTGCGGAGAAATACATGGCACCTTAATAATACTCTCTGCTTAGTATGACTATGACGTTTAATTTCCTCCTTTTGTACAGTCTTCACCATGTATGTATTCCTGTGCAAAACAAAAAAATGTTTACATAACATAATGTAATATAATAATCACAAAAAAATATTAATGTTTCTTATGTCTTTTTGGTCCTACTCAGGAAGGCATACATAACAAAGACTGAACAGGAAAAAATGTTACTTATTTAAATGTTTCTTACTAGTCATGAAGAAAATAATGCCCGGTTTTTAAATTGATCTCTTTTACGTACGAAACAAGTTATCTGACTTCACAGCCCAGATTGCTCCCAAAACAGGGGAAATAGGGTGAATTTCCAATAAAAGAGTTAAATTTTCAACCAACAAATATTTTTCAGTCAAGAAAGAAAATAATTGTACTAGATTGTTATATTTTAAACCCAAATAGACAATTGTCTCAAAAATTTTATGTTTTCAACCCAAAAATATGAATTTTCAACAAAAATGTTCATTCTTAACCAAATAGTTAAATTTTTGTACCAAACGAATTTTTTACAAAATCGTTGACTTTTTTAACGGAAAATATGAATTTTCAATCAAACATTTAATTTTCAATAAAATAGTTAAATTTCCAACTAAAAAGATAAATCAACCAAGTTGTTGAATTTTCAACTAACAAAGATGACTTTAACAAAATAGATGAATTTTCAACAAAATAATTAAATTTTTAACCTAAGAGATGAATTCTAAACCAGAAATATAATAGTAGACTTTTAATTTAAAGAGAATAAATTAACTTTCAACCAAAAAAGATTACTTTTCTACCAAAGATGAATTTTCAATCTAAAACGACGAATGTTCCATAAAAAAAGACGAATGTTCAACAAAACAGTTAATTTAATTTTCTGATGTTGAACATTGCGATCTACTGGTCAAATAATTTTTCTGGTGAAACGAGAAAAATTATTTGACCAGTAGATCGCAATGTTTAACATCAGAAAATTATTTAATTATTTAATTATTTACCCTGTTCGACAAAATAACATCTTCCATTAAAACAGTTAAATTTTCAACTAAAAAAGATGAATTCTCAATAAGTAGTGTAATAGTTGATATTTCAACCAAACAATATTTTCATTTTAAATCAAAAGCAGTTGAATTCAACCAAAGAAGACGAATTGTCAAGAAAATAGTTGAATCCTTAACAAAAACAGATTATTTTTTAACCAAACAGTTGCATTATCATCCAAAAAAGATAACATTTGTACCAAGAAATGAATTTTACAATCAAAAAATGAATTATCAACGTAAGAGTTAACTTTCAACCATTTGATTTTTCAACACAAAAAGACGATTTTTTAACAAACAAGTTGACTTTTCTACCAAAAAGAATTACTGTTTAACAAAATTGTTGAATTTTCAGCAAAATAATTAAATTTTCAAGCAAAGAATAAAAAATTTGAACCAAGAAAGAAAGATAAATTGGCCACAATTAATTCAGTTCGCATTAAATCGAGAAAAAAGATTCTTTAAAAAAGGGGAAAAGAGGGGAATAGGGTAATAGGGGAAAGAGTTGAAGTGTGAATTAAAAACATTAATTTTTCACGTTCAAGGGTATGTGACAGTCTGGCACGTGACCAATTACTACATGTTATTATATGTGGTGACTTTATAATTAGAAAAATGTATATATTGTGCTGAAATTAGAGAAAGTGGTTCAACATATAAAAGGTCACGCCTGTCTGGCGCCTTTAACTTTTTATTTTGTTTAAATAATTTACTTTTAATCATTCGATTTCAACTAGGGCACTAAAGCCCTGTTCTCCGTTACATTCTAAGTTAAAAATGAATAAAATTTCACTATTGAAATATAATAAAAATTCAAATAGGCCGTACAGATTTGTCCCTTATATTTTGAACTATTTCCCAACATTTCAGCAAAATATTGAAATTGTTTAAATTATAAAGCTAACGAATATAAATCATGTAATTAGTCATGTGACACTCAGGTACATGCTCCTTATAAGCACGGAGAAACTACTTTAAAAAGAAAATTAATAAAGGTTAACTTTTGAGAAATCTTTAAACCACAGCAGATTTCTACCACTAATTAATTCCAATTTGATTGTCAAATTTCCAAAGATTCTTACCTTCGTAGTTTCGACTGGAAACGTTAAAAACCGGATTTCCTTGAACCGTTTTTAGGGCTAATAGTTCTGCAAGCACAGCTTCGTGGGAATCACCTTTCGCTGCTACTGCATGAATTAACGTATCACCCTGAACAATCCGATAAAAGACTTATTGTTTTAAAATTTTTACTGGAAAGGTTTACTCATCGTTAGTTAATATTGAGAAATCGAATATTTCTCGCTTGTTTTCCATTACCACAGAATTATAATGCAAGATACACCACTCCTTTCAGAGATAAGTGGCTTTTAAATTCGGGGAAGTCTCAGATTACGAGAAAGAAATCAAACGTTTTATGCAACCTATTCCATTAAGAAGAAACATTACTGTCTAGCTTGGTAGTATAAACTAACAATAAGATTATTTTCGAAACATTGGAAGACTATGTGATTCAAAATGGACTACGCAAGTATGAGATTCTTATAATTTTTCTTTACCCTATTATGATACGACCTTCTCTTTCTTATTTTTATACGACTTTCTAGACTAGTCTCTTATTCATGGAATAAAGTTTTTGGCTCTAAGCCAAAGAAATGTTCGGCTAGTGCGGAGGATGAGTATCAAAACCAGGTTATTTAATCCTTAGTCCCGTTTTCTCGGCTATAATTCTTGTGAGTGGGGAATTACAGTTTTATGAGGTGGTCGAATATTCAAGGAATATTATTAGAAGCTTACCCGAGGTTGATACAATTTCTGTCCGACTTGAATTCCTTTTTGAAGCATTGTGGCTGCTAAGTAACCCGTTACGTATGCCATTTGTGGACAGTTTATTGCCATTAAATACAAAGCGTCCTCACCACGGTTATTGGTAACAGACAAAGCACCTTGAACAGTGCTAAGCCTCTCAACTAATGGTGGCAAATAAGCCTTTTTCTTCCTTAACTCGTCTGGATTACCAACCAGACACATAAGCAACCTACAAAAAATTTCAATTAATTACTTTGAGGCTCCTACCGATTTTTAAAGTTTTACAATGTGATGTTCCAAAGAAAGACACTAAACAAAAAGATAATTGGTAGTCTATTATTTATGGCAACAAATAAAATTTCAACTCTAAGTTTAGGGTTTCCCGTTATTATTTGAAAAATATACAATAAAATTATACTCACGTATCGCCATCCTTGTCAGCTTTCGCCAGTTCCTCCTTGGATTTTTTCAAGAGACTCTTCATGGCCTTCTCGACTTCTTTGGGATTGAGTTCTTTGATAAATTTATCACACGCCTTCGTCGAAGGAAGATTTAAAGAAGACCAGAGTGGCACATTATGCCTCGAGTGTTTGCTATAATTAACCAAGAAAAAGTTAATAATTTGAATTCGATGTTAATATATCTTCTTTTTTAAATATCCTACCTCAAAATTTCTGGAATCTGGAAGTCGTTGAAGGTAGATGTCGCAGGTTGTTCGGAAATAGAAGTTCTTCCACTGTGGACGTTCGATGAACCACTGTAAGTGGTGCAAGTACTTTTTGCACATTCAAACAAATCCATATCAAAGCTGGGATCATTCATAGAACCATTTGTTGCTTGATTGTTGGCAAGTATATTCTCTATTGTTGCGTCAATTTCGAAACTGGCCGATGAAGACTTGCCAATATCATTATTAGGAGGTGAATTTTTTCCCAAGTAACTACTGGTGGACGACACCTTTCCCCTGCAACTACTACCAGGCGATGCATTTTGGGAATAGACTAGATCGAACCCATCACCAGTTTTCGGATAGACCAAACTTTGTTGAGCTTCAATGATTATGCTGCCTGTATTTCCAAAGTTCAAAGACTCGGTGAAGAAATTCATATCAGTCCGGGCGCTAACATTTATTCTCTCACTTCCGGTTCTCTGGTTAGAGTCTGAAGAACACCTAGAGTCTTTGTCTGTAGGACATAATAGATTTTGTACAGATTCAAGGGCCTCAAATCCTCTGTAGTCTAGCTGCGAATTTGGAACAACTTGCATTTCATCTGCCGCACAGCCCTTTTTGCTCATCTCTTTTAAGACCACTTCCTCCACTAGTCGGAGTTCGTTGCTGTCTATCGCGTCGATGAGTTCAGTAGTGTTGTTCCCGACGATAGTGCTTGAAGACTCGCTATTTTTTTGCCAGTATGCAAAACTGTTGAATCCATCGTCCAGTTGATCTTCCGATCTTTGATCCAAAGGAGATTGATAATTGGATGGACTTGGTGTCTCGCAGTAGGATTGGTTTGATGAAGATGAGGAAGAGAAACCCTGACAAGATCGGAAATTTAATGGCACCTTAAATCAGAGGAAACAGTTCTTATTTTTTTTGTTTTGACTAGGGAAAAATATTTATAAAGGGAGATAAATATGGTAAAATTTTACAAGGGATCGGACCTTTGTCTTCAAAATTAACAATGAAGTATAGAATAATTGAGTGTGCCGATGCAATAACAGCACATAAAACTTGACCGCACTACAGTTTGAATGTGCTCTTCTTGCATCGGGAACCTCAATTATGTCAAGCGCAAAAATAAATATCAATAAGGAAAACGTGAAAAAGTCCACAAACTACTTTAAAAACAAACAGAAGCTTTGAAGTCGTTATTTTTTCAGCTATAACAATACGTTTCAATAATTTAGACTTTCCTTTCAGCACGTGCAATCATTTGACAAGTACCAAATGAACATTTAATTGGAAAATTTATTTCAGAGTCAGATTAAAGATATAGTTCTGGGTTACCGAATGCATTTTCAATTCGTCCGAGTGTAAATGTTACCTTTCGATTTAGAAAATACGAGCTGCGTGTGTCTTCATGACTTTTCCTTACATAAACTGAGATACGCTTAGCTGCAATTTTTTTACAACGTTTTAACATGTAATTCCCCTCGTCGGTTAACTTGTTATTTCTTGCAATCTCTATATCGTTCCCACTTATCACGTACTTCTGCAATTTTACCTCGAGGCAATTTATAAACATAAATAATACATTTTTTTCATTCAAGTAGTTGAATTTTAAAAAGAAAAATTTAACACTCCATTGAATTTGGTAATTGTTAAAAATCATTTCGGAATTTATTTTCGCAAATTAATGAATCAGAACTCGGATCTAAACTGTGATTTATTTCCGTTTTATGGTTCCATGAATGTTACTGATACCTGAGATGAACCCGGAGGACTGCCAGCGATATTGATAGGTATTATAGTAGGACCTGGTGATTGTCCTCTGCTAGATGATCGACTATTTGGCCTTGAGGTAACCATATTGCAGCTACTTGCAGGTGAATCAGGCCAGACTTCCGAACTCACCCGTGGAGATGAGCCATTTGTTGCAGCATCCGAAAAAATATGGGCTGCTTGAAAACCTCCTCGAGCCAGAATGTCCAGAAGAGAAGCACCCTCTGGATTGTTCACGACAATCGCAGGAGGTGTCTTTGACGATGAAACGCTCTACGACAGCAAAAGATTTAGTCAGTAAATTTGAAAATGTTAAATGTATAGAGCCAAATATGAAAGAACATTGCTCAAGATAGCCAAATAACCTTCCAATGTTTAAAACTTTGAATTTTCTAAATATTTTGTTCTTCGGATACTTACCATCGAATCTTGGTTGCTGCAATTCTTTCCATGCGGCATTGTCTCCAAGTTGGCTTTTTCATAATAAATTTCCGATTTTTTATTTGAATCTGATAGCTGTTCCAAACAAGAATCGATCCTTTCTCTGTAATCATTGTCGGTCATTAATTGTTGGATGCTGGTCTCATAATCAGAGGTTTCACTTTGTTGTCCGTCAGAATATTTACGAGATGAATACTCATCAGATTGAAACAACCAATCCAATGTATCGTAAGATTTGTTCCGAATTCGGCATAGGTGAGGTCTGACTGGCCCACGTGCAATAAGATTTCCATCATCGTCGTCCTGATTTTCCAATCTGTTATCTAAATCGGAATTATTTGGCCGTTCTTCTACCTCGCCATTTTCTTTCTCAATGTATATATTCATTTCATGGTCCTTGTTACAGTCGTTTGATTTTATGGCATTGTCTTTTGTAAGGGAGGTGCCACTTTTCTGATCGTCGATATTTTCTGAAGAGTTTGTAGTCTTCTCTGATTTCAAGATCTCCATCTGAATTTTTGGAGAGCCTCTACCAAATCTTAGATTATCAATCTCTTTGATTATGTTGTCCAATGTATTCAGGTTTTCTGAAGCTTGATGAAAATCGTCTTTCAATTTGACGCTTTCTTCTGTGCCGGTTAGTGGATAGGAACTATCCAAACTTTTTGAAATGCAATCGGATTCCGAGGATTCCTCAACGGCATAATCGTTAGCCAAAGTATCTAAGTAGACACAGTTGTGTTCACAAAGACTGGCTCTCGTGCTTGTGGGAGACGAAAGCCCTGATTTTATTGAACAGCTTGTCGATTTAGTATTATCAGTTTCTGAATAGGAATCGCAGTGTTCATCGTTTGCAAGTTTTACTTTCGTCATGATAAAATTTAATTGCGCCACGTTGGATGCACTGGAAAAGTATCAAGATAGGCTTGAACTAAAAGACAAACGAGAAAAATTAATCTGATTCTACTAAAATGGCTTGTAGTATGAAAATAATTTATTATAATATTTATAATATATATTATTTAAAATGTTTCCCTATATATTCAGAACATTTCTGTAATTGAAGTCTGTTTCAGAGTCCTAGTTTTAGTAAAATCTAGTAATATACCGAAAAGAGCCCATTAATTTGCCTATTAATTTGAATAAAAACCCACTCTGGCAAAAATCGCCTGTAAATTGTATTACGTGCCATAAAATGATAAGAGCCAATGATAATGATAAGAACGACAAAATCTGGAAATCTAATTTTTATTTATAGTTAAATTGAAGAATATTTGAATCATGCAATGACAGAACTATATTTTTTAGTAATATAATTTGAGTATTGAAACATACAGGAAAAACTCTGATTCACAACTAATATTAACAAAAGCTTAATACAAGCTTGGAGAAATGCCAAGAGAAGTGTTGTTTTTAAAATGGATGCTTTTCTCAGCAAGACCGTGAATTGAAATTAGGTATAAGCAGATATGCAAAATGATAAGAAAGTTTTATCAGTTGCGTTTATTATTGTAATTGAATCACTTTTGTAATATACCTCGTTCATTTTTTTAAACATTTTCCTTCTTTTTAATTTCCATTTTCAGGAGGGCGACGCTTCTTATTTTTATGGATAAAATATTGATTGTTATATATTTTGCTTCGAACTTTCTGTTCTGTTTTTAAATGTGAATAGACTTCATACCATATGTTTTTGTATTATATTTAGTGTGAACATTATATTATGGTAAATGTTTGTTTTCAAAGAAAGATTTGAAGAATTGGGTGAACTTTAAAACCGGAAAAAGGAAATGCTTACAACACGTTTATTTCAAATCACTGGCTTTAGTCGTGTTTCTCATGTTTTTTGTCGCAAAATTACCTATTCAGTGAGTACTCGATGCCTTTCAATGAAGCATTGTTCAAATTCCAAAGCTGCTCCGTTGTAGCTGGGCGCATTCTGAAATCTTAAAGAAAACGATGGTCTTATAAACTGCGTTCCAGTTTTACTTAATCAAGTAGAGAAAATATGTATAGTCTTTTTACATACCAACGATTCACAAAACCCTTTCAAATTACCGATATTTTCTTTCGAGTTATGTTAAATCAAATTAAACATCAGGGACACATTCAAAATGTCTGATGAAAATGAATGTAGGGACTTGAAATAAAAAGATCTGCATTTCTTTATTTATCTGTTCCTTGGTAATGGTAATTAAGATACAAAAAGAAAACAAAAAAGTTTTCAAGGATAACTTGATTTTTGTAGAGTTGTAAATATTTATATCATTCAATTCATAATTTGAGGCAAGTCTTGTTCATAATATTATATACGAAAAAATCGTTTAACCAGTGATGATTTTCTACTTGGAAATTTAAGAAAACATAAGTGCATTATAACATTAGAGTCAAAATTTGTTTCAGATAGTTGAAATCAGTTGAAACATTTCTGAATTAACCTTCGGCAATAACTTTGGAGTGGATGACAGACCTGTTTTCATTGGCATAAGTGGGCTTCCATAAACCACGAGGCCCAATTTTGAACCCCCCGTTCCCCCATGTAGTCTACCGTGGCGTTCTCGTAGGGGGGGCGCCGCCGCGGGTGCGTTCGTGGTTTGTGGAAGGCCCCTAATTGACAATTCATGTATTTTATTGAAAATTCGTTTTTTTGAGGGGTAAAGAAATAATCTTTCTGGTTTAAAAATCAACTATTTGGGTTAGACTTTATTCATTTTGTGTTGTAATCGAGGGGTTAACAACTCGTGAAGTCAGGTGTACACATTCGCTGAAGTCACTGGCGTGAAGTCACATGAATTCACGTGAAGTCACTGAAATCACGTGAAATCAGTGTACACTCCATCGGTCGAGTTGTGAGCCCCTTGGTTGTAATATTTTTGGACTTATTATTGTTTTCAGTAAACATTTTTCTGTTTTCTGGCCAAGCATTTTATTTTTTTTTAACACCCAAGTGTAAAACCACGTGGCTCGGACTCAGAACCCCCCCCCCCCCCTTCCCCCTAAAGAAACCACGTGTTTTATGGAAGGCCCCTAATCGGATATCGTGTCTATCTTTTATTTTTGCTTCTTTCTCAGGTGAAAATAAGAAAACCATTTTTCGCAAAAGCTAGCGAATCGCTTTACGATGTTTGTATCTCATGAAACTTTAAGAAGGAGAATGTCAAAATCTACTTTTGTTTTTTATTAATGATAATAAAAACTCAGCGACTTATTTGTATATGCATATCGGTTCTGAAGGTAAAAGCCCGAATGGCATGGAAATTAAAATTCTCTCTAAAAAAAAGCTGTCATAAAACGAAAATCAAGATTATAGAACTTTTATTAAGAACAATTCCTTGTTATAGCAGCGCAAACTAATAGATGAGATAAAAAAAGTAAATTCATACATGAATAACTTTAGAAGATTGTGTGAGCATTTCTTATTCAGAGAAAATGTTTATTTCGACTCTTCTTTGGTTGGTCATTATTTCAAAACCGGTAAAACTTGCTTTCTATCTCATCGTGTTTGGTCCGTTGTCAACTAACACATGTGTACACTTGTGTTGATTGTGCTAATTATACGATTTGGATGCTAATAATTAATTTTTAAATCTTTCACTAAACGTGCACATCTGAATTCAGAAAGTATATGTAATATTCTTCTTTCAAGCAACAGTTTTCGAATTAAAAAGGAGAGAGAGAATGAGGAAGAGGGCGATGTCAATAATTAAAAAACACAAGCTTTTATTAAAATATACTGAAAAAGAACAAAATAATTCACTCTGAAGATGGGAGTTGCAATAATAATATAATAATGATAAGGTAACTAAAAATAAAAGTGAGGGGCGTAAATATTGAACAACACATTTACATGAGAAAGACATTTTAATATTTACGACCCACACTTTTATTTTTAATCACATCATTCTATTATTACTTTAACCCCCTTTTTCAGTAAATTACTTTATTTCTTTTTAGTATACTTTAATAAAAGCTGTTTTAAATCAGAATATTTTTTATTTTATTTCAACTCTTTGACAGGATTTCGTATTGCAATCGGAAATACGTATCATATACAAAGTTTTAAGTCGATTGGATGTGTAGAAGTGCGTCAAAATCTAAATGAAATATCTTACTTGGATTTTACGTACATACTTGAAGTATTTGAGATAAACCGGGACCGAGATAGTATGTGAGAAATATCGACCTACGCTCAACTCCCGATATAAGAACGGTTTCGGGCATGGCTTGCAGTGGCCTTGATCCTAAATCGGGGGGAACCAAACGAATATGACAGAAAGTCGTAGTTGTAGGAGTAGCAATAGCAGAGGCAAGGTGTCCTGCTGTGAGTGCGGTTGCTTCCATAATCGGAAATTCTTTTGTATTTTAAGAAGAAGAAAATAATTCGTTAAACATTTAAGCGCAACTTTTTGCTCATTGACACTGCATACAGCATTTTCAGAAGCCAACAATGTGCAATTTACGTCAGGAATTATCTCCGTATGTTGTTTAGTTTCAGAGATGACATTTCACTACTCTTTTGTTATTAACTTGATAACAAACGATTCTTTTTGACTCTAAAATTTATCATTGTGCTCAGAAAGGATCAAAGAAGTTCAAATATTTTTTGCAGTTTTTTGTAAGTTATTTTCAAGGTCTAGCAGCCATTCAAAGTTAAGCATTCTGAAATGAACGTAAGATAGTGGTACTTTTTGTTTGTTAACATTTCACTCATCAGGAAATAATTGCTAATCGACTGAAAACTTCAAAACTTTGTATCAGATCGGAAAAAACTTCATCTGCAATATGTACTTGGTCCCATATTCTTAGAATTTTTTTCTTCTGAGATTATAATATATTATTAAATTGTATTTTTTGGACAGATAGTAGAGTGGTACAAAAATTTGACTTTCGATTTTTGACGTTCGATCCCTCCCCTCCATTTGTTCGTTCTACAGAAAATGAAATTCCTTATGTTTCCTTTTTCAAATAAGTCAACATTAACCATTAGCATTTGAAATTAACATTGGATTTTAAATGGGAAAAGCTTGGTTTATGAAAAAATGGAGAAAATAAGTATTTGTTACTAGCGTTTTCCAAATTAAATTTTATTTACATCTTAAGGAATGTTTAAGAAATAATTTCCACCGAATAACTTTTAATTTTGACTCCCACAATCCCCTTGTATTTCCCCCGGAATATGCCCCAAAAATACGAAATAGCAGTTTTATGTAAAATTCATGCTAACGATGGTATTTTTTTCAAATTTTTCAACAATAATTATTTTTATTCGATTAGTGATAAGTTTCCAAGTATTTTTCAACCAATTCTTAATTATTTAAACAATATTTTTGACAGGAAATCGTGAAAAGGTACTATTTTTTGGGATAAATGATACAGCTGATGGATGTCAAGTATTTTTTGTATAAGATATTGTTAAAGTGGTTCCAGTAACTTCTATTTGTATAATTTGGTTTTCTACGCAGTCTTGGAAAGTTAGTATTTTCTGAAATTAATGGCACATCTAACGAATGCTAAGAGTAATTTATTTGTTCTGGTTATTTGGCCATTATTTAAACAATTTTCATTCGTTTACTTAATTTCTTCCCCTGTAAACTAATCGTGATATTTTTTTTATACGACAATTTTCAATGATTTAAACAACTAATATCACTTGTTCCTTTTCATATAGGAAAGATGGAGAAATTTCTACTTTTTTCGAATCTCTCACACAATGTCGCTTTTTCATTAGTATTTTCTGATCTCAGCGAAATCTATTCGAAAAATAACTATCCATAATGAAACTGAAAAAAATTGTTAAAAAAATTAGGGTGTAAGTTCTTAAATAAGAAAATACTGAATAATAAGCGACATGGTGTAAGACAGTGGAAAAAACTAGAATTTTCTCCACCTTTCTGATTAAAATTCGCAATTGAATGTCTGTTAGTTGTTTAAATAATTGCAGACTCTCTTTCATGGAAAATATTACACATATTAAATTATTCTTATATTAATATTAATTCATAGACTGTATCATTTATTTCAAAATGATTAACTTTTCACGAGTTACAGGGGAGAAGATTGTTTCAACAGATGAAAATTGTTAAAAAAATTGCAAAATGTGGTAACCAAAAAAATATTATCAATATTTATTAGTCGTTTCATTAATTTCAGAAAATACTATCTTTTCACGATTTGGTGAAAAAATACAAATATAAATTGTTTAAACATCTGAAAAATCTTTTCAAAGAAATATAACTCATATATACTTGAAAACTTGTGTTTAAAGATTGATAAACTTAATGCTAAACAAAGTTTTTAAAATGTCGTTTTTGATATGAATTTTACATAAAACTTATATGTCTGGTGGCACAGATTAATTTTATTCTCAACTAACCTGAAAAATTTATCTTTTCAATAAATTTATATTATTAAAATTCATAATATGAATTGGTATTGAAACATACATATTTTCATTGTCTTGTTTTTATAATTGAAAAAAGGGCGCATCCTATATAAAAAAAAAACAATTTTGTTATTAAACATTTTATTGCATTTTGTGTCCTTTTTCCATAAACTTAATTTGTTTATTTTCAATGTTATTTTTTACGATTTAAACTGAAAATACGTATCAAAGTGGTTTCGAACAAATTTGTAGGTATAATTTAGGCGAAAAATTTTCTTAAATAAATGTTATTGTAGCTTGTGTTCTTTTTCCAAAAAGGTAATTTTTTATTTTAAATATATTTTTATAAAAAGAGTTTATAAAAAATGTGTAGATTTTTTTTGGTTAAACAACTTTCATCTTTTCATTATTCGTTTCTTGTGTCGTTTTTGCCAAAAGTTTAATTTTTTATTTTTAATGTTGTATTTTACGATTAAAAGAAAATCTACCTGTTCTATCTAGAAATGATTAATAACAAATTTATAGATACTTGTTGGGTGAACAACTTTTTTCTATCAATTTTTTTCATACCTTGTGTGGTTTTCCAAAAAATTTAACTTTTTTATCTCTAATGTCATTTTTTCGATTAAAACAATAACTACGCATCCAATCATAAAATTATTAATGACAAATTTGTAGCTCTTTTTCGGATGAGCAACTTTTGTTAATTTATTTTTTTTCATAGTTTTCGTTGTTTGTCCAAAAATTAAATTTTTTATTTCTTAATGTTGTTTTTTACGAATAAAACGAAAACAACACATCCTATCAAAAAATAATTAATAACAAATTTGTCGCTCTTTTTTGGATAAACAAGTTTTGTCTTATCGTTTTTTTTCGTAGCTTGTGTCGCTGGTCCAAAAATTAATTTTTTTTATTTTTAATGCTGTATTTTACGAATTTAAACAAAAACTACGCGCCCTATCAAAGAGTGATTATCAATAAATTTCTGGATCTTTTTCGAATGCACAATTTTTGTCTATTCATCTTTTCTCTATCTTATATAGTATGACCTCAAAATGGAATTTTTTCTTTATTTTTTTGTGCGATCAAAATTTGAATTTTCGATTTTTCAAGAAAATTCAAAAAGTTGTTACAACAATTTTGTAGGTTGCACAAAAAGCAACGTTTTTCTCCTCTTGACATTTTTCCTGTCGTGTTTTGTTTGGCTTAAAATTTTCATTTTCGTTTTTTTTAAGATTGTGAATGCTATAACTCTGATAATTTGTTTTTTTATCGAAAAAAGTAATTGGAATAAATTGTTCATCTTTTTGAATACTACGAATAGCCGTACATAGAATTTTCAAATTCTAAAAAAAAGTGGTCTCAAAAATTTTGAAAATGCTTCAACTTTTTGAATGTTCATCCAAAATAGCTGGCTAACAAACTTGACCTTCATTCTAGGGCAGTAAAAGAGTATACCAAAGGCCAATCCAATCTAGCAATTCTTTCGAAAGTTATCGTGCTCCCAGCCAGCCAGCCAGCCAGCCAGACATACATACATGCATACATACATACATACATACATACATACAGGGGTTCAGAGGGTCTCAAAACGTGGGCATTTGACAAAAACTGGGGGGGGGGGGGGTCAAATTTTACACAAATCTAATACCTTCTCTGATGAGAATGTAAAAATTCGTAATGTATTTTTGCACAACCCAAATGTATTATATTTAAAGTTTTGATTGATTTTGATAAAAATTCGGGGTCATTTTGACATCAAAAAGAAATAATTATAAACGTAAAAAAATTTTCCAACAAGTGAAGATTGTTTAAATAATATTGCAAACTCTCTTTCACAAAAAGTATCGCTTTTAGTATCCATAAACTGCTGTTTAGTATTCATTAACGGCTGTATTCATTAACTGCGCGCGGATACGAGTTATTGTTGACCTATTTGAAAAAAGCGGAATTTCTTTTTCCGGAAAAAGCAAAAATTGGGGGAGAGGGGGAAGATCACCAAAAATCGAAAGTTGAATTTTCACAGCTATAAATTTGCACCACCGTGATACCTACATGCCCACACAGCAAGTCAAATAAAAGCTTGTAAAAAAAGATGTACATATATTTGCGTATAGGTTTCATAATTTTCAAAAATGTCAAAAAATTCTAGAATATTCTAAACTACATGTGATTTGTCTAACTTCATATTCATTTTCGAATATTGCAGAATATTCCGCAATTTTTTCAGAGGACAGGCCATATTAGTATGGAAGCCTAGCATTTCCAAATTCATTGTTAAAAATGAGAACTATGTGTAAAAATTACTCAGATGATTCTACACTTGTAAGTGAGCTCATTTTGTAATTCAAATTGCATGTAGACAATAGAACATGAATATACATATTTTAATCTTATCTAAGTTTAATTTCTCGTGTATTTTGTCAGGCTTTTGTTTATCGGAATACTAAATTATGTATGTATACGACTTAAAATGTGTCTTCCGTATACAAAATAAGCTACTTATGATTCAAGTAACCCATCTTCTTACATCATTAAAACTAAACAAATAGTTTGAATTATGCTACCAAATGCTCACATCGAAATATTCTTTTGATAAAAGATCAGAGCGAATGTCAATTTCACATTAGTAAAAAGTACTTATAATCCTAAACACACATCTTTCTTCACTCAACTCGTACATAATAGCCTCTTATATATCAGGGCATATTCTATGGAAATTTTAACACTTCTCGCTGGACGAATGGCCTGATGCGCGAGCTAAAAAAAGGTCATCAGAGTCCAAATTTTGAAATATGTCACAGGTGGAAAGGCAATAGTGGAATGGTTAGACACAAAAAGTAATCCAATTCTATAAATCGACGAGTCTTATACACTGTTTTATTTAAACACTTATTTGTTTCCAAAGATAATTAATAACCAATTATCTTTGTTAATGTATTAAAAATAATAAATTAAATATTCATTTATTTAATATATAGTTTATTATTCATTATTTACTATTTTAATCCAAAATGTTAACACTGCCCTTATGGTTGAAACTGCCCCTTAGAATATGCCCTGTTATATATCAAAAGAGGTATTTTCTCCAATCTGAGATTGCATAACGTTTTATAGAATTATTTAGACAGGATCGACACATAGATCTAATAACTATGATTTTCAGAACATAATTTTTGTGCAGCTTGATAAAAGCTCAATGGGGGTGCCCAAACCTCGGTTTATTAATTATGGTCAACTAATTCAGAACCATTGTAGAAATTCGTACAATATAATATTACTGTTTTGCTTGTAAATCAGAACACTTTAATCAGATTCTTGAAACAAATCACGTTTCATAAAAAAATATTTTCTCTTCAAGAAGAATTCAAATTCAAGCATATTAATATTAAATTAGGTTTGCAAGGTAGAAAAAATGATAAATTGGGTTTCACGGCCTGCTTCCTAATTATTAAAAGAAAAAAGGCTTTATCTCTAGATAACGTGCGCATTTATTGTCTTCATTTTCGGAAACTTTTTTTACGCGTAATTTTTATTTATGACCAAGCTTGTTCACTCATTGTTTCAACAAAACACGAATCATGAAATTTGTATCAATGTAGTGACGTCGGAAAACTCCGGCTCACAAATGACAAATGTGTTGATATCTCCTTAGTTATTTGCACTGTAAATATATATTCACGTGCATATCTGCCGGTACACGTGGAAATACAACGGGTGTGTCGAAAATGCAACATCTGCAAGAAATGAGATTATTTCTGTGCCCTCCATTTTTTTTTAAATCTTGTACGATTATTTTCTAATTTCAACACAATTGGATTTTTCTACCAGGAAATCGGGTGTATTATTATTATTTAAAGGTTCATCATTTAATATTTGTACAAAAACAATTTCGCTTAATACATAATTACATATTTATTGCAAAAAATAATTTTTTAGAAAGTCAGTTCTCATCTTTAGTTACATAATCAGTTACATTTTTCAAAATTCACATCCTAAAGAATTATTTAACCCGTTGGATGCGATAAAATCTATGGAAGTTGAACAATTTGCTGCAATGTGAACTTTGCTCTCGAGCCAAAAGCGCTTCATGTTTTTTTTTTGTAAATCTTAAAGACACGTCAAGATTGCAGAAATATTTTATTATTGCCTCAAAATTCGTCATCAAATACTATTTCAATTCTTTTTAAAATCAATAATGCATATAAATTGTCTATATGTACTACAAAATAATGTAAACCTACTTATTGTTGGGTAAGAAATGGTAAGAAGTTTTGCGCCTCAGAACGAATCAAGATTCATTTTTGAAAAAAAATTCAAATAACTTTACATTTGGCAATGCAGCAAAGTCAGTTTATTAAGTTAAAAAAGTTGAATTCGGTATTTTACCTTGAGACAACTTCGTCCAAGGCAGTCCGCAGTTCGATGGTATTCCAATAAGAAGGTCATCATAAACTATACATAGTTTTGTATAATCTTCCCGCGTTCACTTCTTTCGGTATAGTCGAATACAATGTCTCCGTTTTTAAGTTTAGATGCAAACACTTTTTTTTAGAAGTCACGTGATGTTCACGCAAATTACAGCGCACTTAATGGAAGACACTCAATCTTCGCACTGAACCGTTAAGTTGTTATCTTCTTATTTTACGTTACAACAAAGCCATTTGCGCCGGATTGTTTCGCGCTGATTTCATTTGTAGAGAATTTGAAGCACACTTCGACACTTTTGATTTGCCGATAAAAAAAGTGGTGTTCACTGTTTGAAAAATGTCCCGGTAGTTAAACTAATTTTGTGTAGATAATTTTTTAAGATGAGATCGAAATAAATTTGGTGCTTTGCGGTCTCCGATGAACTGAACTGCTTACCGACTGTAAAACTTGAAGAATAAACTCTGCAGTCGAGTGGCGTGCAGTCGATGCGATATGCCACCTTCCCGTCCGAGTTTAACGCGCATGCGTTATAGATCGCTCTGACGTCACTGTGATTTCCAACAAACTCACAGCATTTTTCGATACATCGTTTGCAATTGCATGTGCAAGTGTAAAAATGCGATGTGAGAGAAGCACGCGTTCCGACAGCGAAAAATTTTTATCCAACCTGGAAAAACAGGTTTCGTTGCCACTAAATGAAGTTGATAATACGTGGTAAGGGACTGTTCATTTAAAAAAATTTAAGATTATTCACAATTTTTTATCAGAGTAAAAAATAATACGTACATTGATTTATTGCCCTACACTGGTAATAGTACTTGACAGGCACTATATTTTTCACTAACACCCTACAGAAAGTGTAATAAAACTCAAGAAGCTATACAAAGGCATGCAATAAAAAATGTCGAGCACAATTCATGCATCCAGCTGCTATTAGAGTTATCAAAAGTTACTGGTAAATTACCATAAATTACGATATCGATGAAGAGAAAGTTTTAATGTGGATTCCTGTAGGATTTTTTGCGAGAAACACGAATCTGAAACTTTTTAATCCATATCTCAAATAGTTTTAGAGATATCAATTTAATTGCTTCCTAATATATAATAGGATTTTGAGCGAGATTGGCCACTTAAAAGTAGTTTTTTTTTTGAGTTTACACTTTTCAAACAAAAAAAAATACCTTGTTTATATGGGAAAAGTTTTCTGGATACTCAAAATAAAGCATTACGATATCTAGTGTATTTGTTCGCGTCTTCGAGATGCTACAGTATTGTATCCGACATGTTTGTTCGCGTCTTCGAGACTCGTCGAGTGATCTATTGACGAGCTTTCTATTAACTCTTGTCATCTAGCAATATCCATATATAAATGTAAAAAAATTGTTAATCTTGTTAATATCAGGAAAACTTTTTTAATATTGGGAATACAACAGTAATGTATATGATATATTTGTTCGTGTCTTCGAGACACATCGATTCCGCAATTGAAAAAACTTTCCATACCTACCATAACATACCAATATCGTTTTTAAATTTCGTAACACAATTATTTATTTTGTTTTTAAGAAGATTTTTGTCGAGGGAACATAGGAATAGCTAAAAAATGGGGTAGATTCCTAGAAAGGGGGAAGGGCGTGGCTGAAGGGTTGGTTTCGTTGATTTCATTCTCCCTGAGAGAAGGGGTTTAAACAGGGAAAACCCCCGCGTCATGTTTGCTGTTTATTGAATTAATAGTATATTGTGCTACAAGTGCGGACAAATGCAGGAAATTTTCGATTTGAGAAACAATAAGAATAAATTTTTCGGAAATTTATTGTATTTTTTGGAAATTTATGGTAAAATTACCAAAAATTTCCGGACAATTTTGGTGAATTTGTATATTACCGAAAATTTCCAGAAATTCAAGGTATCCAAAGCTTTTCGGGGGAAAATTCGAAAATTTCAAAAATTTGCGGATAATTGAAAATTGCTAAATTTCAAAAATTTATGGAAAGTTGCTAAATCATCGGAAATTTCAGGTATCCAAAGCTTTTTTGAAAGATTCCAAAAATTTCCAGATATTTATTGAAAATTGCTAAATTTCCGGTAATTTATGGAAAATTTCTGAATTACCGGAAATTTCAGGTAGCCAAATCTTTTTGGAAAAAATTTCCAAAATTTCTGAAAATCGATGAGAAATTGCTAAATTTCCGGAAATTTATGGAAAATTGCTAAATTTGTTAAATTTCCGGGAATTTATGGAAAATTGATAAATTACCGGAAATTTCAGGTAGCCAAATATGTCTAAAATTTTCGTTAATTTACCGGTAATTGATGGTAATTTATCAGTCATTTATGGTAACTTATCACTTCGAGATTGTCCAATCACTATTCACTACTCACAATCAGTCTCTTAAGCGTCAAATCATAATGAAGTGAGGTTATTATTTCGGCAGTCCTGGAAAGTAAATCTGAATCGAAATGCGCAAGCGCAACAGCAAGAAAAAGTAATCTGGCTGGAACTGCGCAAGCGCAGCAGCTAGAGAAAGTCTTTTTATAACTGTTTTTTACCACGGCTTTGGAATTGGCCACTTCCCGCACGCAATACATGCCTCGAAAAGCGAACATTTCGTGCGTGCGTTACAAAAACATATTTTCAGTAAGTTTAAACTACTTTCCGATATTTCGAACATGCGGGGGGAGTGAAGCGCACAACAGAGAACATGGTGGAAAGTGGATTAGGTTTTTTCTTTTGAATTTTCAACGTCAAATTTGATGCCTTCAAAGGATTAAGGACAAAGGCATCACTCGATGCTCAGCTATCAGTTTGTTGTCATTGTGTCGTTTGTAACTGAAAACGTGCTAAAAAGTTCATCATTCATTGATGATGCAGAAAGTAACGAGATGTGTGATATCGATTTCTGAATTTACTCCAGTCTTTGAAAGTTATTTAGTGCAGTGACGCCGCGGCGTGTCCTTAGCTTCTCGTGCTCCATACAATATATTGTCAATGTGCGATTCTGCATTTTCTGTTTATATCAAATCATGTCTCATACGCCTTGTTCTTACAAATAATAAAAAATGCTTTTAGATTTTATGTATTTTAGATAAATTTTCAGGTTTTGTAGGTTCCACTTAATTTTTTGATTTCCAGTCTCTTCTAAGAGAGAGACTGAAGTATCACGCATACACACACGTATATATATATATATATATATATATATATATATATATATATAATTTAAAAAAAAGGTTTAAACAACCACTGCAGGGCTCCACTGGGAGCAACTGCCATCCAAAAATGACACCGGCTCCCAGCAGAACCGCGGTGAAACACATCTATGTATATATGGGATAATCAAATCGACCCTCTACGATGAACAATTCGGTCCTCTGTGATGATCAGTTCGGCTCTCTGTGATGTTCGAGTCGACCTTCTGAGATGATCAAGTCAACTCTCAGATGATCGATTTGAACCTCTTGTTCTAACCTTTTCGAGATAGTCGCTTTAGCCATCTAGAAGACTGTCCTATAGTTGACCCTCAAATATTGTCAGTCTGCACATCCAGATGACCCGACTGACCTTCCATTTTTTTCCTTGTTTGACCTGCATCAATGACGTTTTCAAGCAATGCTATCGTAGAATATTTCATCCGGTGTGGCTGATGTCGTGCGTATGCACGACATTATAGCTTATATACGTTATACATATATCTTATATACCTTATACGACCTCAATACCATAATATGCTCGCAATGTGGGCACATGAACCAAGTGTTCTAGCTCCAATTTTAGACGTGAAATAATACATTAAGATAGGTTAATTAGGTTCATTACCTGCAAAGTCCGCATTCTCTTGTCTGTTAAAGTCTTCTTCAAGCTATGCTATCCATAGTTGGTATTTGAAAACATTTCTGAACCGGGAATACATTCGCCCTCTAATGAGTCCACACTCATCCAACAGTTCGTCTATTGAAATTACTCAGCCATTGTCAGGCCCATCAAATAATTGAACTGTCGATATTTATTGAGAATCGCGCCGGCAATTCGGTAAAAGTCGCCGATGTTAATGACATGGTACTAGCCACTTTGTCTTTGTAATTATTCTGGAGCCATTTTCAGCTTGATTATCAAGTTGATGTTGACCTGGCTGTAGAAGGGCGGGCATTTTATCATCAATACCTAAGTTTTAGAGTAATGGCAAAACATCTCTGTAGCCACGAGCCACTATGAATATATCCCCATTTTGAAACCATTCTCGGAAGATCTGTAGCATTTATCTGAAATTAGTTTTAAAGCATTGACGCATCATAATTCCTAGAGTCAGAGATATAAGGGCCATGGATATCTAGTATATATCAATCTGGAGCTACAACGAGGGCTGGGTTAATTAAATGACGTCCCTTATGCACTGAGTATGACTGCCTTAGTGCTCTGATGTGACTGGATTGATCTATATATATACACGTTCCATCCATATATGCAATTGCAACAGCATCATTAGGGTTAGGATTATAGAGCCGATTTGCAAAATCCGTTACAACGTGACATCAATGATCTTTGCACAGTAGCAATAGTCAGACTAACAGCTTGCCTACTACCAAACCAAAAAATTACTTTTAAAGAATCATAGGATAAGTTTTCACGCATTTTGTACAAAAATGTTAGGAGATCTTTTTTCGTCACATAACGAACGTTAGCACCAGGTTCAGGCACAGAATTACAATATGTGTACATCTCTCTAAACTGATCATAGTCCGCGAGCTCGCGACAATTCTATGGACGTCATTTTAGTACTCACGAAAATGTCAAAATCTTCGGTTTTCATAGTCAACAGTACGAAACTCGTTGACTGGCAAATAGCTGTTGGTGCACTTTGCAACAATTTATTGTGAAACTGGTCAAAAATTTGAATGAAAAGACGTCATTTTAGTACTCTTTAAACCCACGGGGGATGGTTGTTTGAATGATAAAAATTAAGACAAAAATTGACTGGCAGCTCTGCAGTGGTGCCAAAGTTGACTGGCAGGCTGTCAAACATGTAAAAAATGACAGGATAAAAGCTAAAACCATCGTTTTAATACTCCTGAAATCCATTGGGGATGATTCTTTAGGTGCTAAAAAGTATGATAATAATTAACTAGCGGTTCCTCACTGATGCCACAGTTGACTGGCAGGCTATCAAACATGTCTGAAATTTTTGTGAAAGAACTTCATTTTAGTATTTTTGAAACCCATTGAGGGTGATTGTTTAGTTGCTAAGAACTAACAAATACTTCAACTGACAGCTCCTCAGTGGTGCCAAAGTTGACTGGCACGCTTTCAAATATGTCAAAAATTAAAGTGAAAAAAACTTCACTTTAGTATTCTTCAAATCAGTCAGTTATTATCTTACTTTTGAACACCTAAAAATTCATCCACAATGGGTTTAAGGGGTCTTAAAACGACGGTTTTAATTTTCATCCTGTCCTTTTTTACATGTTTGATAGCCTGCCAGTCAACTTTGGCACCACTGTAGAGCTGCCAGTCATTTTTTTTACTTCTTAGCACCAAAACAATCATTTTTATAAGGTTTCAAGAGTACTAAAATGACATTGTTTCAATCGATCTTTTGATATGTTTGACAAAACGTGCCAGTCAACTTTGGCACCACTAAGGAGTTGCCAGTTGAATTTGTTGTCAATTGTTAGCACCTGAACAGACATTCCCAGTAGGTTTCAAGAGTAATAAAATGACGTTTTTTCACTGGAATTGTTGACATGTTTGACAGCCTGCTAGTCGACTTTGGCACCACTCAAGAGCTGCCAGTCAAATTTTTTGCTAGTTGTTTGCCCCTAAACAATCATCCCCAATGCAATGGGTTTCAGGAGTACTAAAAATACGTTTTTGACTCGAGTTTTTGACATGTTTGACAGCCTGCCAGTCAACTTTGGTACCACTCAGGACCTGCCAGTCAATTTTTTTGTTAGTTGTTAGTACTTAAACAATCATCATATTAGTAAGTCAAAGAGTTTCGTACTGTTGACTATGAAAACTGAAGATTCTGAAATTTTTGTGAGTACTAACATGGCGTCCATAAAATTTTCGCGAGCTCCCGGACTATCACGTCTTATTGGACTGATGGCTCTGAATTCTTCTTCTGAAAAGCTTTCTTCATTGTTGAAATGAGATTCATCAATTTTGACCGATTGACGTAAACTGTATAAGAAATGCTGTATTTCTGTGCTGAATAAGCAATAAGAGCTATTTATGAATTGTAAACCGTCCTATAAAATATGCGGTATGATGTCATTAGTGTCGAAAAACTAAAGGCAGCAGCGAACTGATTCAGGGACGTGGATAGATATTTTTTATAATAAAAATATCAACCCTGCACTTGGTGGAAAGTTTTACAAAATCCTCCAACCAACTGCAAAATATGCATGAACTATTCGTTTTCAGCTTAACTGCATCAAGTCTTAAACATTCTTTATTCTGTTCTTACGTCACGTATTTCCGCGTTAATACTTCGACGCCTCGGCGAAGAATTGCGATCTGATGCTTTTGCACATCCTGTTCTCCAAAAATAAGCACCATTACGCGAGGTTCTAATCGAATATGACATACATAACAATGCATGTACTATTGTGAAGTTTTCTATATTGAGGTATAAGAACAAATGGAACTAAGCATTTCTTTAGATGTGTACGAATAATGAAAAAGTGGAAAATAGCGAAAGTTTAAATCGAATGGTCAAACACGAAATAACTACTGTCGCAGTATCATTCCAAAGAGCATTAGCTTGTAATTATCGAAATATCGAAATGTCTATATTGAGAAACAAGAACAAATGAAATTTGAGCAATTCATTATATATGTGTGCAGTGGATATTATACGTTCTCATCAGAGAAGGTATTATGGTATTGTGGAGTTGTCTATATGGAGGAATAAGAACACATGGAACTAAGAATTTCCTTAGATGTGTACAAAATAATGATGAAAAAGTGGAAATAGCGAATGTTAACATTCAATGGTCAAACATGGTAAAATTAATACTGCCCGTATCTCTCAAAAAAGCATTAGCATGTAATTAATAAAATATCGAAATATCTATATTGAGAAACAAGAACAAATGACATTATAGATGAGTAGAAATGATAATTTTAATCTAAAGATATTTCTAACATATGCGACATACGCACTTACCTCATTCGAAATTTTCTATATTAAATAATAAAAATAAATGAAATTTAAGCTATTCCTTATAGACGTTCACAAATGATCAAAAACTGGAAAGAACTGAAGTTAGCACCTAATGATCAGACAAGAAATAACCACTGGTAATATCGTTCAATGAAGCATTAGCAAGTAATTATGAAATAAAATCTCGGAAGCTGCTTATATTAATAGGCAAAAGAAGAAATGCAATCTGAACCATTCCTCAGGTGTATAGAAATGATGAAAACCGTCTAAAGGGCCAGCAGCATATAATAAAAAATTCTTAAATAATTGTTAAATTGTTATCACACCCAACCACGCAGTTATCGTATGAACTTATTGGGAACAGTAGAAAAATGTGTTTTATAATGACGATTAGCGCATTTAATACCTCTATACCATAGACGTCACATTTTGTCGAGAAATCGCGTTCAAACTTCACACTACGTTGTCCCTCACAAGCCAAGATAGTCACAGCGGTCATCACGGAGCGCTGTGGGTAAATTAGAGTGTGAAAAAAGAAAAAACCTTAACCCTCCGTTCGGCACAACGTTCCAGCCAGACCTTTTGCTATTTAAATTTTTTTTATATGCTTCTGATTGAGCTATTAGCGACTTCAAACTCCCTGACTATTACTAAAATTTCATTAGCTATCGTTTAAAAAAAATTGAAAGCATACATGCCATACAAGGATTATTACAAGGATATTTATTTGAATATACTACGGTTTGGCACATATGGTCTGGCCAGACCCCTATATATTTTATATGAAAATGTATGACATATAATGCATTTTGTACACTTTACTGCGTTTATTTTTAGATTCTCTTGGTATTTTTCCATTCAAACTGGCTTTTATATTCTCTTAGCACCTTGCATACACATATATGTGAACGTTGTAAAGTAAACCCTTACTTCTCCTGCTTCCATTCCAATCACATCACTCTCTTCCTATCCCCTCACTTCCACTACTTCCCTTGCCATACTGCCCAACCCCTCATTAACCCTACTTTCCACCCCTTCCACCCCTTCCTTTCCTTACTTCTCCCTCATCTACTTTCCCTCTCCTCAACTCCTACATTCATTCCCCACGTGTCCCACCCCCGCACGTTCTCACCCCCTTCACTTCTCTTACTTCTCCCTCCTGTACATCTCAACCACTCACATTCTTTACATCCCTCATTGCTGCTTTTTACCCACTTACTTTCCTTACTTCTCCTTTCTCTACTTCCCCTCCCCTCACATGCCTCAATTTCTCACTTCTCCTACTTCCCGACCCATCGCATCCCACATTTCCAATCCCATCACTTCTCCATCCTCCGCTTCCCATACTTCTCCTACTTCTCCCCTCCCTTCCCTTATCTCTCATCTACTTTCTCTCTCCTCAGTTCCCCTACTTTCTTTCCCCACGCATTACACCCCCTTGCTTCTTCACCCCCTTCACGTCTCCTATATTTCCCTCCTCTACATCTCAACCCCTCACATTTTTCACATTCTTTACTTCTCCTACTTTCTACACCATAATTTGTCTTACTTCTCCTTTCCCTACTTCTCCTCCCTTCATATCCCTCACTTACACTCACTTCTCCTACTTTCCAACCCCTCACATCCCACACTTCCAATCCCATCACTTCCCTTATTTCTCCATCCTCTACTTCCCCTGATTCCACTCCCATGCTTTTCCTACTTCTCCTCCCCCCTTCCATAACTCCTCCCTCATCCATATAAATTCCATTTATAAAAATAATGCAGATAGAAATAAAGCGTAAAAATGAATGACTTGCTTACGTTGCTAGGACTACTCCATGGTTTTATCTATTATTCCGAGAACAGCGACAATATTTTGCCCTTATTAGCTGGACTGGAGAATGAGAAGGCAGCTATGTTCATGTTACAGTTTCACACTTGAAGTATTCTCATTTTTAGAAAAAAAAAATGTCATTTGGAGACCATAGCAAATGAGCTGCAACAAAAATGAGCCCACTGTTTTTCTGTGTGATTGTGCTGATCACATGCTACATATGGGGCATAATTTCTGAAGTGTACCCACATCGAAAATGAAAGTTGTTCGATCGGGCTAAAAATTGGCCCAATTGTAGTCCTATTAGATAGTACTCCTCACACCAAAAATTAATTCATTTTGATAATTATTTATCACAGTGGAGGGGGTACAATTTTGTGTTTTTTAAGAAAAGCTTTACTTTCAAACGTTTGTAACTTTTGTCCTATTGCCTTAAATAAAATTTCACTTGAAATGTTTTCGATAGAATTTTTCATAAAATTTCT
>CAKNYM010053185.1:1293167-1314539 GCA_932195095.1 Andricus curvator | reverse complement strand
CTATGGCTTCTTATGTCTCTACGGATTAATGTCTCATTTACAGATTCTAACCATTCTTTCGGTGGTCTACCTCTGGGCATTCTGCCATTTACTTTACCTTTATACACTTGTTTGGTCAGTCGTTCATCTTTCATTCTTTCAAGATTTCCGAACCATCTTAACTGATTTCTTTCACATGTGTCAACTATTGTCTCTTTTGCACCACATTCTTTGAGGATGGTCTCGTTTCGGACTTTGTCCATCAGTGTTTTCCCGCATATTATGCGCAGAGGTTTCATGCCGATCGCGATAATTTTACTCCTGTCCTTTTCTTGACAGGTCCATGTCTCGCTACCGTATAGTACAGTCGGTACGAATATAGAATTATGTATGGCCATTTTAGCTTTTTTTGATATGTTTTTATTTGTTAGGATGGACCCTGCTCTACCGATAACCTGCTTACCCTTATTTATGCGCCTATCTAACTCCCCATCTATTTTTCCGTCGCTAGTGAATAGACTACCTAGATATACGTACTTGTCAACAATTTCTTAAATATCAATTCAATTGGGCTAAAATTTTCCAGAAAACTTCTTGGTACTGTTGTTAATAACTTTCTAGCTGGAAGTTTTTCGTTGCTCAAAATTCGCTCGATAAACGAAACGCTGGAAGTTAGAGAAGTCCAATGTGCGCCGAGCATCAGATTAAAATTAATAACAATTTTTTTCAGATACAATTTCAAACTCGTTTTACTCTATTAGTCGAAGGACATTTCGAACTACATTCACTGAAAATTTTATTTAAAAATTCCAAAAACTGACTGACTGAGCATGAGTTGAATTGAAAAACGAATTAAAATCGATTTTTCCAATAAAGTCAGTTTGTTTCGCTTTAATTAGAAAACTAAAAAAGCTACAATTTTTTGTCCGGTGAAATAATTTTATGTGCCCTTATATTCGTTCCGGCAGCTCAATTGTATTGTACTTGTATACAATTGTTATGCTCTGGATTTGAATTAAATTTGTTGTTTCTTATTCAGACGGAATGAGGACATTTTTGGGCTAAAAAATCATTGACGAAAAAGAAATATATATTTTGGAAACTTAATTTTTATTTCAATACCTATATATTAGTAATTGTCACTTCTAGGCGAACGTTCAGTCTTTATTTATGCCCTCATGATGTTATTTTTATATATTGTTTCTGTTATCTTTACTGTTATTGCATATCACCCATATTGGTATAATTAGTTTTGGTATTACCAATGCGGTTTATTACGTCAATGAAAAACTTGCAAGAGTTAATGGTTTACACACTGGTGAAAGTAAGTTATTGTTATATTTTATGACATTTTTCTTGAGTTTTCTAATGCGGACTAAACCATTCATTTGTCCAGCAAAATGTTTTATTTTTTAGTTCAATTCCGAAGACTAGAAAAGTCAAGAAAAATCGTAGCTTCTTGAAAATGTCATAAGAAATCAATTCAAATTACCGTTGTATAATGTTTTTCTTCGTAAGTTTTTAGTTTTACGATATATGATATGCGTTTCCAGTTCACGTGTTTTTTCATCTTGTCGAAGTCTGATACAGCGATAATAATAATCTGGGCGCACGAGACGAAGTGGCTTTTTTGAAGCGTTTTCCTCTTTATTCCCTAGAAAATCAATGTTACATACTCCGTTTTTACTTTTGTTGTTGTCTGATTAATTACCAGAGAATTCGTTTTTGTTAGAAAACATGTGACTTTGCTAGCAAATCATTTTTTTTCGTATTGTAAGCAGACAGTTGATGAATAGATATATATTTTTTTTCTATTGCAAACACAGTCTGGCAGTCATTTATTGTATAACTGTTGATTTGTACTTATCCTTGGCTTTTGCGATTCTCGCTGATTATTTCTTATCGGCGCTGATATTATGCATAAGAAAATGTAATGAAAATAATTATTGTATGCACAATGATTATTTCTGTGTGTCAAGATGGCTTATCTATGCTGAAATATCTAATGATATATGAATGCTCTTTAATATGTATGTAATTGGTTTGCTTTTGCGGTAAGTTGTAAAGCGTCATAGTCTTTTTGTATTAAATATAGTAGCGCATTATTATATTGTGCAGCTTTTTATCCAATTTTGTGTGGAAGTGAGCTCTGGAGTTAATTGTGTTGTCGTATTTTTTTGTGAGATTTCGTATGATGGGTTTAACCTCTAGTATTTATATATATTGCTTGATGAGCAACTTGGGTTATTTATAAACTTGTTCTCAGACTTGTTTACAAACAATGCACAAGTCATGTAATTAATATCATATTATATTTTGCACCAGGAAGTCAAACTGGAAATAAAGAGATTTACGAACGCACTTTTCACCCATTGACGTAGAGCTACAAATTGTTTAACAGTTATATAAAATCGGTAAATTAATCAAAACCAAGACCTAAAATAGAAATAGAATGTTGATGCATTTATTGATTTTATATAATTGTTGAACAATTTGTATCTCTGCGTCAATGGATGACAAGTGTGCTCGCAAATCTCTTTATTTTCAGTTTGAATTGCCGACGAAAAATATAATGGGATATTAATTACATGGCTTGTAATTTATGACCGATAACTTACGAAAATAGGTATTCATGAACGAATAAAGATAAATTATTGTTTACTGAAGTAATTGCAATTACAAAAATTGGGTCAAAAGTTTATTTTAGCTATATTTTCTTTCATTATATCCTAATTAGGGCGCAATGTACTCATATTATTATTTGATATTGTTACAACTAACACTATTTATCATTTAAACAATTACATTAAATTTGTTAAACTGATTAAATTTGGAAATTTGCATAATAAGATGAGTTCCTGTACTCTTGATGCTACATGTTTCGAGCCACGTGGACGAAATTAGAAATTTTAATTTCCCATTCGAGCTTCTGTACGTCATTTGTATTCCAACTATACAACAAATGCAAATTGTACCTTCATCAATCATTTACAAATTGAAATTGTGTAGTTTGTAGCACAATTACAAATAATAGCGCTTCTGCTGAAGTTGTTATGAAAACGTATTCTAATGGTTCTTATTAATTCTAATAAAATGTTGCTTTTGATATAATGTAATCAATGTAGTTAGAATAATTCCACATTCTTTGTCATTTTGATTTATTGTACTAGAATGTATGATTAGTTAATTTAGAAAAGCCTTTAGGTGAAATTTTCTAATTGCGACATTTGATAAGCCTGAACTAAACCATCTGAAATCAGAACTTAACCGAACTTTGACCGTAAGGTCTTTACCATACATTTTGTTTAACAGTTCGAAACTTACTGAAGGGGCCGTTTAAAAACTACGTCACGCTATTTTGAAAACTTTTTCCATCCGTCTTCTTCTTCGTCACAGATCATCACACAAAGCTTGACTTCCGAGGGTAAAGTCATAAAGACGAGCACCCCCAAACGGGGGGGGGGGAATGTTGTCTTCGATTTCATTTAATAAAAACCTAAAATAAAACACAAAACTGACAAACATATAATCTTTTAACAGACTTCACAGTTTTCGATATAAAAAGTCGAAACAGATAAAACTGAGGATTCGGTGATGATTTTTAGGGTTCCTTTTGAGTTCGTTGATATCCGATAGATGGCTATTCATATTTTCAACTGCGCATGTGCCGAAAGGCGCGGGTCTATTTGAAATCAACAAGTACTATGAATAATTATACAAGTAAATATTAACAAAAACTTTGTATTCTTTTTGAAAATAAATTCAATTGAATGGCAGAAATACCCTACTTCCTAACAAAATGTAATATTAACGTAATATTGCAAGTGTATATTATATAGTTTTAAATAGTACTGCGCTTTTTTGGTACATGCGCAGTTAAAAACGTCGGTTTTCAACATAACCTTAAAAACTGTCATATTTCATGTGCACTATCTTCCTTTCAAGAATTCCTAATGTCTATAATTTCAGTTTCTACATTAAATTTTTCCCAGTAAAATATTTTTTAATCTGAATTACAAAGTAAAATGCGCATCCTTAACTTGTAAAATCTTCGTAGTGAGTCAAGGCAGAAGTGAAAAAGGGCTCTATTGGAACCGTTACAATCCATACTTTGGGTTCATTTAGAAACCTAATAGAAACCCCAGTTTTTTCTGTGAATTTTTAAGAAAACAGTTGACTCCTTAAACCAGAAAAGATTAATTTTCAACCATATAGTTGAATCTTTAGCAAACGAAAATATTAATTTTAGACCAAACAGTTCCATTGACAACCAAATAGTTGAAATTGCAATTAAAAGAGAGGAATTTTCAATAAAGTAGTTGACTGAGAAAACTGAGAAAACCCGGGATAAATCCGCGAGAGAAATATTACACCGGGAGATTTCCCGCATTTCATAATTCGCGCGTTTCGTCATTTTTGAAAGTTTCCAATTAGAAAGCATATAATTTTCATAGTGTTTAAAAATAATTAAACTTCAAAGGTTCACAAAATTTTGTCGCAATATTTAAAATTCTGCAATTTTGAACGGTGAAAATGACAGCGATTTTTTTTTTACAAAAATCACATTTTTTAGTAAAAAAAAAATCTATTCAGTCGTTTTGAATGTCACTTGATACTACATGATATGATACTTATTAATAATATATTTATCTTCTTTAAAATTTCGATAATTTTAATTTAAAATTATAGTTTTGAATGCGCAATTCTATAACAGTTTAGTCTTTGAGGCCTTGAAACTAAAGTTTTTTCTTAAATTAATTTTTAGATTAATTCTTGGAGGTTTCGAATTCTAAATTTCACAATATTTTAGTTTCAAATTCAAATAATTATTCCAAATTTCAGGATCATTTTTCTATTAAATATTCCAAATTTCACATTGAAGGCCTTGATAGTCAGTTTTGAATTTAATAATTTTAGAAGTAAACATAAATCAATTTCAAATTGAAAAGCTTAAAACTGTACAATTTAAAAAAAAAATGGAATCATATTACAGCAATATTGTTTTGTATTCTTTATTAATTTTCAATGTAATATATTAAAATTGTCCGATTTTTAGTTGAATATTTAAACAAAAAAATAATTTCAAATTAAAAAATATTTTGAAAATTTCAAGAATGAATAAAGATTCTAAAGAAAGATTTGAAATCAAAAAATTCAAAAAACATAAAAACTAAACTATCAGAAATTGATACATCAGTAAATGAATAATTTCGGTAATTTTAGATGATTACAATTTCAGAGTTCTGAATTTACATGTTGAACGCTCAATTTTTAATTTTTCCCTTTCATAGGTTTTAATTTTGCAATTAAAATTGAATTGGTTGCATTTTGGAAAGTATAATTAGCAAATTAAAAATTATCAATTTCTAAGCGATTTAAATTTACTTAAATAATTGAAATTTGGAAGAGTTTGAGTACAAAAAAGTTTTAATATCACAATTTCTGGCAACTAAAATTTTTTTCAATTCTAAATGAAGTTCGCATTCGTTTAAGTTTCAAAGTTCGAGAGTAGAAATTGCTTCATTTTTAATGTTTACCATTTAAAATTACTATTTATTTTGAAAATTTTTTTAGAATAATTCAATTATAATTTTTTCATGTAGTAAAAATTTAAAATTCTAGAATTTTAGAAGCTTTGACTTGAAAGACTTAATTTAGTTTTCAATATTAAGTTGTCAAATCTTAATCGCTTTGAATTCAAAATGGTTGAAACTCAAAATTTACCATTTTCAATTAATTAATTTTGAACGGTTTCAATTATAAATAATACAATTTCAATTCCTCTGAATTTTAAATGACACAACGTCCAAAATTAGAATCTTAAAATATTCAATTTTCAACGTTTTTACATTGTCCTCTTTCAAATTTTAATCTGAAATCATTAAATTTCGTGATTTTTCAATTCGAAATAAAATTTCTCAATTTTCAGCGCTTCGACTTAGAAATTATGCAATTCAACCGAAAAAAGAGAAAAAAATTGTTTTGAAATCGTTGAATATTTGCCATTCTCTTTTTTTTTATTTACATTTTTTTTTAATTCCTATTTAGGGTGGCCGTTGGACCGGAAAACCGGCAAATCCGAGAAGTGACCGTGAATTTATTTTTTGACCGTAGAATTTTAGAAATTTTTAGTAGAAAAGTCTATCTATCTAAAATACTCAAGTTTAAATCCGAATCAATTGAGAAAATTGTAATTATGGAAAAGAACCATTTTTTAATATATAGCAATATTTGACTGCTTATATTCATATCTAAATAATTTAAAACTGAATTGTTTGAAATAGAGGTCCTTGAATCGTTAACATTTCAGCCATCTAAATTTAAACTTTGAACGTCACAATTTTAATTGTTCTATTTTAAAGTTTTTCAATTTGCAAGTAAAGTTGATAAATTTTTACGTATAAATAACAATATTCCAATTATTAATTTTTAAAAATTCGAGTCATTTTAAGAGATATTTAGATGTTTTGAAAATATTCCAACGTGATTTAAAATTTAAAGATATTCCCAAAAATTAAAAACAAAATCTAAATTTTTGAAGATTACAAAATAAATTTTGAATGACATTCAAGAATTATGATAGATTTTAAGATAATCAAAACAATTGCTTCAAATTCCTGGGAAAATTTAAAATAAAGTTTTATTTTGAAATAATTTATTTTAAGAGAATATTGAAAATGATTAAAGAAAAGAAAAAAATTTGGATGAATAAATAAAAATGAAACAATTATTATTAATTTAGAAAAATTCACGTAAGTTTAAGAGATATTTAAAAGTTTTGAGATGATTGAAAAATAATTTAAAACTTGAGATGATTTACAAAAATGTAGATTTTTGAAGATTTCAAACAAAAAATGTATAAGGTTTTTGAGCATTATAAAAGGCTTCAAAAGGATTAAAACAAATTATTAAAACTTCTAAGAAAATTGAAAATTATTTTTTATTCTGAATAATTAATTTCAAGAAAATATTTCAAAGGATTTCCAAATTTATCTAAAACGAAACTGAAAGATTTGAAGGCAATTTTTTCACTTTGACGGATTTTTAGATAATTTTTGAGAAATTTTGAATAATTTTTAGAAACATTTAGAAGTTCGGTAAACATTTCAAAAATAATTTGAAATTTGAGCTTATCCCAAAAAAGTTAAAGCAATATGTAGAGTTTTGAACATTTTCAAGCGTTTTAAGTGTTTTGAAGGGTTTAAAGATAACACAGCAATTTTCTTAAGATACCTGGGAAAATGTAAAATCATTTTTCATTTTGAAAAAATAGTTTTAAGAAAATGTTTAAAAAGATTTCAAAACAAGTACAGATTTTGATGTATAAATAACAATTGAACAATTATAAATTTTTTACGACTGAAAATAAAATTAATTTATCTTCTAATATAAAAAATTGTCGGTTGAAAAAAATTATAATCGTTCAATTTTTATTGTGTCTGATATACAATTTTTGATAATTATATAATTTTGTAAATTTACAATTTTGTTTATATATTCTTCAATTTAGAGAATTGAATATGAAAGCGTGGATTTATATTTTTTGAATCTTCGAACTGTAAAACTTATAGAAGCTTAAAATTTTCAATTTTGCAGCTTAACGGCATTTAATTTAAAATTGTTCACTTGAAATGTGTTACAAGCTTCTATATAATACGCGTTAATTATTGAGCGTTTGAATACAAAACTTGTTGAGCGTTAATTTTAAAAGTTTAAAATTCAAAAGGGTTCCTCTTTGAGTGTTTTAATTTGAAGTTCAGTTTTTATAACTTCAAATGAAAATATTTTTAGCTTCAAGAGTTCGAAAGTTTTAATTTTAATGACCGTCAAAAATTGCTCTGAACCGAGAAATGACCGGGAATTTTTCTCGCGGAATAAAACGGCCAGTCTGCTATTGGTTCAGAAATTATGGCGAATATTAAAAAATTGCTTTAATCATGGACTTTTAAATTTGCATGGTTTACGTGTGAGGAAATGAAAATGCAGAGACGTGAACGCACGATTTTGCGCGCATGGATTTACTGCTAGTGTGTAATAAAATGCATCTCCGTATTTTCCTTTATCATTAGACACAAAAATCTCCTCATCCTACTTATTGTATGAATCAAATTCAATTGATTTCTTGCAAAAAGTGGTGCTTACCGACATCCACAATTGATCATATATGTTAAAAAACTGTGAGTTTCGCAAAGAGGGTTGCTTTTTTCTTTAAACCTGAAGAAATCACGAATATTTACCGGGAAAACTGGGAGATAGCCGGGAGGCGAAAATTTAAAAAATAGTGGCCACCCTGATTAATCCTAAATCAATCTGCTGGATTTACAACCAAGTAGTTGAAGATTCAAGCGAAATGGATGTATTTTTAAACAAATAGTTGCATTTTTAATCTACCAGGATGATTTTTTAACGAATTGGTCAAAACTTTAAATAAACACATTAAACTTCAACCAAAAAAAGTTATATTTAGAACGAAATAGTTGAATTTTCAAGCGAAAAGTCGAATTTTTTAGAAGACAGTTTAATTTTCAACTTGAAAGGAGAATTTTCTATCCAAATAGACGAATCTTCATCAAAACAATTTAATTTTTGATGAAAAAGATGACTTTTTAACCAAATAATTCAATTTAGAGCCAAATTCAAAATAAAAAATTAAAATAATTCTTTTTTCAACAAAATAGTTGAATTTTCAATGAACATGATGCACCTTAAATTACAAAAAACTGAATTTTTAATCAAGCAGTTCCACTTCCAATCATGTAGTTGAATTCTCAATAAAAAAGATTAATTATTAACGAAAAGTATAATAGTTGATATTTCAACCCAAAAAAGATTTTAATCTAGAGTCAAAAAGGAAGATTAGATGACAATTCTACCAAAAGACATGAATTTTAAATAAATAAAGGCTTCTCATTCGGTAAAGAAAAAAAATTTTAACCAAATCTTTTATTTTTCAAGCCAAAAAGGTGAATTTTTTACAAAACTGTTGAATTTTCAATATGAAAACTAATTTTGAACCAAATAGGTGAATTTTACACTAAAAACGATCAATTTTCAACGAAAAATAAAATAGTTAAATTTCCAGGAAAAAAAAAATTGATTTTCAAAAAAAAACAGACAACTTTCCAAAGAATGAGTTAAATCTTCAACCCCTAAAATGAGTTTTCAACAAGGTACTTTAACTTTGAACCATATGTAGTTGAATTTTTAAGCAAAACATATGAATTCTCAATAACAAATTTAATACTTGAATTTCCAACTAAAAACGATCAGTTTTCAGCCTAAATAGATTGCCTGAATCTTCCGCCAAACAGTAGAATTTTTAACCAAAAGAGGAGGTTTTTGAACCAAAAATATAATAGTAGACTTTTAAATTAAAAAAGAATTAAGTTTCAACGAAAAATAGTTGAATTTACTTATTGTGTTTTATTAATTTAGTTCGCATTCAAGTGAAAAATGCAAAAAAGGGGAAGTTTCTTGAAAACAGGGAAAAAACGAGGAATTCCTTATAAAAGGGGAAAAGAGGATAGCGGAAATAGTGTGAAGTCTGTATTTAGATGCTTTACTTGTAAAATAAAATCAGTAATTTTAATTTTTTTAAGCATTTCAAAAAACTGTTATTCACATTTATATTTTCCATGTGTGATGTCACATTCTGCGTTAACCTTTTTTCCAATCCTACGTCAAAAATCGTAAGAAAACATGTGCCCCCCCCCCCCCCCCCAGAAGTCTTAAATTTGAAATTTTAAAGGCTAAAGCTTCATTGTATTGCTGTTTTCATGAATTTGAAGGTTTTTGTTTTTGTTTGCTCAACAATTACAATTTTGAAAATTTCCAAATCGGATGGTGTTTTGGAGTCAAATATAAGCCTTTGGAGCGTGTGGTGGTGTAATGGTCGTGCGGTGGTCAATGGTATTGCACGGTGGCCTAGTGTTGTTGCGTCGACTATCTACATTGTATTTGAGTTCACCGCAGAATAGCATGTGAGTGTGGAGTAAGGGTGAAAATATCCTGAGTTCCAAGGAATACTTTGGTCGAGCGTCTCGGAGAGTACCTATATGACGGAAGAACGATGTAAGAGGTCGGGATCTGAGAAGACTGAAGTTTTCCAAAGTACATGTGAGTGTGGACTGAGGGATCTGAGAAGACCCAAGTCTTCCAAAGTGTATTTGAGAATAGACTGTGGGATCTGAGAAGACACTAGTGTTCCAAAGTATATACTAGTATGGACTGAGGGATCTGAGACGACCTAAGTGTTCCAAAGTATATTTGAGAATAGACTGTGAGATCTAAGAAGATCCTAGTGTTCCAAAGTATATGTGATTATGGACTGAGGGATCTGAGATGACCCAAGTGTTCCAAAGTATATTTGAGAATAGACTGTGGGATCTGAGAAGACCCAAGTGTTCCAAAGTTTATCAGAAAATCGACTGAGGGACCTGAGAAGACCCAAGTGTTCTAAAGTATATTTGAGAATAGACCGTGGGATCTGAGAAGACCCTAGTGTTCCAAAGTATATATGAGTGTGGACTGAGGGATCTGAGACGACCTAAGTGTTCCAAAGTATATTTGAGAATAGACTGTTGGATCTGAGAAGACCCTAGTGATCCAAAGTATATGTGAGTATGGACTGAGGGATCTGAGATGACCCAAGTGTTCCAAGGTATATTTTATAGTAGACTGTGGGATCTGAGAAGACCCTAGTGTTCCAAAGTATATGTGAGTATGGGCTGAGGGATCTGTGATGACCCAAGTATTCTAAAGTATATGTGAGTATGGACTGAGGGATCTGAGATGACCCAAGTGTTTCAAAGCATATTTGAGAATAGACTGTGGGATCTAAGAAGACCCTAGTGTTCCAAAGTATATGTGAGTATGGACTGAGGGATCTGTGATAATCCACACGGAGAAAAATGGAAGGTCATTTTGGCCATCTAGATGTGCAGACAGACTATATTGCAGGGTCAACTATAGGACAGCCCTTGAAGATGGCTAAAGCGACTATCTCTAGAAGGTTAAAGCAAGAGGTTCAAATCGATCATCTCAAAGTGTCGACTTGGTCATCTCGGACATTCGACTCAAGCGTCATAGAGAGTCGAACCGATCATCAGAGATGGCAGAACTGATCAGTATAAAGGGTCGAATCGCTCATCATAGAAGGTCGATTTGGTCATATCAGATAGTCGACTTGATATCCTCGGACATTCGACCTGGCCATCTTAGGGGGTCGATTTGATTATCCTACATTTTCTATATTTGTTGTCCTTTTCCTACTTATTCCAGTCTCTCTCTTATAAGGGACTGGAAATTATAAAATTAAGTGGAACCTATAAAACCTGAAAATTTATATGAAATACATGAATTCTGAAAGCATTTTTTATTATTTGTGGAGAGTGAGGTGTATGAGACATAATTTGATATGCAAAAACAGTGCACATTGACAATATATTTTTTGGAGCACGAAAGGCTAAGGACACGGCACGGTGTCACACCGAATTGTAAGATTTCAAACATTTAAGTGAATTCAGAAACCAATATCCCACATCTCGTTGCTTTCTGCATCATCAATGAATGCTCAAATTTTTTGCACGTTTTCAGTTTGAAACGACACGGTGACAAGAAATTGACAACTGAACGTCCAGTTACGCCTTTATCCTAAATCCCTTGGAAGCATCAAATTTGACGTTGAAAATTCAAAAGAATAAACTCAATGCACTTTCAATCATGTTCTCTCTTATGCACTTCACTCTTCATGCATATTCGAAATATCAAAAAGCAGTTCAAACTTGTTAAAAATATGTTTAAGTTCAATAAACAGCAAATGTGACGCTGAACGGCTCCATGCGACATTCACTCACTCCCAAATTGCTCTGAACCACGGTGCTCCCAAATCTCGTATCCTTTCGCACTGCATCCATCGCGTCGACATCCGGATTGGTTGAGGTTGGCGCGCTTATTTGGTATGATTAAATGTGAAAAGCCATTTTAAACAGCAAATAATAAGAATCAAGTTATTAAAAATAATTCTTTGCGCACTAGAAGGACTTGTAAAGTAAAATTTAAATTATTTATTAGATTTTTTCCCCAAAAATAAATGATAGATTCTAATTTTTGGAAAAAGGAATATATTTTTCATCTTAAATATGAATTTACAATAATTCCTAATATTCTTATGCACTTTAAATTTATTACTTTTCGTGAACATTTGACTTACACATTTATTCATTTTAAATAAACACGCCAACGGTAACTACTCAGGTTGGACCTCCGCGATGCGTCCTTTACTCTTCCGTGGATGGTCGAAATGAGTGAAAACAAGATGATCGTATTGACCATCCCGAAAGGATACTTCGATTATCCCTGATAGTGAGTCTGACCTTCTTACAACACTCAGACTGGCCATAAAGTAAGAGTCTCTCTGACTATGTCGCAACAATTCTGAAAGGCTTTTTAGACGATCTAGAAGAACGGACTGGCTCTCTAAATTTTGACCCTCTAACTTTGACCATCCATTTTTCTCCGTGCAAGTGTTCCACAGTATATGTGAGTATAAACTGAGCGATCTGAGAAGACCCAAGTCTTTCAAAGTGTATTTGAGAATAGACTGTGGGATCTGAGAAGACACTAGTGTTCTGAAGTATGTGTGAGTATGGACTGAGGGATCTGAGATGACCCAAGTGTTCCAAAATATATGTGAGTATGGACTAAGGGATCTGAAAAGACCCTAGTGATCCAAAGTATATGTGAGTATGGACTGAGGGATCTGAGATGACCCAAGTGTTCCAAAGTGTATTTGAGAATATACTGTGGGATCTGAGAAGACACTAGTGTTCTAAAGTATGTGTGAGTATGGACTGAGGGATCTGAGATGACCCAAGTGTTCCAAAGTATATGTGAGTATGGACTAAGAGATCTGAAAAGACCCAAGTGTTGCAAAGTACGTGTCAGTATAGACTTGGAGATCTGAGAAGACCCTAATTTTCCAAAGTATGTGAGTGTGGACTGAGTATTCTGAGAAGACCTAAGTCTTCCACAGTATATATGTGAGTGTAAACTGAACGATCTGAGAAGACCCAAGTCTTCCAAAGTGTATTTAAGAATAGACTGTGGGCTCTGAGAAGACACTAGTGTTCTAAAGTGTATTTGAGAATAGACTGTGGGATCTGAAACGACCCAAGTGTTGCAAAGTACGTGTGAGTATGAACTGAGCATTCTGAGAAGACCAAAGTCAATGCATAGAATTCCTGAAAATAAAACAAGAATTCAACGATCAAATTTGGACAAACACCACAAAATGCTCCTATTGCAATTCCTAAAAACAAAAAAAAATTGTTTCTTTGCACAAAAATTTTTCTTGCCCTGATAAGGGTGCTGTGTGAGCACCGAAACGTTGGTAAATATTGTGCATGCTTTCATATTGTGATTTGATAATAATAAAAATAAAAAAGACGAAAGAAATAAAAAAGAGAAGGAAGGGGATTAGGTTGATTGCCTTCTCATTTTTCTTTCCTCTTTTTTATTTTTGTGCAAAGAAACAAATTGTTTTTGTTTTTAGGAATTGCAATAGGAGCATTTTGTGGTGTTTTTCCAAATTTGATCGTTGAATTCTTGTTTTATTTTCAGGAATTCCATACATTAACTTGATTATTGGACGTTAAATGGGATTTTTAATTTGATTTTAATCTAATTTAAAATTCTTAAATTTCAAGACCAAAGTCTTCCAAAGTATATGTGACTATGGACTGAGGGATCTGAGATGACCCAAATGTTCCAAAGTATATGTGACTTCTCGTTTAATTAGATCAAACAGAATGAGAATGATCAGAAAATTAGAAAGTTTTAACATTGTGTAATTTATTAATATATACCATTAAACCATTTCCCTTTCAGGGTAGGCGTGACACTACCCGATTCGGGTAGTGTTTCTAGGTTTTGCTTGTAGTTATAAATAACTACAAGTGTGGGCTCACCACACCCACGATGTGCCAACAGCACTCATGTCAGTATTCTTGAATGGTCACCCATCCAAGTACTAACCGCGTCCAACGCTGCTTAACTTCAGTGATCTGACGAGAACTGGGTTTTCCAGCGTGGTATGGCCGTTGGCTAATTAATAACATCCAAAAAAGCACGTCTAAAGTTGAGATGTTCTTCAGTTGTTACTAAAAAGTATTAAAAGGGGATAAAAAGATTCTAATTTTGAAATTCATATTAATTCCTATTGCAATGTATAATGTATTACAATTATGCATTAATTTTCGTCTCTATACGAACATCAGAGTATTATTATTCTAGTATCACTCCACAATGACGAATTAAACCGCAGTCGCTAGAATTAGCAAACGGGTTTTCTCTTCTTGAAAGCGCGTCTGATGCCAGGAATTTATTTAATACGAAAAACATCACAGAATTAAATGAGGATACGCAGAAAACGATGCCAACCCTGATAAGTTTTTTGTTTATTTATCATATAAAAAGCATTGGTAGCAGACATTTGATTTAATTAATTAAATAAATAAAACAAGTCTTAATAATAAATTCCAACCATAAGTGTATAAATATATATATATTTTTTTTTAAAGGAGTTGAAAAACGTTCCTTTTATCACCAAGAATTTTATTTAATTTTGTCTTTATTCAATTGTTTATGAATAGGTACTGTACATTTTTTATCGAATAATTTTTATTTCAACAATTCAGTCTGTGTCTATCAAGAATGCAAATTACCACCTGAGTATTCATAAGATAAAAGCCTGCATCTTGACAAATGAACTCAGTTTTCTGGAACATGTCTACATTTACTGATCATAAGTACTTTGTTTATTCGTGAATAAGTATAGTTAACATTCCAGAGGATAACATCCATAAAGTTTTAAGCCTTCAGAGCGGAGAGAAACTTAAATGAATAATTTAGTAATTAATAAATGCAATAATGCCCTAGTATAATATTATTTTTGAAGAATGACGTTCAATATTTCTTTGAGAATCTTTCATCTTAATATCTTTCATGTTAAAGGCAAATAGAAAAAGTATTTATTCTGGATTTTATAAATATTTATTAACAGTTTTGACAGTAATCGCGACTTCCGTTTCACAAACATAAAATCGGATAAATTTTTCTACGATATAAATAACCTTTCGATGTTAGCTTCTCTTCGAGGTGTTTTAATATTTGCTAGCCGTTATTTATAGCTTTCGGTCACAATACTCTTTCTGTTCAAAAATGCGCCGAATTTATAATTCATATGTGAACGACTCTATAAACATTGCTGAAAAATGATAAATTAACAATGTTTCATAATTGATACAATATTTGGTGTGTAATGAGATCGAAGTATCGATACAACGACAGGAAAGAAATTATATAAATTATTATCTGTTAGGGGACGTGCATAAATTATGTGAAGTTTTTTCTGAAATTTTGAAGGGGAGAGGAGGAGTTTGGTAAAATCTTAACAAAAAAGTTTCTACGTTTAAGAAGACAAAATTTTCATTGAAAGTGTAGAAATTTCAATCGAAAGAGATGATACGAATTTTCAAGAAAATACATGAATTTTCAGCTAAAAAAGATGATTTTTCAACAAAAAATGGAATAGTTAAATTTTCATCTGAAAACAATTAATTTTCATTCAAAGAAATGAATTTTTATCCAAAATGACTGATCTCAACCAAAAACACTAATTTTTGACAAATTAGTTCATTTTTCGGCCAAATAGTTAAATTTTCTACCAAATTGTTGAGTTGTCGAGTCAAAAATACGAATAATCTATAAAATAGTCGAATTGTCAAACCAAAAATTCAAATTTTTATTAAAAAAATATCATTTTTAATCCCAGCAGAATAATTTTTAACCAAAAAGTTGTATTTTTAACCAAAAAATATGAAATTTCTACAAAAAGAGATGAATTATCAAACCAAAAATACGAATTTCCAAGAAGAGTTGAATTTTCAATCAAAACAAATTTCGTAGTCAAGATAGAAAAAAATGTAAATCAAATTGCTGAATTTTCAAGCCAAACAGACCCATTTTCCACAAAACGACATTTTAGGTCCTGAAGAAAATTATAAAATTTTACATTTATAAAACTAAATACTTATTGTTATTAACAAATTTTATTTTCTAAAACTAATTTCATTAAGGTTCTACGTTTATTTCATTAACAGAATTGTAAGACTCGAGATTACTGTTTAATTTTCTGAAAGATATATATGATTGTTTACAAAAATTGTTTACTTTTGCATGGTTTATTAAAAATCTATTTGCTTCTTATATGTTAAAATGGAAAGTTAGCGCGAATTTTAAAATCCGATTGTTATAATCAAGTTTGAAGGAAAGACGTATAATCAACTTTCGAAGATGCATAATGCAGCTTCTGCGTAATCCAATACTTTATTATTTTTAAAGTATGAACTCCTTTTATCACGCATGAAATATCTCAAATGGCTCCTGGATTACTCTGAAGAGATAAGCGATAAGGCCCATTTTCACAAACAGCCACGAAAAACCAATTGCAAGCCAGACTTTGAAGATTCTGTCAAGCCATCTCATCCTGAAATCATAACACAGTTATTATTATTTATTACACCATTAAGCCATTTCCCTTTCGGGGTAGGCGTGACTTGCTCGGTTGGAAAATAGTAGTGTGTATATGGGTATATACATAGGTATAAAGTAGGTAGGTATATAGGTATGAGGTAGATAGGTATATAAGTGTTAGGTATAGATATTTTAGATTGATCTGGAATTCTCGTGTTATTTATTTAAATGACACGTTTATTCCGCAACACTGCTCCGACCCAGGTTGCTGATCAATCTCTCTAGCGATAACCCCAAGTGAAGAGCCTCACAAAATTGTTATATATCGTTCCCCACTTGGGCCCATTAGTATCCAAGGTCTTCGTTTCAGGCGTCATTCATTCTATTGTCACTCTGTTTACAAACTATTTGTCGCCACACTTTTCTGTCCTGGCATACTACTCTAGCTTCCTTCACGTCCATGCATTTTTTCATGCAAGCTCTTGTGTTTATATGGCTTCTTATGTCTCTTCGGATTAATGTCTCATTTACAGATTCTAACCATTCTTTCATCGGTCTACCTCTGGGCATTCTGCCATTTACTTTACCTTTATACACTTGTTTGGTCAGTCGTTCATCTTTCATTCTTTCAAGATATCCGAACCATCTTAACTGATTTCTTTTCCATATGTCAACTAGTGTCTCTCCTGTACCACATTCTTTGAGGATTGTCTCGTTTCGGACTTTGTCCATCAGTGTTTCCCCGCATATTATGCGCAGAGGTTTCATGCCAATCGCGTTAATTTTACTCCTGTCCTTTTCTTGACAGGTCCATGTCTCGCTACCGTATAGTACAGTCGGTACGAATATAGAATTATGTATGGCCATTTTAGCTTTTTTAAATATGTTTTTATTTGTTAGGATGGACCCTGCTCTACCGACAACCTGCTCACCCTTATTTATGCGCCTATCTAACTCCCCATCTATTTTTCCGTCGCTAGTGAATAGACTACCTAGATATACGTACTTGTCAACTTGTTCTAATCTCTCATCATTTAGGCCAATGTTGCATATTGTTTTCTCACTTTTTCCCTCAAACACCATGATTTTTGTTTTATTTACGTTAATTTTTAAGTGCATGTTCTTCATGCTTGTATTAAGTTTATTCAACATTCTTTGCAAGTCCTCGATTGATTCTGCCATAACAATCTTGTCATCTGCAAAAGCTAACCCACGTACCTTGACGGTTTCGAGATCTACACCTTCTTCGTCGAAGAGGGCAGTTCTTAGACACTTATCCATGAATATGATGAATAGCCACGAGGACATAACGCATCCTTGTTTCACGCCTTTCATAATATCGAACCAGTCACTCAGTTTCCCATTTACCCTTACACTCGCTTTACTACCTGTATATATTGTTTTTATTGCTTGTAGGAGCCCTCCATTTACTCCGTACTCTTTAAGGACTTCCCAAAGTTCATTTCTATTTACTTTGTCGAATGCTTTTTCTAGGTCAATAAATGCACAGAAAACTTTCTTTCCTACTCTCAAGCTTTTTTCTGTGATCTGTCTTAGGCTAAATATCTGATCTGTACATGATCTTCCTGGCATAAATCCACTTTGGACTTCCCATATCTTTTCTTCTGTGATTTCCATTACCCTACGTATAAGTATTTTTGAGTATATTTTACTTACGGTACTTAGTAGGCTGATACCTCTGTAATTACTGGAGTTGCTTTTATCTTCCTTTCTTTTGTATATTGGTACGATATTCGCTTTTTTCCAATCGTTTGGGACTTTCCCCGTCTCGATACATAAATTTATCAATTCGCACAACCTGTGAGGTATGGACTCGCCACCGTATTTAAGCATTTCAGCGCTAATACTGTCTATACCAGCAGCCTTACCGTTTTTCCAGTTCTTAATTATGTCTCTGATCTCAGTAACACAGACTTTTTCAATTGGGTTTTCTAATGCATTATGTTCTACGTCGCAGTTTTGTTGTCCTATATCTTCACCTCCTAATAGTTCTTTAAAAGAGTCTTTTAAAGCGCCTACTATCCCGTCTTTGTCATATAGCAGTTCACCTTTGCTGTTTCGCATGCTGACAAACTCTTTACTTCTACTTTCCTTTATCAGTTTAAATAATAATTCCATAATTCCTTCAAAGTAGTTTTGTATTTTGTTATCTTCTTCCGTTCTGATTTTTTCTTTACTCTCCTTGACTAGTCGTTTAACTTTCCTCTTTTTGTCTTCGTAATAATTTTCGAGTCTATTTCTCTCCTCATCGCTAAGACCTGTCATGTTCAAAGTTCTCTTGTGCGCTTTTTTCTTTTCTTGCTGGGCTGCTTGAATTTCATCATTCAACCGCGCATCACCAGACTTTCTTCCTAACACTGCCGTACCACACACTTCAATTGCAGTTTTAACAATGATATCCAGTAACAAAGTCCACGCGCCCTCTATATCTTTATTGCTTATAAGCGCTTCCCAAGTTTCCCTATCTATGCGTTCGCTTAACTGATTTTGAAACTCAATTCGCACTTCCGGTTTCTGTAAATTTTCAATCTTTATTCGAGTTTTTTTTTTTTGTTCTCTTTCTTCTCCATCCCCGCCCTAAGTTTATTTTAGAGACTAAAAGGTAATGATCAGTATTGCATTCGGAACCCCTCATGACTCTTGTATCTATGATTAGTTCTCTTAGTCTTTCATCCGCAATAACGAAGTCAATTACACTGCGGTTATTTCCTTTACACCAGGTGTACGTGTGGATCATTTTATGTTGAAACCAAGTATTGGTAATAAATAGGCCCTTTTCTAAGCATAAGCTAACTAATTTTTCCCCGTTATAATTTTGTCTTGTTGGATCCCCAAAATTACTTAGCACCCTTTCTGTATCTGTATCCTGGCGTTGGACGCCGACCCATCCGTTCATGTCTCCTAGCAGAATTATTCTTTCCCCTTGATCGCAAGTACTTATCGTGTCATTTAAAGTGTCCCAAAAGGCGTCTTTGACTTCTCGCGGCTCACTGTCAAGTGGGGCGTAGCACGCTATGATAAATAATCTGATTCCTACCTTCATTCTAGCCCACAACAATCTGGGAGATACAAAACCATGATCTTTGAGATGCTGTCTTGCTTTTTCATTCATAATTAAACCGACCCCTTGACTACGATTTGATTCACTACCTACATAGTTTCTGGTAGTTCTCTTAGTTTAAGATCATTCACTCCTCTAGCATTCCAAACACCCAGTCTCCATTTATCGTCTGAAACTCGAACTTTACGTTTACCGTGTGTATGTGTCGTAGCCCAATAGCCGACCCAGTCGCTTAGCCGACTAGGCGGCCAGTCGGCTAATCGACGCTGAATAGCCGACTGCATACCTGGCAGCTGCTCACGTTCGTCTAGTGGAGGGGTTAAATCAGCCAGCCTGCATAACGAGCGGCCAGTAGTCTATTGGGCTGGAGCGTTTCAGCCAAGTAGACTACTATGCATACGGTTCATTATATATTTTTTCTATAATTCGCGAAAAAGTGCCAGTTTTTCCACCTGTTTTTGGTGTAAAAAGTGATCGATTTTTGGTCGATGACGTGGCGCATGCGCAGTGCCGACCTTTCCGGGCAACAGTGACAAAAGTGTACAGATGCAGTGGAAAAAGTAAATGGACAGTGATAAAAGTGAGGCACAGTGACAAAAGTAAATGTTATTTCGGGTGGGTTCGTGCTGCCTCGGGTGTACTCGTGCATCGTGCGCAGCCAACTTCATTGTATTTTCCGACTGTCGTCCCTAACCTAAAATCAATTTCCTGAAAAGTCTCGAGTTGTGTATTTTGTATGTACTTTTGTCACTTGGCAAAAGCAAAAAAACACCGTCAGTTTCTCCGAAAATACTGTGCTTGGTGTTTTTTCACGAAAAATCGGAAATTTTGAAGCCCTCAACTTTATGGGCCAACTATTCAATTGTGCGAACCAGCTTATTATTACTGCCATATTATTGCCATGGTTTTGATAATTGCCATTGTCATTGTTGCGTCAATCGACAAAAAATCGCCTTCTTTTTACACAAAAAACAGGTAAACAAAAACTAGCACTTTTGCACAAATTATAGAAAAAGTATCGTGTCCCACACATTGAAAAAGCGACGATTTAAAACTCGTGTGATAGCCACCCTCGCTCCGCTTGGGTAGCTAACTTCACACTCGTTTTAAATCTCTCGCTTTTTCAACTTGTAGCACAATATACTATTAATGATCGAGATTTTTCGTTTGTTTTCCATGGAATATTTTAAGTCAAAAATAATAAAAAGGGTTCCTATTAGAAATTTTAAGCCATTCATAATACGAAGTTTGAATATTATGTAATTGTTTTTTTTTTCTTCAATTTTTCGTTTTATTTATGTTCATCTATTATAACAAGGTGTACTCTAATGACAAAGTGAATTACTTAATAGACCAGCATCAAAGCAAGCTATTTCAGGTAAAAACTCAATAATTATAATTAATTAAACGTTAATTCTATTTTTGCTAATATTTTTTATAAAATGACAGTACATATTGTAAAAAGATTTTTGAAATTCGTATTACTTGTCGTAGCCGTATGTCATTGAAAATGGCTGATTTCATCCGTCCACTAGACTAGTATGCAGTCGGCTATTCAGCGTCGATTAGCCGACTGGCTACCTAGTCGGCTAAGCGACTGGGTCCGCTATTGGACTACGATATATGCATTTCGTGAATCAAAGTTTCAGTCCATTCCGAGGCTACTTTATTGTTTGTATTATTCATGTTTAGATTGTACAACAGTGATTGATTAAAATAGACTATAAATAAATAGATAGATAGATAGATAGATAGATAGATAGATAGATAGATAGATA
>CAKNYM010053185.1:1194622-1293157 GCA_932195095.1 Andricus curvator | reverse complement strand
ATAGATAGATAGATAGATAGATAGATAGATAGATAGATAGATAGATAGATAAATTGAAATATATAAAATAGTGTCAGGAGAGTCAAGCAATTATTTTTGGCTTGGAACCTGTTTAAAATGATTAAATCGTATTTATGTGTGTGTGTTTGTGTGTGTCAGCCATATACAATATTAGGATGGTTTTTATTTATATTTTGTTTCAGTATATTGTTCGGAATTCGTCAGAGAATAAGAATCAATCATAAATTTTGAAGGTGAATGACTGCAAGTCACTCTTATGGAACCGGTAATTCCGGAATATTCAGTCATATGTTAACTAATTTTCAATTGTTCAAACAATTTTAATTTATTTAAACATTTATTTTTTCAGGTAAGTCGCCAAATGAATGTATTTTCTAGACGCTATGAGTTCTTTAGTCAATGATAACAATAAAATCAGTTTGTTCAAATATTCATACAATTATTTAAATGATTTGTGTTTGTTCAAGTATATACAAAAAGGCGGAGAAACATTTTATCTTACCAAATTATCGACAGATTTTAATATTTTGAAGTACTACCCTGTTTTATAAGAATACTAATACATTTTTAAACAAAATCAAATTCTATATATGAACAACCTGCTTTTACAGGAAGTTTTCCGCATCCAGGGACAAACCCTCACATACTGGGGGAAAACAAATGTCAGATTCGTATTCAGCGCACCAAAATACATCAAGATATTATGCTCTGCCTTTTTTCTAAATGATTTTATACCAAGGGTAATTTATACCCAGAAAAGCTGATTCTTTAGGGAATTATCCGCCTCTAGGGGAAAACTAAGGTCAGATTCATATTTAGCGCCCAAAATACATAGTCAGGTTTCTTGGTTCAAAATGAACTTTTTTTTTAATTCATTTTTTTTTTTTAAATTCATTTTTTTTTAACAAATGTGTCTTTTTTGTTGAAAAACATCCAATGTTTTTGGTTGAATTTTAATCTTTTTCTTTTGAAAATTCTATTATTTGGTTGAAAATGCATTTTTGTAGGTTGAAAATTCCACTACTTTGATAACGTCATCTTTTTTGGTCGAATATTCAAGTATATTGTTCAAAATGCATTTACGTTAATTTTATTTCAATGAATGTATTGCCCTATTATTTCCCTATTTTCGTGAAAAATCACCCAATTTTCTAGGTTTTGAGAGAATTTGGGCTGCTTTACTTTTAGGTGGCGGGGGGCCTCAAATATAGCCCATAATTGGAAGCGTAGTTAACGGACGTCCCCAAGTCGTCACATGGACGTCATAGAATACAATTTTCCCATAATAAACGTCATATACATTACGTTACATTTGAAGCAGTAGAATGAGGAAAGTTCGTTTGCCTTTCAATGCATCTACTGACGTCATTGGCGAACTACACATTATTTCATAAAACTTGCCAAGTCAATTTATTTATAGCTCAGATTTTGCTTTGAACACGCACTTCATGATTCATTATCTTTTCGATGCAGATAGTATATATAGTATATTCGTAGTAAAATTATCATAAAATCTTGGAAAATAGTTTCTAATAAAGTTATCAAGTGAAGGAATACGACCTCATTCTGTGTAATATTTTCAGTTTTAAAATGTTATTTTTTCCATTTTTTTTACGTGCACTAAAGTGAATGAACTGATCCACCTTGAGATACATAAAAAGTGTTTACTCGTTGCAGATAATAAATTGAGCAGAGTGTTAAGAGTATGCACATGCATACATTTTTATCTTAGTCAAATACGAATTCTCTTTATTGAAAAAAATTATTTTCAGAACAAATGAATAAATATGGACTGTTCCAGATGGAATAAAAAATAATAACTTTAATACTTGACACTTTCATCTATTTGACCTGGTCACTATGTATTCATTTAGGCTATTAGAGGAGTCATAGTGTCACGTTTAGCTATTTCATAATTTTTGCAAACTTTTATATAATTTTAGGCAGATTAGGGTGAAAAGTAATTAACATTGATAGAATCTGTAATTATTTATGATTAATATGCACTTGTGGTCTTCGCCAAATACATGTTTATATTTTTCGTATAAAATATTAAAAGTAAAAGTGCAACAGAAGCCCAGTCATCGCCAGTTCAATAAAATGAATTAAAAATCGTAGAAATTACAAAAATTCTTTTCGAGATTGCTCTACAACTAAAAAAAATTTTTATTTAAAAATATATTCGATATCTTGACACTCTACAGAATGGTTTTGTTTATGTATTCCATAATTCTAACCACGAAAATAAGTGTTAAATGCACTTCTCTGTTGCCAAAACCCAATTATTGCCTAACCAATTATTATTAAAATCTATGTTCTGAAACATTATTTTAATGATTTTGTCACTAAGATAAATTAATTTTTACTACGGGATACCATCCTCCTCATTAATAAACATGTATTGTTACTAATTTGCGAAAATTTCAGACCTTTTTTAAATCATGGCGTTAGAATTCTTTGATTTATCTGCCAAGTTAGGAGTTTTCTCAAATAACATTTTTTTTCTCTCATTCACTCAGTGATATCACTTTATAGTATGCGTTACTGCCTTCCTCAATGTAAAAAATTGCTTTGAAATTTAATTTTTCAACATTTCAAAAGGTTTATTCTTAATTTTTATAATAAATAACTACCAATTGCCGATTGTCAGATAAATTCTACTAATTTCTGTAGGCAAAATTCAGTCACTGACAGTTATTTAAAATATACTGTTTCCATTAGTAATTTTTGCTACGCACTATCAAAACACGTTATTATAGATTTCTTAAACATTTTTAATGTAAATGGTCCCGTACAAATTAGTTTATTACAAGAAATAATGAGTTAATAGAACCCAATAAAAAAGTTAACTACTTTTGGTTGAAAGTTAATTCTTTTTGGTTAAAAAGTCTACTGCTATATTTTTGGCTGAGAATTAATCTTTCTTGGTAAAAAAATTAATTATTTGGTTTAAAATTCAACAATTTTGTGAAAAAGTCATCCTTTTTTCTTGAAAATTCGTCTTCGTGAGGTCCAAATTCAACTATTTTGGTATAAAATTCAACTGTTTGGTTGCAATTCACTTTTTTTCAATTTTATATATTTTCGGGTTGAAAAATCGACTGCTTTGTAGAAAAATCGTCTTTTCGACTTAAAAATTCAAAAAATTATTTGAAATTTTTGTTCTTTCTTGACTGCAATTTTTTTTTGTTGAAAATTCAACACTTTTGTTGAAAATTCTTCGTTTTTGGCTCTAAAATTCATATTTGTTTGTATAAAATTCATCTTCTTTGGTTAAAAATGCAACTTTTCGGTTGAGCATTAATATATTTTCCTTCACGATACTTTTTGGTTGTACTGTCAACTACTACATTTTTCGCCGAAAATTTAAGAGTTCGATAGAAAATTCGTATTTTTGGCTTAAAAATGTAACAGTTTGGTTGAAGATTCATCTCTTTGGTGAAAAATCTAGCTATTTTGTGGAATATTCGTTTTTTTCGGTTAAAAAGAACTTATTTTTTAGTTGAAAATTCATGTATTATGTATAGAAAACTCGTTTCTTTGGCATAAAAGTTTTACAATTTTGTAAAAGAGTCATCCTTTTTGGTTTGAAATTCAACTATTTGATTGAAAATTACCTTTTTGGTTGAAAATTCATTTTCATATTTTGGGATAAAAATGCATCCTTTTGACTTGAAAATCCAACAATTTGGTGGAAAATCTTTTATTTGACTAAACAATCTTTCTTGTTTAAAAATTCATTTCTTTGGTTGAGAATATCACTATTTTGTTAAAAATTCGTCTTTTTGGCTTGAAAATTTAATAATGATATTATATCATCTCATTTTTCTTTCCTCTTTTTTATTTTTGTCCAATGAAAATTTTTTTTTTCTAAGAAAAAGTTTTTTTTTCAAGTTGCAATAGGAGAATTTTGTGGTGGTTGTCCAAATTAAATCGTTGAATTCTTGTTTTTATTTTCAGAAATTCTATACATTAAAAAAAAATTCATCCTGCATGGTTTGAAATTTAACTATTTGGTTAAAAATTAACTTTTTGTGGGAAAATTAAATTTTTTGTTGAAAATTCACTATTTCGGCTTTGAAATTCGTATTTTTGACTTGAAAATTCAATAATTTGTTTGAAATTTCTTCTTTTACTTGAGAGTTCAAACTTTCTTCTTCAAAAATGATTTATTTTGGTTTGAAAATTCAGCTCTTTTGGTTGAAAATTGAAATATTTTGTTAAAAATTCTTTTTTTGTGTTAAAATATCATCTATTTGATTGATAATTTAACTATTTTGTTGAAAATTTATCATTTTTATTAACAAATTTCACTATTTGGTTGAAATTTTATCTTTTTTAGTTGAGAATTCAACTATTTGGTTAAAAAATTAATTTTTCGTTGAAAATTCATTTTTCTGGTTAAAAATCTGTCTTGTTATTCCAAAATTCAATAATTTGGTTGAAATTTTTTCTTTTACTTGACTAAAAAATCTTTCTTGTTGAATCTTTGGTTGAAAATTCAACTATTTTGATGAAAATTCGTTATTCTTCTTTAAAAACGTATGTTTTTTAGTTGAAAATTTATCCTTTTTAGTTAAGAATTCAACTGTTTGGTTGAAAATTCATGTATTATATTGTATAATCGTCTTTTTTGGTAGAAAAACAATCTTTTGGTTGAAAATTCAACTATTTATTAGAAAGTTGAACTGCATATTTTGTTAAACATTATTTTTTGTTTGTTTGAAGATTTATCATTCGATTTAAGAATTCAACTATTTTGTTAAAAATTAATCTCTTTTATTGAAAATACAATATTTTTACTTGGAATTTTGGAAATTTAGAGGTTTTTAAATTGAATTTAGTATAGTACGCATCCATTTTATTTCTTATAAATATTGAATTAATCCTCTTAAATACCTTTGTCAGTTTCTTAATCTTGGTGTTTAATGACGTGACAGAGCGCAAAGTAACCTCAACATATTTTACTTTATGATTTGTACTTCATGTATGTCGTAATTAAGTAAATCCTACGATTTTATTCGCGCCTTTGTTATTGAAGACTCTACACGACGTTTGCAAATTCTGTTATCAGGAGGAAAAGTTGTTGTGGAAACAATGCAAACATTTATTTTGAAAATTGAAAATGCTTTATCTATATGGAGTTAAAATCCAGACGGAAAAATCGAGGATTTATTCGAAGCCCTTGGAGGAATTATGATACTTTTATAATCAAGTCAAGCATTTTTCTTAAGAAATTTATTGACCTTGGCGGTTACTGATCTACGTCAACCAAGACGATGACACACTGGTAAATTACACTGCGGTTATTTTCATAAATAAATTCAGAAAAAGGAATCTTAAATTTATGCATGTCAGTTTGATACTTCCTGAAAGATCGTCCTATTAATAGTAAAATAATCCAGTCATCGCCAACTGGTAGATTTGTGTAATACAAATAAAAAATAAACCTTCGCAAATATTTTAAAATGAAATTGTAAGTAACTTTCAATACTGATAAACGCGGGGATACTCATTTTATAGCATTATGATTAAGCGAATGGATCTAAAAATTTACATTAGAGCAGACACGAAAAAAAATTTAAGATGAAAAATTATTTACCTCAAATTGGTCTACAAATTTACTTTAAACTATTATTTTAAACTATTTAAATTACTATATTTAAACTATTTACTTTAAACTCGCTGATTACGAAAATGATAGTGAAAATAACCGCAAATTTTATTTTCAAGGTCAAAACCCCCAAAAGCCTATAAAATTTATGTTTTTTCCGTTTATTGAATTGGATATTGAAAATTTATAAAAAAGTTTCAAATAAAAGTTGTCATTCTTCTGAATATATACCTTTCATGTTATACGCAGTTTTTCGACAAAACCTCTTTGAGAAAAAAAGGAAAATTTTGGTGCAAAGTGTAGAATTGCTTCACAGAAAAAACTGAGGGTTCTCTAAAGTTGCGGCTCAAATAAAAGTTGGTATCCTTTAGAACTTCAGCTCCAATAGATACCTGTAGAGGGCCAAAAGGGTTCCTTTAGAGCGCTCTTTTAAAGAACAACATGGAGGCGCATTCACAAACCAACCGCTTGCAAAGTAGGGCTGGTAAGTTAGGGATCGATTTACATTTATCGACCGATGACTTGAGACGAAAAGTTTCTTGCATGTGAATATGCCTTTATGGCGAGGGGCCGTTCACTAGAGGAATCAGTGATTTTCCTCACTTAGAATCGATTCAGAATCAGTCACTCGTCAAAAGATTTTTCAGAAATATGTGGGAATCAGCTTGATTCGGTAGAATCTTAGAGATCGATTCTGAAAGTTTGAAACATGCGTTCATCAGTAAGATTCAGAAGAAACACCGGGAATCAGTGAGAATCCCCAAGGATCACTCGGAATCGCTACGATTTCGTGCAGACTCGGGCGAGTCAGCTTGAGTTAGCTTGGGATCAACGCGTTAAAGCAAATACCGAGATATCTTTTAATATAATGTATATAAATATTTATAATATATATATATATATATATATATATATATATATGTAAAATATATAAATAAATATATATATATATATATATATATATAAATTAATAGTCAATATATTATAACTTAAGCTGTGTGCGTAATATTCGGTAACTACGTGTCCACATGTTTTTCTTTTTCAGTATGGAGAATGAAAGAGGGGATTTTGCATACTGATTGCAATATAATTATTTTTATATTAGTCGTATAGGAATTAAGGTATGATCAAACGATATGGAAAATAAAAATAAAAAATTATTTTCAACATTATTGGGAATCCTAATTTTTTTTCCGTTTAAAACTTTTCAAATTTTTGTAAAAGCTTCTCTATTTTGGGTTCGAAATCTTCAAAAATGTACATTTTGTTTTACTTTTTTCGAATTTTTTTCATATTTTCAATTACTTTTTAATCTTTTTGAAACTTCTAATTATCTCTTGAACTTATTCGATTTTTTCCTGAAGTAATCATTGTTTAATTGTCATGTGTTCATTAAAATTTGTTTTTGTTTTAAAGTCTGTCCAAACATTTTCTGTTAACATTAATTTTTCAAAATAAAAAATAATTTTAGATTTTCCCAGGAATTTAGGACAATTTTTTTATTACCTGAAAATCTTTCAAACTCCTTAAAAAGCTTCTAAATTTTATTTTGAAAATCTTGAAAAATCTATATTCTGTTTCAAATAATTGATTAACTATTGTGTACATTAAAATTACACAATTTTACTTAAAGAGAATGTTTTTTAAATAGAAGAATTCAAATTAACATTGTGACGTTCAAAGTTTAAGTTTAGCTCTGTGAAATTTTAAAGATTCAAGGCTTTCTGTTTCAAAGAATTCAGTTTCAAATTGTTTAGTTATGAATATTCTATTTTTATAATTGTGTATTTTAAATGAACAGTCAAAAAGTATTAAGTCACTGAAAAATTGTTATTCTCTTTAATTACAAAATTTCAGTTCGAATGGGTTAAAAATAGAATATTTTAGACTGAAACAATATTTGAATATCATTTTTAATTTAATAAAAGTGTTAAAAGTAGTTGATAAATTTTCAATCGGGCGTTTATATTTTTTACCTACTAAGTTAAATGGAAATAGTTCAAATTTATAACGTTAATACCTGTAAATTATTCAATGTTAAAAAATATTAAGAATGCAATTCAATCTCGAATTCTTGAACTACAGTTCCATTTTTGAAATTGTTAATGAGTTTTTATTTACAGAAGTTTTTTGTCAACAAATATTAATTTCAAACGCTGTTCATTCTGTATTGTTTAAGTCTTCAAAACTGAATTTTAAAAATGCTCCATAATATATATCATAAAATGGTTTCATAATTGAAAAAGTCAACAATTGAACTTAACGTCTAAAAAAAAAAGTTGAAATCAAACTTATTTTAAATTTCATGATATATCATGTGACATGAAGTTCGTGATATTTCAATTGAATGGTTAGATTTTTCTTTTAAAAATTTGTAAAATTCCCAGTCACAAAATAAATTCACTGTCTTTTCCCCCTTTTTCCTAGTCTCCAAAAAATTCCCGGTCATTTCTGGGTTTCCCCGGTTTTCCAGTCCAGCAGGCCACCCTGAGAAATACATGCAATTAAACATGTTATGTAATCGGGTTAAAAATACCCCACCCCCACCCAACATAACAGATCGTAACGAAACACGAACCCCGTCCTCCCACTTTTAATGCTACGTAATATGTAAACGCTCCCCTAGTGTGGTCCAGAAACTAAGGAATCGATGAAGAATCAACGAAGAATCAGCTGGACTCAGTTGGAATCAACAGAAATCAGTCGTACTGATGCAACTCAATGCGCGCAACTGTCAGAATGATCCCTGTGCGATCTTCTGAGTTTGGATTCGATTCTTTTCTTTTCTTACGCTCAGAATCAAACCGGATTATGCTTCATGTGTGGAATCACAGGAATCGTGATCTAATTGACGGAATAATTATGCTCACGTAGAATCGATTCTAGAGTGGACGGCCCCTCGCGAAGTGGGCAAAGTGAAAAAAAGATTCCTTATAAATAGTCTCAATTATAATTGGGATCCTTTAGAACACCAACTGAGGTATCATTTAGAGCTCATTTATCGTTTTGGGTTCCTTTTCAGCAAGTGGGGTTCATTTTGGTTTCAGCTCCTTTGGAACCAAAAATGGGTTCTAGTGGAAAGCCTAGTATTTTCTGTAAAGGAATGGGATTTGTGGCACTCCTATCCACCACGATACGTTGGAAAGAGGAAGATGTGACCTAAATTATTATTATACCATTAAGCCGTTTTCCTTTCGGGGTAGGCGTGACTCACTCGGTGAGTAAGGAGATCATGATTTCTTAGATTGATCTAGAATTCTCGTGTTATTTATTTAAATAACAAGTTCGTTCCGCAACACAGCTCCGGCCCAGGTTGCTGATCAATCTCTCTAGCTATCACCCCCAGTGGAGAGCCTCACAAAGTCATTATGTGAAGCTATCCACTCGGGCCCATTCGTATCCAAGGTCTTTTGTATCAGGCGTCATTCACTCCACGGAAACTCTTCTTTCTAAACTATTTCTTGCCATACTTTTCTGTCCTGGCATACTTCTCTAGCTTCCTTCACATCCATGTATTTTTTCATGCAAGCTCTCGTGTTTCTATGGCTTCTTATGTCTCTTCGAATTAAGGTCTCATTCACCCATTCTAACCAATCTGTCCGCACATTCTTTGAGGATTATCTCGTTACTCACCTTGTCCATCACTGTTTTACGCATATTATGTGCAGAGGTTTCATTCCAATCGCGTTAATTTTACTCTTATCCTTTTCTTGGCAGTTCCATGTCTCGCTACCGTATAGCACAGCCGGTACAAATGTACAATTATGTATTGCCATTTTAGCTTTATTGGATTTACTTCTGAGAATGGGCCCTGCTCTGTCGATAAACTTGTTACCCTCGTTTATGCGCCTATCTAACTCCTCATCTATCTTTCCGTCACTATAGAATAGGTCACCCAGATATACGTAATTATCAACTTTTTCTATTCTCATTCTTTTCTTCAAACACCATAATTTTTGTTTTGTTTACGTTAGGTTTGAGGCCCATGCTCTTCATGTTTGTATTCAGTTTATTCAACATTCTTTGCAAGTCTTCGATTGATTCTGCCATAACAACCTTATCATCTGCGAACGCTAACCCACGTACCGTTACTTTTCCGAGATCCACACCTTCTTCGTCGAAGAGGGCCATTGCTATACACTTGTCCATGAATATAATAAATAGCCATGAGGACATAACGCATCCTTGTCTAACACCTTGCATAATATCGAGACAGTCACTCAGTTTCCATTGACCCTTACACTCGCTTGGCTACCATAATATATATATATATATATATATGCCTTTCCGCCCCCACGAGACTACCTTATTTCTGTGACCATTCACAGCGGTGCCTCCCCCCCTCACGAGACGTTGGAAAGGGGGAGGAGGTATGTGACCTACATTATTTATGTGGCTAGTCACAGAGATGTCTTCCCGCCTCCACCAGACGTTGAAAAAGGGTAGGGCTTTGATCAACATTATTTCTGTGACTAATCACAGAGGTGCCTTCCTGCCCCCCACAAGCCCTTAGAAAGGGGAAGGTATGTGACCTACATTCTTGCTCTGGCTAGTCAAAGGGGTGCCTTCCGGCCCTCCGCGAGAAGTTAGAAAGGGGAAGGTATGTGACCTATATTACTTCTGTGACTAAGACTTTTTCCTCGCAAACCAATATTTATTGAAATATAGTGAAAAAATGAAGAAAAAAACACCGGTTTTTGGTGTTTTGACCTTGAAAATCAAATTTGCGGGTATTTTCACTATGATTCGCTTAATCAGCGAGTCAAAATACGTGGGTACACCTAGTTTCAAATCAATCAGAGGTGAGTACTTCTCCGAACTGCAGCCAAGTCAAAAATTCCATTTTCCAGAAAAGATATGCAAGATACGAAAAAATCGTTTGTCTATTGCCTTTCTTCTTGCTTTCTTTATACTCAAATTTTGAACGTGATTTCCCTTTATTCAAAATGTGCGTTGCACCCTAAAAATCTGTTAATAATCTGCTTCCGGATGTTTAACGAGACAGTGTATCCAAGTTGTAGTCCCTAATGCGATTATTATTATTTAAACCATCAAGTATCCGTTCCATTGCTACTCTATTAGACATTCCTGCTCTATTAAATTTCACCAACTTTTGGTAATAGTACTGGGTTATGTGTTGCCCTGGCTGCCGTTTGAAATTCCGAGCTTCTTACCTTCCTTTCAGCTCATTGTCTTCGCATGAAAATTCTTCAATTAAAACCTCCTTCCATTGTTCCCAAGTGCGTCTTGCCGCTGACAAGTGTCACCTGTTCAGCTTTAAGGGGATTTATCAGCGTTATAAAATGGTATTCCAGGTTCCGGCCGCGCGGTTGAATATTTTTGTCTGATATTTTGCATACCTCATCTAAATATTGGTCTGTTTTGGTGTCAAGTCTCGGTTTTTTTTAAAAATGTTTATATTTGACGTTATAAACAAAAAGAAAAGAACAATAGAAAAAAAAATGCAATGACGCTCAGTACTAGCTGAGTGTGTATTTTCGAGGCCTGGGCAATCGATCCCCGTCAAATTTACGAGGCAGACTCCTCGGAGTGCGGGCGGAGACTCCGGAGCGCGTCGAATTACCCGAAACGAATCACCCTTTCATTGTAATGAAATGCAGGCCGGTTCAAAAAACTGAAATTATGAAAGCATCGCGTGATTCAGTTTTAATTAGCAGAAATAGTTTATTCATATAATTTCAAGAAAGTGGAAAAAAGATTCATGAAAATCGGGTAATATTTGCAGTATTAGTAGAAATGTTGAAGTGCAAACGATAGTATGCCAAGATACACCGCACTGTGTGAGAAAACGCATTTTTTTCGTTCAAAAGGTCTACAGCCTTCAATTTTGCCCCAATCCACGATTATTATTTTTTTAATTGAAGAGCGCTAAATTTCCAAGAGCACCTTAGTCAGATATTGTTGCATTTTCATTTGTTTCTTTATTATATGTTGACTCAAAGTATAAGAAAATCGAGATTTTTCACAAAATCATTATTCACTCTTCAAATGACATTAACAAACAGCCACATAGTGTAATTTTTGTTGAAAAAAAAATTATTTTCGGATGAATATGCTTTAAATTGTAGTGAGAGTGACTGTTAGTCACAATTTTCATGAAACATCAACAATTGTAAATGTTGTAAACAATTTTTTGCAAAAGTTTGGAATTTGTGGTTTTTTCTATTTCGGTTCTTCCTTTATTATCTGTGATTATGTAGATATTCGGAAAACAAATGAAATAAGTAAATATAAAACTTTGTCCGGGAAAATAATTTTTTTTTGCACTGAAACTGCTTCAAATGTTTGTGTGAGAAAGATTTGCAAGAACTATTTTCATAAAAAATAAACAATATACAATTGCTATAAGAAATTTTTGTAGCAATATCTCTAAATGAGCGATTTTATCATACTTGGACTCCTCTGAATTATTTAAGATAATTCAGATATTCTGGGAAATGATACATATGTCATTCTATTTGTTCATTTTATAAGCAATGGAAATAAAGAAATAAAAATGGTTGGCATGACTCCGCTTTCGCCAATCGGAAGGTTTTTTTTAATGGCCGGTGGATATAAATTGCAGGATGTATGTGTCTTTTGGCCTTAGGTAACAGATTTATTGATCTGGTAAAATGGATCAATAAATGGCTTTTTTAAATACATAAAAAATTCGTAACATTTAAAATTACAAGTATAGATAATAAGAATGATCTATTTTTACATAGAATTAGTGACAGCAAATCTGTCTCACAAAAATTTGAAGCAATTTCAGTAGAAAAAAAAGTATTTTGCAGGCCGAATAGCCACAGTTTTGTATTTACTTATTTCATTTGTTTAGGATTTGTATTTCAACAAATATAATTGAACCTATGTTCTTTCCAATAATATCTGCAGCAATTCAAATGATAAAGGAAAATCCGAAATTGAAAAAGCACAAATTCCACAATTTTCAAAAACAATTGTGTATACTGTTTTATAGAAATTGTTACTGACAATCACTCTCACGATAATTCAAACTATTTCCAGAGAAGAACAAACTTTTTTCAATAAAAATTACAATATTGTTAAATACCTACGAATCGTAATATTTAAAATTAAATAATAACAACTGTTCATTGTGAATTGTACATAGAAACAGTTACTGTAAATCTCTCTCACAAACATTCGAAGCAGTTTCAGTGCAAAAAAAATTATTTTCCAGGACAAAGTTTTATATTTAATTATTTCATTTGTTTGCAAAATCAACAATTGTTGTATTTGAACACACACAATCAAACATATATCACTTTTCCGAATATCTATATAATTACAATTAGTTAGTACTTGGATAGGTGACCATTCGAGAATACTGCGTACTGTTGGCCCATCGTAGGTGTGGTGAGCCCACACTTGTAGTTATTTACTACAAGAAAATATCCACCTAGAAAAACTACCCGAAGCGGGTAGTGTCATGCCTACCCTGAAAGGGAAACGGCTTAATGATATACATACATACAGATAATAAAGGTAGAACCGAAATAGAAAAAATTCCAAATTTTTGCAAAACATTGTTTAAAACATTTACAACAGTTGATGTTTCATAAAAATTGTGACTAACAGTCACTCTCACTATAATTTAAAGCATGTTCATCCGAAAAAAAAAATTTTCAACGAAAATTACACTATGTGGCTGTGTGTTAATGTTATTTGTTTATAACAATTAAAACAGACAATAATCGAATTATTTTCATTCTGGGAGTACTCTTGCGTCGATTTAAGATGATTCTCATTATATTCAAACCACTATTGAAGAGTAAATAATGATTTTGTGAAAAATCTCGATTTTCTCATACTTTGAGTAAACATATAATAAAGAAACAAATTAAAATGCAACAATCTCTGACTAAGGTGCTCTTGGAAATTTAGCTCTCTTGAATTTAAAAAAAATAATTGCTGATTGGGGCAAAATTGAAGGCTGCAGACCTTTTGAACGAAAAAAATGCATCATCTCACATAGTGCAATGTATCTTGGCATACTATCGTTTGCACTTCAACATTTATATTAATACTGCAAATATTACCCGATTTTCATGAATATTTTTTCACTTTCTTGAAATTATATGAATAAACTATTTCTGCTAATTAAAATTGAATCACGCGATGCTTTCATAATTTCAGTTTTTTTAACCGGCCTGCATCTCATAACAATGAAAGGCTGATTCGTTTCGGGTAATTCGACGCGCTCCGGAGTCTCCGCTCGCGCTCCGGGGAGTCTGCCTCGTAAATTTGACGGGGGTCGATTGCCCAGGCCACGAAAATACACACTCAGCTAGTCCTGAGCATCACTGCATTTTTTTCTATTGTTCTTTTCTTTTTGTTTATAACGTCAAATATAAACATATTTTCAAAAAACCGAGACTTGACACCAAAACAGACCAATATTGAGATGGGGTATGCAAAATATCAGACAAAAATATTCAACCGTGCGGCCGGAAACTGGAATACCGTTTTATAACGCTGATAAATCCATTTAAGTGCGGACGTGCGGTTTCACAGACCGCACTATGCTTCTGATATGTGGGTTTCTCCCCCCTCTGGCCTTCCTCGAGGCTGCTGTTATTAGTAGCTTTAGTTTTAGTTGTGATTTCGCCGAGGTAGGTGGACAACGTGTATTCCTACGTGTAATTGATGAGTAATGTAAATTGAAAGCTTGTAGGCGGTCCGTGAGACCGCACGTTCATGGTAGCGTCACAATTTTATATTTGTGTTTCAATTTGTTTCAAGGTATTTAAAAAACAAAATGTCACACTCAAAACAACTAAGTGGTTTGAGATTAATGCAGGTACCTAATTTGATCAGGAAGTGACAAATCAGTTAAAACTTGCGGTTTCCCTGACCACATAATGCTTCTGATATTTGGGACCCTCCCCCATATGGTGTAAAATATTATTTATGTGACTCCGGTGCATTAACGCGTTTTTATGCGACAGCGGAGAGTATCGTAATGTTGTACATTACGATACTGCGGACGATCACTCTTCACATTACACTCCGCTGTATCGTAATGTACTACATTACGATACTGTGCGCTGTCGCAACAAAACTTGTAAATGCACCGTCGCCACATAAAATAATATATGCGCCAATGAGCACAATTCGGGACTTCACGTGACTCGCTTACAATGCTCGTAGGACTTATCTCGCCTCGGCTTCGTCTCGGCTTCGATCGTCCTGCGAGCATTGCCGCTTGTCGCGTAAAGACCCTCATTATGCGCCTCGGCGCATAATACACTATAATAATAAAAGTTGATAAAATTAATTAATTTCGTACTTATTCCAATATCCTTTCATATACTTGTATCAGTTAAATAACAAAAACTTATGCTAATTTAATTAGATGTAAACATATGCAGCGGTCTGAGAGACCTCACGTCCATGTTAGTGCAAACATGAAATCACGTCTATACTTAAAGGTTAACTTAGGCAGAGAATAATGAGTTTTAGCTATCTCGTCCCTGTGATATAATTGAACGTATTCCTCTATTTTTTCTATCCAGGCATCAATATCAATACCACTGTTGACAGGATCAATGAATGGTAAAACTTCATGTACATCCCTGCACTGTAAACAAATATTTGGTGCAGATATTTACAATCAGTTGTACTTTTACGAGCAGTGTGTTTTCAAATGAAAATGTATAACCTGGTAAAGTGACCAATATCAAAGAAATTCACGATCTAGCCTAATTTCACCTCATGGAACAGTGTAAAATAACAGACCGATGTAAAATTACTATGTCCAACGATGAAAATTATTCGATTCACTTGGCACATGGTAAATTTATGTAAGCGAATACATTTAAATGGGCTTATGAATTAACATCGGCTAACTGACATAAAGTGATAGCGCCTTGGACTTTATCGTAAAACTACGTCCCAGAACCTCTAATGAATAAAAAAAAATGTTTTGTTCATTGGGAACGATATTTTGGAAAAATTTTTTCCTGCCAATTTACATCCTGCATTTTTTTTATTTATTTGTGTAAACTTTTATTGTCAAACGCAGGTGGAATAATGTCCATCGAGGCACGATGTAAAATTACACCAACTTTTTTACAGTGTGTAACGTATCTCTTTCTTCAGCCTCGCCCATACTGTCGTACAAGCTGTTGCTTTTCCTCCAGTATCTCCTCTTCTTTAATATTGTCATTATCAGATTTTTTTGACAGGCACTTCGTGATTATCAGTATTTTCCCATATTTTCCACTGTCACTTTCTCACTATCGTTATTTTGGTTATTACTTGAACTTTTACTCTCCTTCTTATGTCCGGTATCGACGCAACGTTCTGGCCACGCCCTGTCTCTAAATTTTATTTTTCTCTCAAAATCCACACGGTGACTTATTAATTAAAAACCACTGCTTTGTCATTAATATACCTTTAATGAAATAATTAAAAATCTACATGTAAGTCGCTGACGGCTATCTATTACGAACTAAAGTCTAAAGATCTGGATCTCCTCATGCCTTTCGACCTCTCCTCTCTGACCTCTCCTACCTCCCACTACCTTGTTCCACTTTAGCTGACTAATCCTCACAGTCTAATGTAAGTAAGTGTCATATTATTCTTATTTTTCATTACACCATTAAGCCAAATAATTTTCTGGATAAGCGTAACTCATTCGGTTCTAGCCTCGTTATACTGTCGGGGATCAAGGAGTTCATGTGGAAAAAGTGAGAAAAACCCAATTTAGGAGGAGATATGATGGTGGGGAGGTATAGATTTTTAGATCAATCTAGAATTCCCATGTTGTTTCATTAAACAACACGACCTAGGTCGCTGATCAATCTCTCTAGCAATCACCCCAAGCGAAGAGTTTTCCAAAGTCGTCATGTGTCATAGATCCCACAAAAATACGCAAACTTACTAATAATCACATAGTAAGATCCATTCTCTTCATTATAATCAAATCCACTAAGGAAAGCTGTCTACGTGGAACCATTAGTATCCAAGGTCTTTCGTTTCAGGTGTCTCTCACTTCGCTGACACTATTCATTGCTTATTTCTTACAGACTATTTTTCTCCACACTTTCCTGTGCTAGCATACAACTTTAGCTTCCTTCACGTCTATACATTTTCTCATGCAAGCATCATTCTTTCCTTGATCTGCCTCTGAGTACGCTACTGTGCTCTTTATCCTAATATACTTGTTTCGTCAATTCTTCTCCTTTCATTATCTCAACATGCCCAAACCATCTCAACAAGATTTCTTTCACTCTTGTCAAACAGTGTTTCCTCTACACCACATTCTTTGAGAATCATCTCATTACTGACTTTATCCATTAGCGTTTTACCTCATAAATTTAGCTGGAATTGCATGCAAACCGCGTTAACTTTACTCTTATCCTGTTCTTAGTAGGTCCAGGACTCGCTACCATAGAGCTCAGTGGGTGCAAGTACATAATTATATATCGCAATTTTAGCTTTATTGATTATATTTTCTGTAGAGCAGAGTAACGAACAAATAAGCTATTCAGGAGAGGGAGCTTATCGCAAGTCCTAAACATTACGTTTCCTAAACATCCGGTGCCAAAAAACAGTCGCCGACGTTGAGTCTAAGCTAATCTAGGCTGAAGCTTGGCCGAGACCTGGCTGAATCGTGGTCACCAGAAGTCTCCTGAAGATCGGCAGTTCGATTGGGACCTCAGTCGAGATCACTTCTTAAAGTCTTACAATAATGAGACAATAACATAATAATCAATTATAATTACTATAGAGTGTGAATATTAATAAATATAGTATCAATCAGAAACTCGTACTACATTTCACTTCTGGCAATGGATCCTACCCTGCTGATAATATTCCTAACCTCGTTTATAAGCCTGGCTTTCTCTGCATCGATCATTCCGTCAATGGGAAATAAACTTCCAAGATACACCCATTTATCAACTTGTTCTATCCTCTCATCGTTAGAAAAATTACCACAGATTTATTATTAAATTTTTAGCTGAAGGAGAATAGAGCTTTAAATACGCATGACACGTTCTTTAAAAAAGATACTTCTACTACTACACCCGCATATCAATTTATTTGAGTTTACTGTCTATGAGGTTGGGGATTCCACAGAATGATCGAGGCCACAATTTAATCACAATTTGTATTTCTGTCACGTGCGCCCATATTTATTATACATGCAAAATCACGTGACTACATGCTTGTGTCTAGTAAAATATTATAATTGATAACATATCGTTATCTACTTCCATCCTGTGTAATTTATTGTAGTTGAACACAGTTTAGAACTTTTATCATTAGTCTTACTACGTCTGGTAAAATTTTTACTATTATATATTTTATTAGGAATTCGTTCAGCTGAACACCCACGATGCTTTCAAGATATTTCAACAATTTTGTGCAAGCAATTTTCAATTAATAATTATCATTATTCTAAATAACAATCTACGATTCATTTAATGTGTCCGCATTAATGCTCCTATGTTTCCGCTCGCTTTTGGGGTTTTTTTTTGTCTCGTGACTCTTTCTATCATGTCAATGTGACAATTTATTAGCATATATACGTCAGTTAGAATTGTCTTCAACATGAAGTTAATCCTCTTGATTTCAAAGTTAATAATTTTGCGCTCTTTAGATTAAGATAATTGAATTTTAAAAATCATGATCCTAATTTAAGAATGTTTCAATTTTCAAACGAAGTTTGGAATTCTTTAATTCCCAACACTTCACGTTTGAATGAAATAATTGTGAAGGTCTCCCATTAGAAAGCTTCTAATTTTGAACCTTCTAAAATAATTTAACTTTAAAGATTTTCAATATTTAAAACTGTTCAGTCTTTAAAGGTGAAAATGACAGTGATTTTTTTCGACAGACATCACATTTTTTGTACAAAAAATCTGTCCAAACACTTTGAATGCCACTTGATACTATATAAATACTTATTGCATATTTATTCGAAATAATAAAACTTTCAAACTCAACATTTAGTACATTTATTGATGATAGATTTTAAGAAAGTTTGCGTCTGTTACAAAAGAGATCCCTGCAACGCAAAGGTACAGTTTAATAATAACTTAATAATTCTGAAAATCACTTTCATATTTCGCCCTTCACACTCTTTCCTATATTATTCACTTTACCCCTTTTTAAAGAATATCTATTTTTTCTCTCGTTTCCCAAAAATTGTCCCTTTTCCTCGATTTTTCGTTTAATTTTTTGTTTTGGTTAAAATTCTTCTATTTGGTTGAAAATTCAATTATTTTATTGAAAATGCAACTGTTTTGTTATAAAGTCATATTTTTTGGTCAAAAATTCAACAACTTGGTTGAAAGTTGAACTACTTTGTTGAAAATTCATCTGTTTTCGTTGAAGATTCATGTTGTTTTTTCTTCTTAGTTAAAAATTCTTCTTTTTCCTTGAAAATTCATTTTGGTTCAAAATTTAAATATTTTGTTGAAAATTTTTATTTTTTTTTATTGCATTCACCTGTTTTTGTTATAAATTAAAATCTTTTTTGGTTGAAATATCATTAATTACACCTTACGTTGAGAATTCATATTTTTTGTTTGAAAATTTAACTACCTGGTTGAAAGTTAAACTACTCTTTTAAAAATGAATTCGCTTTTTATGAAGAGTCATTAGTTGAAAATTCACCCTTAGAGGGGAAATTTTAACCATTTTATTAAACTGAAAATATGACTACTCCTTTTTCGGTTAAAAATGTATACTTTTAATTAAAAATTGATCTTTTATATTTGAAAATTCAACTATTTGATTGAAAATTCATGTATTTTGTTGAAAATTTAACTATTTTGGTGAAAATTCGTTTTCTCTGGTTTAATTCAACTATTTTTTGTTGCAAATTAAAATAGTTAAAAATTCATCTTTTCGGTCTAAAAATTCAACAGCTTATTAGAAAATTCATCTTTTTGACTTGAATGTTCAACAATTTGGTAGAAAATTAAACTATAATTGAAAATTAACTTTTTTGATAAAAATTCTTATTTTCGGGTTGAATAGTCTATCGTTTTGTGGGAAATAAGTCTTTTTTGTTAAAAAATGCATCTCTTCTTAGTTACGATTTAACTATTTTAGTAAAAAATTCAACTATTTGGTTAAAAATAATACTATTTGAAAAATTAACAACTTGGTAGAAAATTAAATTTTTTGGTTGAAAATTCATAGTGTCGGGAGAAAAATTCAACTGTTTTGTGGAAAATTCGTCTCTCATGGTAGAAAATTAATCTTCTTTTTCGAAAATTCATCTTTTTTGCTGAGAATCCAACTATTTTGTTGAAAATTCTTATTTTTTGGTTCGATTCAACTAGTAGAAAATTGTTTGTTTTTTTTTTTTTTTGAAAATAAATGTTATTAACTGAAAATGCAACTATTCTATTTTTGGTTGGAAACGTATAGTTTTCAGTTGAAAATTCGTCTTTATTGGTTAAAAATTATAGTCTTGTTGAAAATTTATCTTTGTAGGTTTAAAATTGAAATATTTTGTTGAGCTACCTTTTTTGGTCGGAAATTTAACTGTTTTGTGTTTAAATTCGTCATTTTGAATTAAAAATTCATTCTTTATGGTAGAAAAATAATCTTCCTTGTTTGAAAATTCATCTTTCTTTCTTTTTGATTTAAAATTTAAATATTATTTTTTTTTGAAATGTGAAATATTAAATCTTTCGTTGAGAATTCATCTTTTTTGTTTAAGAACTAAAGTAAACTTGGTTCAAAAATCAGCTTTTTTGATAAAAATTCAATTATTTTGTTGAAAATTTAAGTATTATTTTAAAACCTTATTTGTGGTCGAAAATTCTACTCACTGTAGAACAACTCATTAGAAATGCGAAAAAACGAAGAATAAACGTGAAATCGGTGTAAAGCCTACGGCTTCGTTTCTTTTTTTTTTTGGGGGGGGGGGGTGTAAATGACAAAACTACGGTTGTCAATGAGGGGTGACAGTGGGAGGGGGTAATATCCCAAAATTAGTAACGTAGTTTATGGACGAGCCTTGAATTAAAATAAACTAATTGTTAGTCAAACTGAACTAAGAACATCTCCGGATCAAAAGGGGATACGCGTGGATTAAGCCTGAGAATAATTGTCCAGGAAGTAAATTTTTTAAATCGTTCGAATTTTAATTTCAAGGACTGATACTTGTAGAAAATTTCAAGGCGCATCTTTTTTTCCTTTTGGAAATATTTGTAGGTTTCACAGTTTTTGAAGTAATTGATAAAAACTAGATTTGTCGAAAACGAAAAATTTCAATCTTTTTTCACTTCAACTCGCGCTAACTTAGTCAATTTCCATAATTGATTAATTTTAATAATACTTAAATACATTTTCAAGTCTTCTAAAACTAGTTGAGGAAGAAAAGCGCAAATATTTTAAGAAACAAAAAAGTCGTTCATTTTTTGTGAGGCTTTGCAAAAATCATGAATTTCAACCTGCAAGCGCTTCGTTTATCGAGTTAATTTCAAGCAACTCGATACACGAAGCGCTTGAATGTTGAAATTCATGATTTTTGCAAAGCCTCACAACAAAATTAACAACTATTTTTTAATCAAAATATTTATGTTTTTCTTCCTCAAATAGTTTCAGAAGACTTAGAAATGTAATTTAGTGTTAATAAAATTGATAAATTCTGGAAATTGACTAAGTTAGCGCGAGTTGAAGTGAAAAAAGATTGAAATTTTTTGTTTTCCACAATTCTAGTTTTCATCAATTACTTCAAAAACTGCAAACCCTACAAATATTTGCTAAAGGGAAAAAAGATGCGCCTTGAAATTCTCTACAAATATCACTTCTTAAAATTAAAATTCGAATGATTTTAAAAATTGACTTTGTGGACAGTACTTCTCAGGCTGAATTCACGCGTATCCCATTTTGATCCGGAGAGGTTCAATTTGGTATCGCCCGCTGGAACACGTTCGTAGCCGAGGGCACGCGCATAGGGCGACGTCTAGATTGCCGCTTGCAATTTAAAACATTCATAATTTTTTAACCATTAATCCGATTGAGCCAAAACTTTTCAGAAAACTTCCTCAGGTCCTAAACAACAACTTCCTCACTGGAAGTTTTCCGTTGCTTAAAATTCACTCGATAGACGAAGCGCTTGAAGGTTGAAATTCATGATTTTCGCAAAGCCTCACAAAAAAATTAACAACTATTTTTTAATCAAAATATTTATGTGTTTCTTCCTTAAATAGTTTCAGAAGACTTAGAAATATAATTTAGTGTTAATAAAATTGATAAATTCTGGAAATTGACTAAGTTAGCGCGAGTTGAAGTGAAAAATGATTGAAATTTGTTGTTTTCCACAATTCTAGTTTTTATCAATTACTTCGAAAACTGCCAACCCTACAAATATTTGCTAAAGGGAAAAAAGATGCGCCTTGAAATTCTCTACAAATATCACTTCTTAAAATTAAAATTGGAACGATTTTAAAAATTGACTTTCTGGACAGTACTTCTCAGGCTGAATTCACGCGTATCCCCTTTTGACCCGTAGAGGTTATTGTCAGTAGACAAATATACCGAACCATTAATGACAATTTTTTTTATACCATTAAGCCATTTCCCTTTCGGGGTAGGCGTGACACTACCCGATTCGGGTAGTGTTTCTAGGTGGATAGTTTCTTGTAGTAAATAACTACAAGTGTGGGCTTACCACACCCACGACGGGCCAACAGCACGCAGTATTCTCGAATGGTCACCCATCCAAGTGCTAACTGCGCCCAACGCTGCTTAACTTCAGTGATCGGACGAGAACTGGTTTTTTGAGCGTGGTATGGCCTTTGGCCATATAATATAGTATATATAATATATAATATACAGGGTGACCCATTTTAATCTATAAATCCATTATCTTCTAAACTACCCCATCTACATAAAAAACGGGTTCATACAGAAGTTGACCAGGACATAGGGGGCCATTTAACTGTACCATTGATTTTGAACTTGAGGTTAATTTTCAAAGTTATTCCAAGGTCAAGACGTTTTTTTAAAATGGAAACCCCTATTTTTGACTGCAGATTTGAATAGAGCGGAAAATTTTACGTCAAAAATGTACTATAGAAATCTTGTTTTTGTGACCTTGGAGAGGTCAAATTTCCAAAACACGATCAGATACCCTTTTTCTGAATTTACGTGGTTTTCTGGGTAAATAAGCAGACGTTTAAGATGCTTCAAAAAAGTCGATAAAATGTAAAAGTGTGAACCACCTTGACCACCTTGTCAGCATCTGATCGATTTTTGGACATTTGACCTTGATTTTTTACCTCTCCAAGGTCACAAAAACAAGATTTCGATAGTACATTTTCGACGTAAAATTTGCCGCTCTATTCAAATCTGCAGTCAAAAATAGGGGTTTCCATTTTAAAAAATCGACTTGACCTTGGAATGAATTTGAAAATTAACCTCAAGGTCAAAATCAATGGTAAAGTTAAATGGCCCCCTATGTCCTGGTCAACTTTTGTATGAACCGTTTTTTATGTAGATGGTGTAGTTTAGAAGATACTTGGATTTATAGATTAAAATGGGCCACCATGTATAATATATAATATACATATAATATATAATATAAATAAAATTTTTTTATTATTGAAATTTGACCAACAATTAGTTCAATAATAACTAATTGAATCAGCAACTGATTTTTCGCGTTTGAATGATTCATTTTGAACTAATTTAGATTTAGCGAGTAGGACTGAGGGTAGACTTTAGGATTTTTATCGATTTCAGCTGTAAAATGAGCTTTAAGTGCCTTAAAGTTATGCGACCTAGTTTTCCACTAACGAGTTAAACATCGACCAAACAAGTCTTGTGGACAAAGTTCGAACACTGCATTGTCACTCTATTTTCCGTAAGGCGTATTCAGTTACCCATGGTTTCTTGGATACATAAGAAACACTGTCACCGCGAAAATGAAGTCTATTAGTGTCTTGATAAATATAATTCGATTATCGATCAGAAATTAATTAGGTATCAATCGTGAATTAATCATAAAATAAAAGTAAGTGCTTGAGAAACTATCTACAGGACTCAAATTGTGCCGACATATCACCTTTATCACATTGATATTAGTTTAAACTAGCAAAAATCTTATTTTTCTTGGCTAATTATCAAATTAAAGAATGTGCTTCAATTTAAAGTACTGTAAATATAATTAATAATCATAAATCAAAATAAATCTTTAACATTCATTTGAATATAAGATATTATACTAGCAGGAATCATAAGAAAAAAATAATTAATAAACTAATGTGGGATTTTATATCGTTGTAAGATGTTCTTCAATGACATTCTGGAATTCCGAATCTTACTGATATCTTCCATTTTCGACACTGATCCATTCGAATGACGTTCATAATTGAAACTTTGCCAACTTGTTTAGTTTGGAATGTTTATAGCATAAAATCTTTAAATTTTGAACATCTTTTTGAAGTAGGTCTATCTTGAAGATTTGTAATAGAAGAAACTTCAATGTTTAGTGTGTATAATTTTAAATCATGTAATTTTAAATGTTTCTCTTAAGTAGTTCAATTTTAAGATTTACAATTATTGAAAACTACTTAATTTAAAAAAATATATGAATACAAATTCCTAAATCTTGATGATGTTTTAAGATCCAAAGTCAAGTTTTCAATTCTAGATCTTACAAATTAAAGAAATTTCCAATTTAAATTATAAAAATTACATCTTTTTTAATTGTGAAACTTAAAAATTGCGTAATTTTCAATTGCAAATATTGAAAATTAATAAGTCTTCAATTTTTATGATTTTCAAGATTAAAAGTCAAGTTTTCAATTCCAAATCTTTCAAATTGAAGTAATTTTGCATGTAAATCAGAAAAAATTACAGCTTTAAAACTTAAAAAATTGGATGATTTTTAATTGTAAAGTGTTAAAATTAAAAACACTTTAATTGCAAAATTTTCAAATTCATTTTTCTACAATTTCAAAGATGATTTTGGAAATCAAAAGTCAAGTTTTCAATTCTAAATCTTCCAAGTTGAAGAAATTTCGAATGTAAGGCATCAAAACTACAGAATTTTTAATTTTGAAGCATCAAACTTGCATAATTTTAATTGCACATTTTCAAAAGTGAAAATGATTTAACTTCAACTATTTGCACTTAAAAATTTTTAATATTTGCAATTGACGACTCTTAAATATTCAATTTATACAATAGAAAATAACGCAATTTTAAATGCTCTTTTGGAATACACAGAAACTCAAGTCACTTTCTTTCAAATCACTTTTCTGTCACTTTTTGAAAGGAAAAAGTGACTAGTCACTTTCATCGATCTCATTTTAGATTTTATCTAAAAAAAAAAAAAGAAAAAAGAATTAATCTATTTATGATTTCTATGGTGTGAAAATGTTATTTAATATCAGACTTCACACTCTTTTCCCTATTTCCCTCTTTTCCCCTTTTGTAAAGAATTCCTTTTTTCCCAGTTTTCAAAGAAATATCCACTTTTCCTAGTTTTGTTGCTTAAATGCGAGGTAAATTTATAGAAGCCAATGAGAATTCATCTTTTTCGGGTAAAATTTTTGTATTTGGTTGAAAATTTGATTATTCTATTAAAAATTCCACTATTTTGTTGAAAAGTCATATATTGTGGTCAAAAATTCAACTTTCTTGGCTGAAAATTAAATTATTTCTCGAAAATATAACTGTCTTCTAAAAACTTAATAATTTTTGCTTTAAAATTCAACTGTTTGGTTGAAATTGCAACTGTTTTTGGTTGCAGTTTAATCTTTTTGTTCAAAATTTCGACGACTTGATGAAAAATTCAACTATTTGGTTTAAAATTTATCTTTTTGTTGAAAATTTGTCTCTTTTGCTTGAAAGTGCAACCATTGGGTTTGAAAAATGCAACCGTTTGGTTAGAAATGAACTTTTTTGTTAAAATTTTTTTTTTTTTTTTTTTGTAATCAAGGTCAAATTTTTCCTAAAACATTCGTCTTTTAGCTCAAAAACTCAACTCTTTTTTTTTAAATGTCCCTCTCATTTAGTAGAAAATTAATCTTTTTTTGTAGAAAATCAATTTTCTTGGTTGAAAATTCAACTTTTTGGTTGAAAATTTAACTATTTGGTTCAAAATTCATGTATTTTGTTGAGAATTCGTCTGTTTTGGTAGAAAATTGATTATTCTTGTTTGAAAATGAATTTTATTAATTAAAATTTCATCTATTTGATTGAAAATTCATCTTTTTTGGTAAAAATTTAATCTTTTTGGGTTAAAAATGCAACTGTTCTGTGAAAATTTAATAATATGTTTAGATGGAGGATTCAACTGTCAACGAAAAAGTAATCGATAGAAGTCATTTTTCGAGAGTCAATTTTTGCCAAAAAGAGCACTAAGAAAATTACAGGTCGTGTTCTAAATTAAAACTAAAGAGATTACAACCATACATTTTGGGATCTTTTTGATGTATAATCAACCGAATCAAAAAAATTCCATTTTTCGCTCACTTCCAAAATTTCGAGGTGCATCACTGTCTGCTGTTTCCGGTTATAGACTTTTAAAATTATCATTATTATTACTCATGTCTTAAATATGCAATTTTAATAATTCATGAAATATTTTCATATTCTTACCTTTCGTACTGGATTTTAGCTTCATTCAGTTTGTCCATACTTTCATGTAGCAGATATTTTTTTGCCCCCACTATACACCATCTGGAGAGAAATTAAAATTAATTATTCAAATTAGATGTAATTTGTGACAAAATATTATTTAAACATATGATTAGCTTACCTGAAGTATTCACGAATATCGAATGAGAAATATTCATACCCAAAAGCCTCTGTGTCACCTGGGGGTAGATTTGTTAAAAGTCCCAAAAAGTTATCGTTTTTGAATTTCCATACATTCATCAAAAAATATTCTAGAGAACTGTTGGCAGTGTAAACTTTCCTTTGTAACTTCACTAGCCTTTAGAGAATAAAAAAAGTTAATTATTTAAAAAGAAGATAAAATTAGTTTTATTTTTCGATTACGAAAAGAAAAAATATCTTACATGGGCTTTTTTCCTGCTAATTTTAATATTCCGTCGATGAAATAAGCGGGTAGTAAATGATAAAATAACATTAGGATGAAAAATATGGTTTTACTGGTGGTTATGGTGACCCCCGGAAACCATAAAATTCCACCCAATGGGATTTCATTATTAATTTGAAGTCCCGTGTCTATTACTTCTCGAGTACTTACTGATTTAATGTCACCGGAACAACAATTGTAAACGTGAATGTTTGGATCTCTCGTGATACTGAATAAAATATTATAATGAATCAGTTTTTTCCTCTAGATATTAAAATAACTATCAATTTTCTTATAACAATTTTCAGGGTGGCCACTGGTTCGAGAAATCCAGAAATGGCCGTGATTTTTTTGAGATTGGGAAGACCGGGAAATGACATTGAATTTATTTGTTGACAGGAAAATTTACAAATATTGAGAAGACAAATCTGTCCAGTCACTTAAGATTGTGAAATAATTCAGTTTACAATGCATATTTCTACAATATTTTACTTTAAAAATGTTCCACTTTAGGCCTCCATTGTTAAGCATACTTTTTCAAATGAAAGGATTTTTAAATGCAGTTTTGAATAATTCAACTGAACTATCGTTTGATACAAAACTTTGTGAACAATTAAATTTTTTTAAATAATTTCAAACTATTAGATTCATTTTTTAACGCTTTTATTCATTTTCAAATCCTATTCAAATAGTGTTTAAATCTAAAAGATTCAAACAAATCAAATATTCAAAACTAAACACATTGAAACTGAATTGTTTGAAATCGGACGCGGTGATTCGTTAACATTTCATAATCAATTTGATGTATAAATAACAAATAAACGATTATTAATTTGAAACCATCTAAAATTTAAAAAATGCAAGGTTAATGGATTTTGGTGTAAAAAAACGTTTGAATTTTGCAATTCTGGGAGAGGATATTTTTTATTTCTAACATTTTTATTCAATTTGAGGGAGATATGTTTTCGTTTCAATTTTTTTTTAATTGTAAGAAGGAAATTTTTTATTTTCAACATTTTGAGTTGGAAGGGAGGAAATGTTGAAGAAATGTTGGTTCTCAATTTTCTCTGAATTGGAAGAGGGAATTTTTTTATTCTTATCATTTTTATTGATTTGGAAAGGATGAAAATTTATTTATTATTTTCTGAATTGGAAGAGGCCCTTCTTTCTTTTTAACATTTTTATTGAGTTTAAGGGAAGAACTTTGTGTTTTTTTCTTCGGAATTGCAAGAGGCCATTTTTTCTTTTTAACCTTGTATACTTGGCATACTTATAAAGCAAGAATTATTTATTTGCCATTTTTTCTCTCATTTGTAAGAGGGACATTTTTTATTTTTGATATTTTTATTGAGTTGAAAGGGAGGAAATTTTGGTTTTCAATTTTCTCTGAATTGGAAGAGGGATTTGTTTTTTATTTTCAAGATTTTTATAGAAATGTAAGGGACGAAATTTTGGTTATTTTTTATTCTGAATTGGAAGAGGCCATTTTTCCTTTCTAGAATTTGTATCAAGTTGAAAGGTGGAACTTTTTATTTTTAATCCTTTTTCTGAGTTGGAAAAGGGCATTTTTTCCCGGGAAATGATCGGGAACTCTTTCCTCTATTAAAGCTGTCACCCTGAATTTTCGTATACAAAATTTTAATAATTTAATAATTAAATTTGTAATTGTAATTGTAAGAGATATTCTTACGTTTGGAGGCCCCTTTTCCAGCTAGCAATTATCATAGCTTTAATAGCAACGTCGACAGGAATATAATCGGATATAATTTTAGGATCTAAACAGATTACCCTCAAAACTCCTTTTCCACCTCCAACTAACATTCCTACTGGTCCATTGAAATTGTCTATCCATCCTTCAATGGGCTCTACAATTGTTGATATAACTGAAAAGGATACATTTTTAAAAATAAAAGTCCTTTCTTAAGAAAATCTCTATTATGAATAATTTTTACCTATGGACGGTCTGAAAATAATTGCCGGCAAAATACCAGAATAGTCATTGACTACTTGCTCTGCAAGCCTCTTCGTAAAAGTATAAGTATTTGGGAAGGAGTCCATGTACCTGTTTAAGTTATAATTAATAATAAAATAAATTCCCTTTTAAATAAAAAAAATGTCCACATTGCTTGAATCGAAGTATCTCGTCCCAAAATTCGGGATGACTATTCCAATATTTTTCATAAGCTTGGCTAGTTATCCCGAATTTCCGGGACGACTAGACACAGCCTATTGTAATGTAAAATAACACAGACACACAAGAAAAAAAAGTATCATTTGCGGTGCACTAGACCACAATACCTATATGTTTTTGGGGACGCTGAATCCGAATCTGGTGTTAGATTTGCTCCATCACGTCAGGTTTTTCATAAAATTAGCCTTTTTGGGTATTTTTTAAAAACAACATACGGCGCGAATCTGACGTTCTAGAAACTTCTATTACAGCTCAAATCAAAGATTGAACCTTGTGCTTTAATTCGATTATATTAAAAAAATTATTTTCGTCTTATATCTTGAGTAATGGAGTAAATCTGAAACCAAATTCGAATTCAGCGACCCCAAAAAAAATACAGGTATGGTGTCTACTTCATCGCACATGACACTGCTATTTTTTTGCGTGCCTGTCTAATTAGCCAGAAATTTAGGAAATTCAAAAGCCAGTTACATTATTTCTTTTTGTTGGCAATTTGCAGCAAGAAAGTAATTATATATAATTATACACACTTTGGAGTTAAAGTTCTTAATAAGTGGTCGTTCACGTTTTCGGCGATTCTTATTGACTTTTTCCAATCGACGTCAAAGGGATATACTTTCTCTTCCACTTGCGGTTTATCTGCCTGAGAATAAGCCGTACTCACGTGCACAAGTGCCTTGAATTTAAACAGGAAGTGTCTCAATGTGTGCTTCATTTAAATCATACGTTGAGTGTGATCAGTTTCAGACTATATCGTATTATAACGGCCAAGAAAGTTAATGAGATCATTTTCAAAAAAAGAGGTAAAATACTTTTCTTCTTATTTATCAATAAGAAGTGGGTCATCGTGGGAAAAAGTGGGTCATCGTTTTCCTTTATTTCTTAATATTGCATAGAGTTTGGGGTACTAAATAATGTGGTGGAAGGGTTTAGCAAAATTTTCAATATTTTGGCAGATATTTTTAGTTGAAAATTTGAACATATTCTAACGATTTTTATCTGTGCTATTATTTATCAGACAAGAAAAATATGTCTATACAAATATACCCAGAAAGTGTTGATATTTTTTAAATCATTATCAAATTTAATTAAAAGATTAACTTTTTAGCTGTTCTTGAATAGATAGGCTTTCTGTTTTTTATGGAATGGACTAAAAATTACTTTTCAGTAATAATTTTCGATATCACTTTATTTTCCGGCAAAAATTGTTAATGCTTTAAAAAAAGTGAATGAACAAATGCACAATTCGACCATTTTTTGAGATGCTACTTCGTGGTTAACTTAAGGACAATTCAAACATTTCATTTATTAATTTCGTTTTTAATTTCGTGGTGTTCCTAGCGTCGAAAAGTAACAACAAAAATTGTTTATTAAATAAACAATATCAAAATTAATTGAATTTAAATTTTCTATAATTTAAAAACTTTCTGCGTACATTTGTATACAAGTTTTTTTCTCGTCCGATCAGTAATAGCAGAGATAAAAATGGTTAAAATATAGTCCAATTTTTAATTAACAATATCTGTCAAAATAGTGGAAATTTTGCTACCTAGGTTAATTTTTTAAAGATGACCACTGGACAGGGAAACCAGGAAAACCGGGAAAGGAAAATTTTTGATAATAAACGTTTTAAGTTGATAAACTGTAAATATAAATTAGTTCATGATTTTTAAGAACTGATATACAGTTCTTATGTTAAGAATTGAGCAATAATTGATTTTACAATAGGATTCTGAATCTGTTCAAAATTAACAATTTACAGATTTTAACCTTGAAAATTCAACTGTTTCAATTCGAAAGCCTTAGTAGTTAAACAAATGTAAACGTCGGACAGAAACTTTATAAACTATTTTCAATTTTAAAATAATTTAAATTTAGTATATTCATAATTAAACACGTTGTATTGAATTTTAAATCGTATTTAAATATTGTTTAAGTCTAAAATTATCCATTTTTAACACATTCAATTTGAAATTTAGTTAATCAAAAAAGAACAATTTTTTAATATTAAGCAGTATTTAACTGTTCAATCAAAAAAGCAATTATAAATCAAATATTCGAAACTAAGCCAACGGCCATATCACGCTGAAAAACTCAGTTCTCGTCAGATCACTGAATTTAAGCAGCGTTGGACGCGGTTAGTACTTGGATGGGTGACCATTCAAGAATACTGACATGAGTGCTGTTGGCACATCGTGGGTGTGGTGAGCCCACACTTGTAGTTATTTATAACTACAAGAAAAACCTAGAAACACTACCCGAATCGGGTAGTGTCACGCCTACCCTGAAAGGGAAATGGTTTAATGGTATAATAATAATAATAAAAGCAATCTGAAACTGAATCGTTTGAAATAGAAAGCCTTGATTTGTTAAAATTTCAAAATGCTTGGAATATTACAATTTTAATTGTTCCATTTTTAACATTTTTAATTTGTAAGCAAAAGTGTTTAATTGTTATGTATAAATAACAATTAAATACTTATTAATTTTAAACGACTTAAAATAAAAATAATTCAACTTCAAAGGATTAATTTATAAAAAAAATTTGAGTTTCACGATTCTAATTTCCCTTTGCGACGCGAATTTTTTTTTCATTGTTAATACTGTTATTTTTAGCTTTATATAGGTTTTCGGGGTCGCTGATTCTGATTCTGACGTCGAAATTGTAAAATTCAAAATGGCGGATCCAATATGGCGACTTTATTTGGCTAAATGTTATTTTTTTTATATTGGCCTAAAACGCTTAAAGGGGGGTTTTGGGGTCGCTGAGCACGATTCTGACGTTATAATTCTTAAATTCAAAATGGCGGATCCAATATGGCGACTGTGTTTGGCTAAATTTCATGTTTTTTTTTATATTGGCCTTAAACGTCTTACAAGGGGGTTTTTGGGGTCGCTGATTTTGATTCTGATGTTAGACTGTCAAATTAAAAATGGCGGATCCAATATGGCGACTGTGTTTGGCTAAATTTCATGTTTTTTTTTTATATTGGCCTTAAATGTCTTACAAGGGGGTTTTTGGGGTCGCTGATTTTGATTCTGATGTTAGACTGTCAAATTAAAAATGGCGGATCCAATATGGCGACTGTGTTTGGCTAAATTTCATGTTTTTTTTTTATATTGACCTATAACGTCTTCTAGGGGGGTTTTTGGGGTCGCTGATCACGATGGTGACGTTATAACTGCAAATTTCATGATAGCGGATCCAATATGGCGACTTTATTAGGCAAAATTTCATGTTTTTCTTTTATATTGGCATAAAATGTCTTCTAAGGGGGCGCAAAACGTCTTCTCATATAGAAATCGGCGAAGCAAACCTGAGCGTCGTCGAATTTTGTAATTATAATATCAGAATCGAAATCAGCGACCCAAAAAACCCCCGTCAATCGAGTTTTATACTGACTGTAACAAAATTTGCCAATTTCGTAAAAAATGGTTGCCATTTCGTGGGCGCCATTTTGAATTTTTGAATTCTGACATCAGAATCGTAATCAGCGACCCCAAAAACTCTCGTGAATCAAGTTTTATGCTCATTGTAACCAAATTCGCAAACTTCGTAAAAAATGGCTGCCATTGTGTAGCCGCCATTTTGAATTTTCAAATTCTGTCATCAGAATCGTGATCAGCAACCTCAAAAATCACATAATCTATTTTTATGCTCATTGAGAAGTTATCCCTGTCTCTCAGAATCTTTTATAGACCAACATAATAATAAACTCCATTTTTGCATATTTTAAAAATTTTTTTCGAAAAAACTGACCTACGAAAAATTCTGCAAAAAACACATTATTTAGTTCAATGTTTGAGATACTTGCAAAAAAATTTTTAGATCTCTAGGACTTTAAGTTCAAACACAGCCGAATTTATTGTAAAAAAAACGAGATTTTCGAGTTTTAATTGTTTATAACTAATGAGTAATTAACAAATTCACATAATTTTTTGTGCTAGTTGTACTCTTTACATCCCTAAGAGTTGATGAAAAGAAAAAATTAGTATTTATATGTCAACGCTTACTAGAAATATAATAAAAACTTAGGATAAGTAGGTGGGACGTATACGTCCCACTGCGTCGCAAAGGGTTAAAAGGAAACGAATGAAATTTTGGTATTTAATTTTTTTCCGAACTGGATGAGGAAATTTTCCGTTTTTTATATTTCAATTGAGTTAAAGGCGGGCAAATGTCGCATTTTGAATATTTTTATTGAGTTTGAAAGGAGGAACTTTTACTTTTTATGTTTTGTCGAAGGGAGGACATTTTTGTTTAAAATTTTCATCTGAAGCAGAAGAGAACTTCTGTTTGTTTTCATCATTTTTTTTTAATTTGAAGGGATGAAATTTTGGTCATTTATTTTTAGTTCTGAATTGGAAGGAACCAGATTTTCTTTTTACGATTTTTATTGAGATTAAGGGAGAAGAATTTTTTATTGAGATTAAGGGAGAAGAATTTTCTATTTTCGTCTGAATTGGGAGCGGAAAACTTTTTTATTGGAAAAGGGTCATTTTTCATTCATAAAAATCTATTGAGTTGAAAGGGAGGAAATTTCGATTTTTAATTTTTGCTGAATTGGAAGAGGGACATTTTTTGTTTTTAAGATTTTTATCGAATTGGAAGGGAGGAAATTTTGGTTAATAATTTTGTCTTTTGTAACAAGTGCACGGAATATTTTCTAGCTGCTGCGCTTGCGCATTTCATATCAGAAATACTTTCTAGGTACTGAATAGTAATTGGACAAACTCGAAGTGATAAGTTTCCATAAATGATTGACAAATTACCATAAATTACCGAAATTTTTGGGTACCTGAAATTTTCGGTAAATTATCAATTTTCCATAAATTTCCCGAAATTTTTTGATTTCGTCCAACAAGCTTTGGATGCCTTAAATCCGGAAATATCTCGTAATTTGTGATATTAAAAAATTTCTCGAAATTTTCGGTAATTTTTGGTAACGTTACCATAAATTTCGAAAAATCTCCGAATAGTTTTTTTTATTGTTTCTCAAATTGAAAATTCCTTGAATTCGCTACAGAAAATATCGTGTGAAACAGGTGCTGAAAGTAGGCAGTTGCAACTCTTGTGAAGTTTACAGTACTTGCCATCGGCTCGTCTTCGGCTCGTTTACAGATTCGCCTTCGGCTCGCTTTCAACTCGCCTCCGACTTACCTACGACTCACCTTTGATTCGCTTCTGGGTCGTACAGCAAGCTTCACTCTTGTGTAGAACTGCCTGCTTTCCGCACTTGTAGCACAATATACTATTCTGAATTGGAAAAGGCCAATTTTTTTTTGAACATTTTTATGGAGTGGACGGAGGGAAAATTCGGTATTTTTAATATTCAGATGAAAGGGGGCAACTTTTTATTTTCAATTTTGTATTGAATTAAAACAGGGGTATGTTTAATTTTAAAAAATGTTATTAATGTGAATTGAAATGGAGGATTAGTTTTAATTTAGAGCATTGAAAATGACAGCGTGGATTTATATTTTGTAACCAAAAATCTTTGAACTCTTCAAGGTATAAAAGCTTCAAATTTTTAATTCTGTAGTTTTAGGGGCATTTAATTTTTAATAGTTCGATTGGAAATCATTAAAAGCTTCCATTATATATGCGTAAATTATCGAGCATTTGAATTAAAAAATTTTAAAGGTTCAATTTGAAGAGTTTAAATTTCAAGAGTTCTACTTTGAGTGCTTTTATTTGCAGTTCAGTTTTTCTTACTTTAAATGATAAATTATAAACGTTTTTGTTTCAAAACATGTATCAAAGCAGGTGCTTGTCCTGAATAACAAACCTAAATGTTGCGTAAAGCAAAAAAAATTAACTATTCATGAACATGTTAATATTTCATTTTTCTGCCTCTATAGAAACTCTTGATGATACTTAGATCAATAAGAAACTGAAGTGATTGACGTTTTATATTCAAGACCTTCGATTTTTTTATATGAAGAACATTTTTAATAAAATCTAAGGAAAATGTTAAGGTGTCGACGTATTCATTAATAATCATTCCTTCCAAATGATTAAATATCTAAGATATAAGTTTCTTTAGTGACAACGGAAATTTTAAATTAAAACTTCGCTCAACGAAAGTTTTAAAATATTTTTAGAATTTTTAAGGAAAAACCTTATTTAATCGACTTCTTCCAGACCATTTATTAAAATTATTGTACACAAAAATTACGTTTCGGAATCATACCGATTCCCTCATCAGATTATCTTTAATATTTCGCAGATAGTCGGTTAATATTTTAAAATATAAATAGTAGGTGAAATCGGGCATCTATAGAATCTATAGAGGTGACAGAGTATGCACCCTCCGTCTCCATCTTGAGGTATTTATACCTCATGAGGTATTTATCTATAGATTCTATAGATGCCCGATTTCACCTACAATTTATATTTTAAAATATTAACCGACTATCTGCGAAATATTAAAGATAATCTGATGAGGGAATCGGTATGATTCCGAAACGTCATTTTTGTGTACAATAATTTTAATAAATGGTCTGGAAGATGTCGATTAAATAAGGTTTTTCCTTAAAAATTCTAAATTGTTATTCCCAGACGTTAAATCACGAATATTTATATCACGAAAATTCTTTTCATATAAAATATTTTTGTTTTCTTTAATATTTCGTATAAATGTCTCAAGTTTTCGTAAAAATAATCAAGATTTTTTTTTAAACGTACCACGAGCTTTTTCATCTGTGCTGCCAAAATGCAAATGTCTCTGGTTGATCTCGTATTTACAAAAGTAGCATGTTTCAAGTTATCATCAAATCTTACGTTAGCTGCCACATGAAACACGATAGACACTCTTTCGATAATAACTCTTCTTTCTAAAGGGGGGAGTCCTAAAGCCTCAGCTGCCACATCTCCAGTGACTGGTATCAATTTTTCAGCAAAGGATGGCCTTTCTTTGCGCAGTCTGTCAAAAAACTAAAACGTAAGAATAATTTCAGATTAATGGCGACCAATAATAGGGTGGGTTGAAAATACAAAATTCTGGAATTCGAAATCGATAAAACGCGAAAAAATAGCTTATTGGGATCCTAAAAAGTATAAATAATTTGAAATTTATAGATATTTAGCTTTGTTACAAGCGCTCGAAACAAATGTAAACAAAATTCTTTTTTGCAGAGTTTTTAAGTGTTCTTGAGTTTTCATTTTTTTCCCTTCCTGGAGGACAAAAAAGTCTTCCCAATTTTTTGCCGATTTCAGCCAACCTTTTTTCAAGAGATGATAATTCTTAACACCTGTTTAAATTAGAAGATTTTTTTCGGGTACTTGCACACATTCCAGAGACAAAAATGCTCTAGGAAAAAAATCTCCGAGACACTAGAAAAAATGCTATCAAATACCAAATTAAAAAATGTTTTAATTTGCTGTACTTTTTTACATTCTCATCATAATGAGAAAGTATTGGTTTTTTGTGAAAAATGACTTTCGCGGATTTCATCAATTGTCGACGTTTTGAGGCCCCCTGAGTCAGAAAAAATAGTTTTTACGCCGGTGTCTGTCTGTCTGTCGTTGTCGTTGTCGTCGTCGTCTGTATATCGGATAACTTTTGAAAGACTAATCGGATTGGATTGTGCTTTGGCAGACAGTTTCAGGGGGCACAAAGAGAAATAGAGTTCGTTACCAGCTATTTTGGATGAAAATTCAAAAAGTTAGAGCATTTTCAAAATTTTTTAGACCATTTTTTTCAAAATTTGAAAATTATATGTGAAGCCGCTTATAGTACTCGAAAATTCAAACAATTTATCCTTACGACTTTTTTTTGATAGAAAGAAAATTTTCCGAGTTACAGCATGTTCAATAACCCCCAAAAAACAAAAAGTAACATTTTCGGCCAAACAGCGCACGATACGAAAAAAAGTCAAGATAGGAAAAGTGTTTCTTTTCGCACATCCTACAAGATTATCATGACGACTTTTTCAATTTTCTTGAAAAAAATCGAAAAATTCAAATTTTGATCGCACAAAAAATAATGAATTATTACATTCTCATCATAATGGGAAAGTATTGGTTTTATGTGAAAAATGACTTTCGCGGATTCCATCAAATGTCGACGTTTTGAGGCCCCCTGAGTCAGAAAAAATAGTTTTTACGTCGGTGTCTGTCTGTCTGTCGTTGTCGTTGTCGTCGTCGTCTGTATTTCGGATAACTTTTGAAAGACTAATCGGATTGGATTGTGCTTTGGCAGACAGTTTCAGGGGGCAAAAACAGAAATCGAGTTCGTTAACCAGCCATTTTGGATGAAAATTCAAAAAGTTAGAGCATTTTCAAAATTTTTTTGACCATTTTTTTCCAAATTTGAAAATTATATGTGCGGCCGCTTATAGTACTCGAAAATTTAAAGAATTTATCCTCACGACTTTTTTTGATAGAAAGAAAATTGTCCGAGTTACAGCATTTTCCATATCCCCCCAAAAAAACGAAAAGTAACATTTTCGGCCAAACAGCGCACGATACGAAAAAAAGTCAAGATAGGAAAAGTGTTTCTTTTGGCACGCCCTACAAGATTATCATAAAGACTTTTTGAATTTTCTTGAAAAATCGAAAATTCACATTTTTATTGCACAAGAAATAATGAAAAATCAAAAAAATCAATTTTACGGTCAAACTATGCAAGATATGACAAATCATGACTGGGTGTTTGGAATGCTAGAGGAGTGAATGATCTTAAAGTAAGAGAACTACGAGAAACTATGCATGCTAGGAAACTAGATATTTTATGTGTACCTGAGACAAAGAAAAAGGGATGCGAAAGCAGAAACATAGAAAATGGGGCGTTGAAAGGCGGTTTCGAAATATGGTCAGGAGTAGATAGGGAATCACATGGTAGTCAAGGGGTCGGTTTGATTATGAATGAAAAAGCAAGATATACGTTCCAAAAACGACTTAAACACTTTTTTTCTCCCCTTTTCAGATAGTTGGAACAAAATCTTTCTGATTGTAGGATTTATTATAAAGATACGGAAATATACGCTGAAGTAAAGGAATTACCTTCTTCATTTTAAATCAAATACAACTTTAGTCATTTTTGTCTGAAGAACATTGAACGTAACATATGGTTGTTGCGAAGCGCGACGACCAAATTGCGCGCAGCAAGCACGCTCAAACTTTTGGGTTTCTATTATACGATGAACAGAAACGAGCGTGAAGCGCGAGGTTCACATGATGATCATACCAAATATCGAGCGCGAAGCGCGAGTGTCGTGATGAGAATGTGTTCCTTATGGTCGATAGAACCTTAAGTAAATTAGTTCTTCTTTTTATGTAAAACTGACATAATTAAACCAAAAGCAGGTCATAGCGATGAAGCTTACTAAGAGAGTATTAGCCTGCGAAGCGCGCTCTTGAAAATTTGTTAATTACAAGTTATAAAGATAACTTCATTAAATATAAAAATCTAAAATTAAAAAATTCGCTTTATTTCCAATTTTTATGCCTCCGTCTTGGCGATTTTTTTCCTAGTTTATGTTTATTATCGGAAAGTTTTTAAGTATCAAAAAAAATTCGTCTTCTATTTACACAGGTGTTATGAACTTGTTCCAAAAATAGGATTGAATTAAATAGGAATTATCTTTTGTAAAATGACTGATAGAAATCCACACAAAATTGGGAAGACTTTTTCCTATATTTCCCTTCGAATGACCGAACTCTGGTGGGACTGACGTTATAACTGGACTCACCACCTTATGACGAATTAGCTACTTCTTATGGACATGATTTTATACTTGCGAAATATATTTTATGTAACACGAGTATATTTTCCTTGCTTTCTCGGCATAGTTTGGAACAGCAAAGTACGTCATTGTTGGTGGTTGGGTACATTACCGGCCTAGGCCGGTAATGTGCACTTTACCGTTCGCGGGAAATACGAATTATGTCCGCGCGTATGCGCGTTCGTTACTTCGACCCACGCGCATTGTTCTGCGCGGTACTTGTCCCTTTAAACAAACCTGGAACTTGAGACGTAATATCGTGAGAAAACTCTGAAACCATACTCTTATGACATAAAATATCGTGTGTACCGCGGCAGCGAACTCTTTTTACGGCCTCGCTTGTTTGCAAAAACTCACGCTCGGCCGCAAAAAGACTATTTCGCTGCCTTGGTGCACAATATACTATTTCGCATCAGGTTGATAGTTGGGTGTTCACTTTAAACAATGCATAATACAAACAATAGCGTAGCCTCGAATTGGATTGAAACTTTGGCTGACGATAAGCATGCCCTCGGAAAAGTTTCAGGTGATACGTTAAAACGGGCTATGTGGGATGCTAGAGGTATAAATAATTTTAAGGGAAAACAATTGCGGGTACAATGAGCGTAAGGAAGAAGAAAGAATGTGACAGGAGGGAAACATAACAAGGACTCGAACTATGGTTGGGTGTAGATGATAATGAATCGTATGGTAGTCAAGTAGTCGGTCTGATTATGAATGAAAGTGAAAAACAGCATGTACCCCAGTTGATACTGCAATAAATGAAGTAAAAGATGCCTTCTGGAACTTGTTAAATGATATTATAGGTACTGGAGATACAGAGAAAACAATAATTCTACTCGGAAATATGAATGGATGGGTTGAAGTGCAACGCGAAGGTACGGACAGGGTGCTAGGTCATTTCGGAGATCCAAAAACGAATGTCAAGGGGGATAAATTGGTTAGTGTATGCTTAGAAAAGTGTTTGTTTATTACAAATACTTGGTATAGGCATCATATGATACACATGTATACTAGCCAGAGTAGGCTAGTCTAGTATGGAACACAATAGTTTTGCGGATTTCTGACTGTGCAACGGATCATTACCTATCAGTTTGAAAAATTAACCTCGGTCAAGGATGGAGGAAAAAGGTGAACTAGACGCGAAGCAAAATAGAGAATTTGCAGATACCTGAAGTGGGAATAGAATTTCGAAATGAGACAAACGAAGGCCTAGACAGGACAATTTGATGTGGGAGACGCGTTTAGGAGTGCAACTGAAGTTTGTGATACTGCGGTTCATATTTAGCTTGAGGCAAATCACAAAATAAACTCTGAAAGTTAACAAAAAAGTTTTGAGATGCATTTTTTGATCTGGAGAAAGCCTCTGATAAGGTGAATAGATTTAAACTCTGGAAAATTCTGAAAGCATGTGGAGTCAATGGTTAGACAAGTGAGTGATTGGTTTGATATTAGGCAGGGTGTTGAACTGTTAAAGCGCGTGGATTGGCGTTCACAAGTGATAAGATTGTTACAGCAAAAACAGTCCAATACTTGCAAAGAATGTTGAGTAGACTAAATACTAGCATGAAGACCATGGGTATTAAAATTAACGTAAATAAATCAAAAAATATTGTATTTGAACGAACGGATGAGAAAGCACTATGCAACATTACCTTAGACGAAGAAAGGATAGAACAAGTTAATAATTACGTGTATCTTGGAAGTTTATTTAATAATGATGGAAAGATAGATGGAGAGATATCTAGGCGTATAAACGATAGGAAGGTTACGGGCCGTATAGGAGCTATTACCACATATGAAAATAGGACAAATAAAGCTAAATTTACAATATATACACTACCGTCGGAATTTAGCTTTACGGCTAGCGCCAGTACTATTAAAAATCACTGTTAAATGTGAAACGTGCTTACTCGTTCAACAAAGGAGCGAGAAACATTTTTAATGAACCTTTGGAAGTTTAAAAAAAATGCAAGAATTTCTCGAGTTTTGTACCTCGACTTCAACTTCTGGCATGACCTGGAAAATTGTAGAAAAAATCTGAAATTTACACTACACAGTTTCTGCAGTTTTATCTTTAATTTAAATCAATAAAACTTGAAAAATCTTCACGGATTCTTGATATACGGCTAAAAATGTCAAAGCGTGTTTTCGCCGACTTTCATTTGCAGCGAGCCTGGCCGACAGTGGTGATTGCCGATTGAAACTCCACGCAGACACGCTTGGAAATGAAGAGGGTCAATAAGGCCGGTTTTTGGGCCATCTACTGATTGGTCTCAAAAGTGTTTTATTTTATTCATCGAACTAGGTCTCATAACCCCTTGAAAGGATTTTTCTTGAAAGTGAGTTGGTTTCAAGAAATGGGCATTTTTAAGTTCGTATTTTACATGGGTTTTCGCACTTTCGTGCAAATCACGCTGGCTTTCACAATGTTAGTATTGCTTGCGCAAGATCGTACTTTGCCAAAAACTGCGCACATATATGCGTTACAACATATATGTTAAAGCCATCATTTTGCTCGAGGTACTTAGGCTTCAAAATGAAGCTTATTTTTATACTCTATTAGCTCTGTGACCATGAAAAGAGTACAAATGTTCTGCTTTATCAGATTTATTAGCAATAATTTCTATAAAATGGTCGAAAAAACTTGGAGAGACGTGTTTCTAAGAAAAGATATATTAGATTAGGATCAATCAGAACTTATGGTCAATTAGAGGCAATGAAGGCAATGAAGGAAACAAAACGCTATCGTTCGTGGGAAAACAGTTGAATGTAGGGCAGCAGCAGTCGCACATGAGCGATAGCGTTTTGTTTCCTATTCCACTGAAGGAAACAAAACGCTATCAAAATTCCTCATTTTCTCCAAAAAGGATCGCAGCACTCTACGACTGAAGCAAATGAATCAAGGCTCGTTACTAAAGTCCGATGGGTGGTTGAAGCAATCAATGGGTTGATAAAAACGTGGAGAGCTTTCAGTGATGTTTTTCCAAATAGTCAAATCCCGTACATCGGGGATTACGTCAGAATAGTCTGTGCTCTTTGTAATGCTTTCCGACCTCCCAGAATTCATAACAATGCCGATGATCATGTGATCGCTGAAAGAATGTTGCTATTGGCTTCGCAGCCTAATCGCCTTCAAGAACGAGCAGAAAAAGAAAAGTGGGCAAAAAGAAGAGCATCGTGGCTTCCTATAACGCAAGAGACACTACCTGATTTTCCTAGGTTCACTCTTGATGAGTTACGATACATCACACTCGGAGTGTATCAGCTGAAGCAAGCTCATTCGTATCATTCGTATCATTTAGCGGATGATGGAATGTACTCCCTTCTTTTCCACAAACAGGAGGAAGGCATTCTAAAACTAAAAATCCAGTCTCGTCATACATCTTCCAAAGTGTATAACTTATGGATAGAAACTAAGGCTGGACCCAATCCGATAAGTGGTTGGTACTGCCAGTGCAAAATTGGTGCAAGGGTGGTAGGATGTTGCACTCACATTGCCAGTGTTCTGTGGAGAACAGCGGTAAAAGACAAACTTTAAGCCATTATGTTCCTAATTTTATACGTACCACAACATCGTCACAAAAGATTTCAAACATCGCATTAAATTAATTCATAACAGCCTCATCTCATCAGGGACTTGACTTAGTTCGTGGCTGGTGACGAAAATCCGGGTTCACCCAAGAACAAGTTTAAGACAAAATAAAGAGCCCTGGTTTGCTCAGGCGATTAGGCACTCGGACTTCACGTTATAGGTCCGGGGTTAAATCTCCGTGCCGGTACCTCTGGAAATTTTTCTATGTGTTTATACTGAGATTCTGGTAGTCCGGATCCCACTTTAAGCTGTAGATCCACCAATCATGCACTTGGCTGTAACCCAGCCGGTAGATGGTTAGTTAAAAAACCAGGCTTTACCCAATATGTCAAATTAGGCATACTCTCTGATCAGATTACTTGAGTGCATTACAAAAATGCGTCCGTGACTGATGATATATACCAGGTCATCCCCGTGCAGACTATTAAAAAAATCCAATTCTTAACAAAAATACCTCAAGCATTAAGCCTTAAGCCTGAGAGAAAAATGAGCTTCCTCATTTTTATTTTGTTAGGAATGTAGAAAAATGGAAACTCAAGAAAATTAAAAAACTCTGCTAACAAGAAATTTTTTCTACATTTTTTTCAAACGCGGGTAACCAAGCAGTAATCTGTCGATTTAAAATTAATTATACACTTTTTTAGGATCCAAATTGGCTGTATGTAATTTGTAAATGGAAATTTAGAAACGACTGACAGCGCGCGAGGCGACGACTGCAGAACTAACGGTTATGTATTTTGTATGGGAGGAGACAGGCTACGCGTGAAAAACCTTAAATTATTGAAAGTGTGTTTTAAAGGTAGATTTAAAAAACTGATTGCGGATAAGTTCTTGTTGAATCTCACAATTTGGAGCAGGGTAAATTTATACAATAACCTTTTATAATTAAAGAATTTTTTCAGTAACATTTTCTTTGATACTTTTAGTTACAGTAATAATAACATGCGACAAGTTAGGTTATTTCGTTTTAATGACACTTATTTCGCTTCATGAAACTCGTACAGGGTAAATATGACATGAGGCTAGTGCATTTCCCTTTTTTACAATTTCAGGGTTAAGCGGGATTTTAAATATTATTGCTTGAAATTCCGTTTTAATGATCATATCTATTTTTCACATAAATCTTCCACTGAATTCGTGTTCTCTTACAAACCGGCACGAGCACGCACGAGATAAACAGCGAGTGTCGTCTGCTACGAAGTATGTACACACCACAGCGTTCAACGCAATCCGTCCGCACACTTTATTCATTTTCAAGAATTTTAAAATGCCTACATTTATGAAACTGAAATCTTTTTATTGTATTTCGAATTCATTTTGTGCGTCTTTTATAGGTACAGTTTTAGTTTTTATTTCGCCAAATTAAGAAAAAATCAAACATTTGTCCGTAAGGCGTAATCCTTTTGTATATAACCGGTAGTTCATAGTTTGTCATCGCAGCGCTGCGTACATACTCAGTACGCTACTTTTCCCTTTTTATTGATTTCGAATTCCAGAATCTTTTATCGTCAACCTTCCCTTAACAACAATTGACTTAAAATTAAAAAGTAAGTTAAAATTCTTTTTGTTGAAGATTCCATTAGATGAAATCTTGAACTGAACAGGGTTGCTACAGGTCAGGGAAATATGGAAAGTCAGGGAATTCAAAATTCGTGAAGGAAAGTTAGTAAATGGCAGGTAAAACCTGAAAGAGGGAATTTCCGATAAACTGAAGTTAAAGTTCAAGTGTTCAGTCACAAATTACGTATCGTACTTTTCAGAACCCCCGTCCTGTGTAAAATACCGTAGGATTTGCTTTAACCCCCCTCCTATTTTACTATGATTTTTATAAATTTCGGGAACCAAATTTTATATACAGTGAAGTCTCACCTATTTCCCGTCTCCCCTATCCCAACTCCTCCGTACACGGCTATTTCAACTTGCGCAGTTCCGTCACCTCCCACAACGGTCCCTATCATATCTTGTCCAAGTCATTGGCTGACCAATTAAAAAGAGAACCGAAGAGCGAGAAGCTCTTGTCGGTTTGAATTGAGTATTTTAGCATGACGTCACGGGAATCCATACAACTTTTTCGAGAAAATATTCTAAACGTAAAGGTTTATAAATTTATAAATTATTATAATCTAGTTTCTCAGTCATTTTTCATGCTTTTGTCTATTGACGACCTTTCAGTATGACGAAATAAAATGAAATATCACAAATTTGAGGTTGCTGTATCAGATCGGGTACTCTAACCTCAAATTTCGGACAGTTGCTTGTATTTGTGACACTGAAAGGTCTTCAACCGATAAAAGGACAAAACAGAATTGCGCAAATGCATTCTATACTTGAAAAATATTACTATTCAGACCTTTATAACTTACCTTTACGTTTAGAAGATTTTCTCCAAAAAGGCGTATGCAGTTACAGTACCATGCACTAACCTTCCTTATGGCTGACATTTTCACCTATCGTAGCATTCTACATTTAACAAATATTAATATTCAGACCTTTATAACCAACTCTTACGTTGAGAATATTTTCTCCAAAAAGTTGTTTGTACTCCTATGTCTAAAACTATGCTAACCTTCCTGACATTACCGTCTATCCCAGCATGGCCATATATGAGTCGTTTTTTGATTCTATTATATTTGTTTTTAGTTGGAAAATTGTACTACTCCTAGAAAATGTTATATTTTCACGTCGTACGTCAAAAAAAAAAACGATTGAAAGACACTGACATGTTTGATGCGTAAATGCGCTAACAGACCGCGACATGTTCAATTGCGCAAGTCGGGGCCGTCTGAACCGTTTCCAATTGGAATGCATAATATTGCGCAATATACTCGAGTGAGTATCCACGCACTGCTCCTCTCCGCTACGCTGCTGGTGTTTTTCAGGCAAGAGTCGCAACTATCTCTCGCCCCTTGAACTAAGAAACTGCTTGGGCCAGCAGATCTATGAATTGCTAAACCGCAAGTTACTAAACTGAGAGTCGGGTGTATTTATCTATATTATTATCGATAGTATTTATTGATTTCAAATCGAGCCGCGCTTTTTGTTACATGCACAGTTGAAAAAGTTGCTTACAGGGAGCGCATCGATACAAGGCCGGGGCAGCCAATGAACGTCGCGTCGCTTGACAAAAATAACTTCAGGGTCGTGGTAGAGGTGGGGGCACGTTCAGCGTTTAAATTATTTTTTTAAATGAAAACTCATTTTTTTAAACTGAAAACTGAACTATTCCACGTTTCGTTGAAAATATATGTTTTTTAGTTGAAAATTCCTGTATTTTTTTGAAAATGCATATTTTTTGGTTGATAATTAATCTTTTTGTTTAAAAACTCCAGAATTTTGAAAAAATACCATTTCTTCGTTGAAGATATATCAGTTTCGTTGAAAATTCATTTCTTTGATTAAAAGTTTAACCATCTTGTTAAAAATTTATTCATTTTCTTGAAAAATAATTTTTTAACTGAAAATTTAACTATTCTATTTTAAGTCGAATATATATCTTTTTTGTAGAAAATTCAGCTATTTGGGTAAAAATACTTTTTTTTTGGTTAAAGATTCATCATCATTTTAGATACAAATTCATGTCTTAGGTTTAGAATTCAACTGTTTTGATGATAATTCGTTTTTTTACTAATGATTAATTTTTTACCTGGAAATGTAACTATTCTATTTTTGCTTGAAAAGTTATCTTTTATAGTTGAAAATTCATTTATTTTGTGGAAAATCCCTTTTTTAAGTTGAAGATTTCATTATTTTGGTAGAAAATTCCTATTTTCGGGTTGAGAAGTCAATTGTTTTGTAAAAAAGTTGTCTATTTTGCTTAAAAATTCAACATTTTGGATACATTTTTTTTTATTGACTGAAAAATCTTTCTCGTCTTCAAAATTCAACTCTTCTTCAGAATTCCTCGTTTTGGTTGCAAAATGAATCAATTTTTGTTGAGGACTCAACTAGTTTGTTACAAATCCGTATTTTTTGGTTGAATTCAACGGTTTTTGATTGGAAATTAAATAATTTTTCTGTGAAAATATTAACTATTACACTTTTTCTTGAGCATTCATTTTTTTGACATGTAAATATTTGGATGAAAAATCGTTTTTTTTCTGTTCAACCTAAAATTTATATTTTTTAGCCAAACTTCACGTATTTTGTAAAAAATTCGTCTTTCTTGGAAGAAAGTTAATGTTCTGCGTTAAAAATTCATCTTTTTACTTGAAAAATCAACTACCCGGTTAAAAATTCATCTTTTTTATTGAAAATGCAATACCTCTAAGTTGTAATATATGTGGATTCACTAGTTCTTTTAGTAACAATTTTTCATACTTAGGATCTTCCAATCCCCCTCTCATAAGAAAAGGTCTTCAAGATAAATTTAAAAACAAACATTTTTTTGCGTTATCATTATTATTGATCTTCTTGGTGTGAGGTTGTTTTTATACTTAAAAGAAAAATTTATAACGGTGAGGGAAAATGAAAAATTGATCACGGGAAAGTCAGGGATTTTCGAAATTCAAATTATTCGTAGCAACCCTGATAAATCTTAAGGAACATTATAGTATTACGTAATATTTTCTTCTGTAACATGTACTTAAAAAATTATACAGAAATACTTACAGGAAGTGCAATCAGTTTTCGAAGTCGATCATCAATTGAAATTCCTTTCTTCGGTCTCATCAACAGAAATATTTCTTGAATATCGGGACAAGATCTTAATAATTTTTCGATTAAAACCTTTCCCATAAATCCAGTTGCACCTGTGATAAATATACTCCTTCCGGCATAAAATGCCGGAATCGAGTGTGCAGGATCCATGGTTGCTATACTCATCTAGTAAATAACCATTATTTATATATTCCGATAATTAAGTAATTTTTTTATTCTAGAATGATTTTAATTGTTCGATTTAATTAGTTAAAAATCTGGTTTGTTTTGATTGTAAACTTATTTTTATGAGGGGCTGTTTGAAAACGTCACGCCATTTTGAAAACTTTTTCTACCCCCGTCTCGTTCCCCCCTCCTACGTCACAGATCGTCACACAAAGCTTTACAACCCAAAATGCTCTCAAAACAGGAAACATAGTGTGATTTAAAAAAAAGGTCAAGTTTTCAACCAAAAAGGATTTATTTTCGCCCAAAAGAGATGAGTTTTCAACGAAAAAGTTAATTTTTCAAACTAAAAAGTCGAATGTTCTAGAAAACAGTTGACTTTTCACCCGAAAAGCTGAATTTTGAACAATGAAATATGATTTTTCTAACAAATAGTTGACTTTTCAACAAACAAACAAAATCATTTTGGACCAAACACTTGCACTCACAACCAAACAGTCGATCTTTCAAATAAAAGAACGAGATTTTTAAGAAAATAGAAGAATGGTCAATCAAATAAATGAATTTTCTACCTACAGAGGTGAATTTTCAATAAAATGGTCTAGTTTTCAAACAAAAAAGATTAAAGTTCAACCACAAACGATTAAATTTTCAACCAAGAACTTTTCTACGAAAAAGATGAATTTTCAAGAAAACAGTTTAATTTTTGAGAAAAAACATGACTTTTTAACAAAATCGTGAGATTTCCAACCTACATAGATGAATTTTCAACTAAATAGTTGTATTAAGAAAAAAAATTGTGAACTAAACAGTTGCATTTCGTACCAAATAATTGAAATTTCAAGCGAAAGGAACAAATTTTCAAAAAAATAGTTGATTTTTCAACCAAAGAGTGGAATTTTCAATCCAAAAAAATTAATTTTCTATCTAAAAGACGAATCTTCAACAAAAAAATGAGTTTTTAAAAAATAACCAAGTAATTTCATTCTCAATCAAAAAGATTAATTATCAACGAAAAGATAATAGTTGCTATTTCAACAACAGAAAGATTTTAGTTTTAAATCAAAAACTGTCGAATGTAACGAAAAAGATAAATTCTCAACGAAATATGCAATAATTCAACCAAATATGTAATATTTAAATCAAACAATATTTTTATGTAAAATGAAAAATAGTCCAATTCTGCCAAAAAAGACGAAAAATGATGAAATGATAAAATTTCTACCAAAAGAGATGAATTTTCCACCAAGGAAGATTTTTTATTGAAGAGGAGGAAAAAAATGTCAACCAAATTATTCAACTCTCAAAACAAAAATGCGAATTCTCTACAAATCACGTCAATTTTCTACCAAAATAATACAATTTTCTACAAAACAGTTAGATTTCAACTGAATAGTCCAATTTTGAACTAAAAACGATCAATTTTCAACCAAAGATGAAATACTTAAACTTGCAGTTCAAAAAATTGATTTTCAACCCAAAAAAAGGAAATTTTCAACAAAATAGTTAAATTTTCAATCAAAGAGATGGATCTTTAACTAATTAATATTTATTTTTTAACAAAAAAAAGAATAGACGAATACATAAAAATACATAATTTTTCAACCAAAATGTTGAATTTTTAACTAAAAATGATCAATTTTCAACCAATAATGGAATAGTTAAATTTTCAATTGAAAAAATTAATTTTCAACCAAAAAAATACGATTTTTCAACAAAATAGTTCAATCTAAAGCCAATAAAATAAAATTTTAACAAACTACTTGAACTTTCAACCAATTAGTTGAGTTTTCAACGAAAAAAAAAAGAATTTTCAATGAAAAATTTAAGAGTCTAATTTTCAACTAAAACCAATTGTTTTTTTAGTTAAAAATGGATTAGTTAAATTTTCAGTTAAAAAAATTAACTTTTAAGAAAAAAACGAATTTTATCTCAAATGGTGAAATCTGTGACCAAATACTAGATTTTTTTGAACGAAAAGAGATAATTTACTTAATTTTATTTACCCAAATTTTCATTTTTCCAAGCATTTCAAACAATTGTTATTCACATTTATATTTTCCATACGTGATGTTATATTCTTCGTTATTCCCTCCCCCGTTAGACCACAAATCATCACAAAATACCCCCCCCCCCCCCCCGGGAGTGTGACGTAGTTTTTAATCGGCCCCTAATAAATTTTAGGAGAAACTATGCAATAGTAACTCACTTTTAAATAATGGTTATTTGAATTAATTGGCGATTTAATTAATTTATTGAATAATCAAATTAAAATACGGTTTTATTTGGAAGTAAATGTGTGATATTTTTCAATTATGCAACAATGAGTGGGCTTTCGTTTCTATTCTACTAGTCGTGACAACCTATTTACAAATCGAGATAGTTTTGGAAACGTATCTCCAGATTCGAAATTCTGTTTTGAATTATACTTCAAACAGTAATAGGTAATTACAAAAATTTGAATATGCTAAAGTAATATGATGTGCTTCTTAGCCATTCTCGAGAAAAACGTAAAGTCGGCGCTCGATTCCTGCTGCTAGCATTTTTTCCCAATTCATTTTTTTCCTTCAATTTTTTTAATTGCAATTGACTATTGAATTTATTTATATCAAGTCAAAATATTCGTTGTTAATGTTTTTGTTTATATGAAAACATTGTTTTTGTCAACCTTTATCAGTTCCAAAGCGAATATTTTGAGGATGAGACAGTTTCGCGACATCCTTGAAAAATTTTGATTTCTTATGCAATTTTTTGTTAAAAAACATAATTTCAAAATATGATAATAATAATAATAGAAAATGTCTTTTATTTATTCTATACTTTTATATCATTTTAATTTTACTATTTCTTTATATTGGAATATTTATTTTATTCTTATTATACTATTCTTATTCGATTTATTTTTATCTCATATGAAAATAATATATACCTACAGTAATATAATATAATAATAAATAAGAATTTTCTGCAACAAAAAATGATTAAAAATGAATATTCGAATTGATTAAAATAAATGTAATAGTAAATTTCAATAAAAAAATTAATTGGCAAAAAATGCCGGCAGCAGGAGTCGAGCCCGGACTTCCCAGTTACAAACTTGGAGCGCTACCACCTGATCTAACTAGGCGTTGAAAGACACTTGGTATAGGTTCCCCTTGTAAGAGCAACTGAAAAATGTATTTATACACCGCAGGCATGATTCGCACGTATTGCGTGTCTGTTTTCAGGAACTTAAGTAGCCCTTTATGGATCAGTGGTGGGAGAAATACAATAATGGCCTCATTATTGTACTGTACAATAATGGGGCCATTATTGTACTACTCCCACCACTATCCACTATCCATTATTGTCCACGTATCATTGGAGCATTGAGGCAATACTTATCGTACATGATAAACCTACAGATAAAGGGAGAGGTACAGAGGGGGGTCAAGGGTGTTGGGAGGGGAAGGGGGTAATTTTGAAATTTTTTTAAAATCTGAGAATTTTGGAAATTTTTGAAAAAAATTTCAATTTTAAAAAATTTTAAAAAATTTTGAGGATTTGAAAATTTTGAAAATCATAGAACTTTTGAAAATTTCAGAAATTTTGGATATTTTTGAAAATTTTGGAAATTGTTAGAAATTTTTGAAAATTAAAATCTTGTTAACCGGCGCTAAAAGTGAATTGTACCGATTCGCCTCGCCACGTCAGAGCTCCCCTGTGATACATGATAATCGGGGGCACGAAACTTGCAAATCATGCCCTTGGTGTATAAAGTATAATGTGTACCATAATGACCGACTTAAGTTCCTTGGCGCATAATGTACTATTTATCGACAGTGTCTGAACAGAAATAGTTGAATAAACAGCGTAAATTACTATTTTCAATAATTTCCTATAAATGATCTAAAACATTAAGAATTTTGTTGTGACCTATTCTAGCAGAGTTTCCCCTAAATACACTCAGTTTTATAATTTAATTTCAAACGATTGACTTGAGCACTTATCAGTTGTGAATTTGAAGTTGATAGTTAAATTTTTTTAAATTACATAATTGAAGAGAACATGTTTTCGCAGATAGCGAAACTCTACCTTTGAATTACAAATTATCTAATTGCTGACGTATGTCGTAGACACGTTAAACCAGGTGGACAATTGTACTTTTTTTCTCAACTAACAGCAGTCGTACTGTGTAATTGTACATATTTTTATATTCTATCTATTAACTATATAATAACCAGAAAAAAAATTAAATTAAACACATTAAAAACATAGTGGTACGAAATGGGAAAATGGCAATGAATTTTATTACAGAAAAATAGAATAAAATTGAATTTGATCAATAAATACATAAATAAAGGGTCTAGTGACATAGAGGCATGACATGTCGATGAATAACAAAAGGTGGTACTCGGATAAAAATTATTAAATCTCAATAGAGAAATTTTATACAGAAAAATTACTTTACCTTATTAAATTAATAATATATGAGTAATTTTTATATATCAGCCACACAAAAAGTCACTGCACTTTCAACTGCACAAGTTGGCACATTCACAGTAAAAAATAAAATGAGCTTTCGGGACGAAAGGCACAGGAAGTGACGCTTGAGTTTCATTTAAATAGAATCATCTCTTGGGTCAAAGGACAGTACTTTCCATATGCATACACTCAATTTCTATTCGCCTTCTGAATTAATACTCGATAAAATGGCAATAAACGAGAAAAGAAAAATGTACGGGGCGAATTCATTTTAAATCAGACAGGCTGTACAATGTAGAGGAGAATCACGTACTCATGAATGCAGTATCTGATAGTGAAAAAATTAGGTTAACTAAAATGATTGTTTAATTTTTAAGGAGGAAAGTTTGTTTTGAGTATTTCTCATCTATTACAACAGCTTTGAAAAAATCGTTCAAGCTCGTATTACGTGAAGCTATTTCGAGCACGGATAGCACTCGGATTGGTGACAATCTGCGACATACGACCAGGTTGTGTATTAGCTGCATTTTAATTAATGTCGAGCGGGAGATTGGACACCGAGGTTCATTGTTTGTATTCGATGGTCTTGGTCGAATGGCTGGCTACCTTCAAACTCGACTGCAGAAGGAACGGATGAACTCGGGAGGCGATTTTCTGCAGATTTCCTCTCCCCTGGCCAAACTTCCAGGCAAATGCGAGTACTTATAATAAAGTCCACAGGTCCATACCCAGTGAGGGTGACCCGTGTATTGACTTCTGTTTCACTGGGGTTTTAAATAATAGGCATAGTACAATAAGTTTTAGCGCAGTGCTACGTTAGTTAAATGGACGTGGCATAAGATAAACTAATGGGATTTTTTCACAATACATGTTTAGTATCAGGTTGAAAAAAATCAAGAGAAAAAAAAATGTCCAAAATACCTTAAAATTTGAAATGAATTCGCCCTAGCTTTTTATTTCTAAAACATGCACATGTAATTCTAAAATCAACATGGATATATGCTCAATGCTCACGATCGTGTAAAACAAAAGGAAATTGACCAACTATATATTTTGGATTTTCACTAAATGCAAGGGGATTGTTCAACTCTGAATTATTCATCATCATCAGCTCATATAAATAGAATTCTTAATTATGTTTTGTTTATATTTAATAACCAACCATGTACAAGCAGAAACACAGATAACATTTGCACGCAGAAAAAAGAACCTTACATTTGACTGAAAACCAAGTTACATCTACTGATCTTCCAAGTACGTATATGGACAACACGACAGTTCAGTAAATTTTACAATTATAGGCAACTAAATATGACTATCATTGATGGTTACCAGTACCGATTTTCAAGTGCTGCTGACCTGCGGATCAGTAGATTTTACCGATCCAGTCGCTATTCTGCACTGTTCCTCGATGCTGCAATTACGAATTATCATGTCACTTTGCGGATAATATAAACAGATCTAACTTATGTTAACGGTACAGACTATAGTTTGGACAGTTCTATAAATCGTAAAAAAATATTGCTAAAAAATTATTAATAAATAAACAAACGGTTAATTCTGAGATATTTTTTCGGATATACTTATAATTAATCGGTATTTGTAAGTTACAACGCTTATAATACAATTAAAATTTCGCACGCAACGGGGGGGATTCGAACGCATAAACCTAAGCACGTAGGTCGATTAGCTTAACCACTACACTATTACATGAGTTGGGATCTGTGCAATAATTCCGAAATGCATTTGTAACTAAGGTGGCGACCTCGGTAACGACTTTTGAATACGCGTCCATGCCATCGCGGCACGCGAAAAAAGTGCTCGCATTTACCTCATATCCATACATGTCAGCTGGAACAGTCGCGGAACGCAAACACGTCTTGCTCCAATAAACTCTCAACTGTACGCAACCTGTGAATAAGATTAGCCATCCAAAATTGTGTTATTTATTATAAAACCCCTTCATTGCTAAGTGGGTATATGGAGTAATGTGATGACTGTCACAAAAATGTCAAAAATAAATTTTTTTTTAGGTGATGCAATCCATCCATTGCCGATGGCGTCATGAACTCAGCCGGTGGTCCGCGCGGATAGGTTGCGTGATTACGACTTTGAGGGCGAGCTAAACAAGCTATTCGGATCGGTAGCCTGTACCGATCCTTCTGTAATGTTCACTGCACCACTATTGTAATCTCGGTTCAGTGGATTATACATATCTTACCGTATTTCATACTAGGGAATAGAGGTTTATTTCACTAAAGGATTACCGTTAAATTAACCCAAATTTCACTGTGACATTTACGAAATGCTAAGTGCTTTTGACATTTTCACCCCTTCATTAAAAACAGTTTTTACTGTTACGGTTACAAGAAACACTTTACATTTCTTGATTAGTAAATATTACATTTCTTTTTTCTGCGTGTGGAGGTCACTGCATCACGAGAATTTACGAGATTAAAAGTCTGCCGTGATTTGGAAAAACACCGTTAACTGCAAAAAATCGAAAAATGAGTTTTTGATATCGTTGGAATCGTGAAAAAAAGATACACCTGATTATTAAAATAATTTTTTTTAAATTGTTAATAACTTTTAAAAAAATTATTGCATAATTTTCGGGAAACACCGTTAACTGCAAAGATTGGCGAGTTGTGATTTGAGAGAGAGCCGTAACTGACCGTTAACTGCAGGCGTAAATCACAGACGACGAAATACGTGACGTCAAAATTCGAGAAAACGCCGTAACGGGCAGTAACGGACTATTCCAAAATGGCCATGTCACGCTGAAAAAACCAGTTCTCGTCAGATCACTGAAGTTAAGCAGCGTTGGGCGCGGTTAGTACTTGGATGGGTGACCATTCGAGAATACTGTGTGCTGTTGGCATATTATGGGTGTGGTGAGCCCAAACTTGTAGTTATTTATAACTACAAGAAAACTATCCACCTAGAAACACTACCCGAATCGGGTAGTGTCACGCCTACCCTGAAAGGGAAATAACTTAATGGTATACATTGGACGGCGATTTCGAGCCTTCGTGATTTCGTAGAGGCCCGTAAGTACTTACGGCGTTCTCCGGAATCATCGAACGCCGAGAAAAAAGGTTTGTGATTCGAGAAACGCCGTAACTGCACTTATTAATAGTTATTATATTCTTTTGCCGTGAACGGCGTTCTCTCAAATCACGGAAGCCCTATTTCTGAGGTCCGTAATTCGAAGAGAACCGTAATTACCCGTTACGGCGTTTTCTCGAATTTCAGCATCACAATCAACACCGTTAACTGCATTTTAGATAATTAATCAACATTTTTTAACAATTTTTCTTGCAACAATAAAAAGATCGTGTGCAAATTAGTCAAGAACAACGAAAAAAATCTGCCCGCTTCGCGGGCACATTCTCATCGCGCGCGTCGCGCGCGGCTCGCTTCGCTCGCAAGTTTGAGCGCGCCTAGGGCTTTTGGTTTAAAATTCATCTATCCCAGCTGAGGATTTATCATTTTAGTTGAAAATTCATCTTTTTGGTATGCTGTTCAACCATTCCAGTGGAAGATACATAATTTTAGTTAGTAATTGATTCCTATGATCGAAAATTCAACTATTCCATTTTTGGTTGAATATTTATCTTTTTCAGTTGCGAATTCAAATATTTGGTTGGTAATTTATGTATTTTGTTGAAAATTCGTCTTTTTTTGTAAAAAATTAATTTTTGGTTGGAAATTCATCTTTTTGGTTAAAAATTCAACTATTCCAGATAAAGATTCATCATTTTAGTTGAAAATTCTTTTTGATTTAAAATTCAACTATTCCAGTAGAAGATTCATAATTTTAGTTGAAAATTCATCACTTTGGTTGAAAATTTTTCTATGTCCTTGAAAATTCGTTTCTTTATTGAAAATTAATTTTTTTTAACCTCAAACTTAACTACTCCATTTTTGGTTGATAATTTATCTTCTTTAGTTGAAAATTTGTCTTTTTTTGTAGAAATTTCATCGTTTTGGTTGAAAATTCAACTATTTTGTTAAAAATTCATCTGTCTTTTTGAAAGAGCCATATTTTTACCAGAAAGATTAGGCATTTGAAGAGTTTTAAACTGAATTTAATATAATGCCGGCATTAATTTTACCCTATTTTCGTGAAAAATCTTATTACTTTCCCTGTTTTTACAGGGTATTTACTTACCTGGAAAATATATTTCATTCAAAATTTTAATATGTTAAATATGGATTGAATTTAAAGTATATAAAGATGAAATAAAAATTTGTTTTAATTATTATTCAAACTGGTGAACTTTATGAACTAATTTCAGAAATCATTCATTTTTTAGTGAAAAAACAGTTATTTAATTTACATGTGAATAATAAATACTATTTTGCACATTTAGACATTTACAAGGACGGAAAAAAACCTATTATTTTTACTAAATCTGGAAAAGCCCTGTAATTAACGCCGACTCATAGTTATATAAATATATAATTTGTTTGCGTGCATAACATTTTCCTTTTATTGAACACTTGTACTTTTTTTCAAAGCGACTCCTTTTTTAAGTATTAAAATTCTGAATCAGCTGTCTATATACAAACTTTTCAATCATTTCCAAATATATATTTAAATTTATTTCGTTTATATTATATATGACAGGAGGAAACATTAACAACGAAAAATGGTGGAATAATTGTCGAGTTGGACTAACTTGAATTACAGTGAAAATACCATTGTTCTAAATTCTGAATGTTTTAGCAATTTTATAATTATGTAGAAAATAAACACGCGCACTATGCGCGCGATTATTACTTTTCACTTGAAGTGACTTAATAATTAATTGAGTTTAGCAAAAATAATCGTTTAAACCAATTATTATTGTTTTTAACTATATTAATCTATATTAATGCCAGATAGTTGCGGTTTTTTTCTTAAATTTTTAACTTTTTGTCCACTTTTCACTTATTGAGGTAATAATTAATTCAAGTTAACAAAAATAGTTGTTTAAACAATGTATTATTGTTTATAACTATCTTCCCTTAGATAAGTGCTAGAAAGTTGTGGTTTTTCTGAAATCTTTAACTTTGATTTACCTTTTTAGGTATGAACAAATAATAAATCAACATTAGAGAGAATCATATTTTAAACAATCTCTTCCTTTTTTGTAAATATATTTTTCTGAAATAAAACAGATATTTGAAATATTTCTTAAATTTTCCATATGGATCATATTCAATGTAAATTTTCCTTGAAATATTTGCTGAGAGCCTTTTTGTTTAGATTAATATTCAATGTTTTTATATGGGTTCAACCTTATGGGTCTTGCGCCACCTTTACATATAATTTGTTTCAAAACAAAAAAGGGTTTATTTTTTGTGCGGATTCGAACACACTTCCAAGCGATATGCATGAAAATAAAAAAAAATAAAAAGAATTTGGAACACCCTTATGTGCAGCCCATAATGTAACTTTTGATCATGTCACTTTTCTTTCAATAAATTAACTCATGGGTTTATCACTATTCAATTCAGGGCTATACCTATTTATGAATTGTCTTGAATTTTTTTGAAATATTTCAGGGTATTTTTAAAGATTCCGAAATTTTTTAATAGATTTCAATAATTTGAAGGGGGTTTTTTTTTAGCTTTTAGGGTATTTTTAAAACTTCTCAGGCATTTGCAAGAGCTTTTAATTTGAAATATTTTAGGATAACGAATTTTCTAGAATAATTTCGTAGGGCTTCAAAGATTTCAAGAGTTTTGACATTAGTTTTGAAATTCACCCTGAATTCTTATTAATTTATCCTGAACTCGTTAAAATTATTTGGAGTTCTTTTGAATTTTTTAAATTCAATTTATAAAATGATCAAAGGACTTGACATATTTTGAGGTATTTTTTTAAATTCCTTGGCATTATCAAGAGCTTTAAAAAATGTCAAGGGATTTCAAAAGATTTGAAAGTATTTGAAATATTCTTAGCCATTTTTTATTTATTTCAATAGTTTGAAGGGATTTCAAAGACTTCGAAATATTTTAGGGTATTTTAAAAGATTCCAAGGCATGTTCAAGAGATTTAAACAATTTTAAGGGATTTACACGTGTTTTAATAATTTTAAGGAATTTTTACAATTATTTCCAATTAATTTGGATTCTTTTGAATTGTTTTGTAGTCATTAGCCACTTTTTTGGTTAACAATTAGTAGAGTTTCAAAGATTTGAAGAGATTAAAAAAAATTTTAGCAATTCATTTGTTATTCGCCCTGAGTATTAATTTTTCCTGAATTCTTTTAAATTCACTCAATTCTACTCAATTCAATGGATTTAAAAAAGTTTTTGTTTAGTTCATCTTGAGTTATTTAAAACTCACCTTAAATACTTAGGAATTTCATCAAATTCCTTTGAATTCTCTTTAATTTTTCTAAACTCATTTCAAACTTACTTAATTCCATTAATTTTTTCATATTTTTGAATTGTTTTTAATTTACTTGATTGCTTTATAAATTCACCTTGATTTGTTAAATGTATTTCAACAAATTTTTCTCATTTTCCTTAAATTTCTCTAAATTCACCCAAATTTCACTGAAATCAATGGAATGTTTTCGATTTTAAAAAGTATTTCCAATCAATTTCAATTCTTTTTTACTTACAATTTAATAGGGTTTCAAAGATTTGAAGAGATTCCAAATTATTTTTTTGGAATTGACCCTTAATTCGTATTAATTTACCATGAATTCTTTTAAATTTCAATTCTACTTAATTCAATGGATTTTTTTTAAATTTCTAAACGTTTTTTTTTTTTTAATTGATCCTCAAGTCTTTTAAACTTACATTCAATCTTAGGTATTTCCAGGCCTCACAGACCGGTCCCTATATCCCCTATTGTACCCTATATTTAGTCAAAGTCCCTAATGTACCCTATTTTCAAGATTTGGTCCCTATGGTACCCTATTTGCAGCCCCTTAATGGAACTTCAAAAAAATATATAATAAGATCAGAGCTTCCAAGAGCATTTTGAAAAAAATAGTAAAAAGCAGGGAATTCCTGTAAGAAGTAACTAAAAAATAATCAGGGCTGCCTCACACAATCACTATTAGTCAATTTTTTCTGAAATCATTTTTTATTCACTTTTTTAAATGAAAGGTCACATTAGTCACTGGATTGTTTTGAATTCTTTTGATATATTTCAGATTATTTTTCCAGATTCCGAGAAATTTGTAATAGATTTCAATAATTTAAAGGGATTTTTAAGATTTTAGGGTATTTTTAAAACTTGTAAGGCATTTCAAGGAATTTTTCATTAATTGACACTTTCAAGAGCTTTAACGAATTTCAAGGGATTTCAAAAGATTTTAAAGGATTTAAAATATTTTAGGTTATTTTAGGTCATTTTAAAAGATTTCAAGTAATTTTTAATTGTTTTTAGTAGTTTAGTGGGATTTCAAAGAATTTTAAATATATCATGGAATTTTAAAAGAATTCAAGGAATTAATAATTAATTTAATTAATTTAAAGGAATTTTGAAGCGTTTGAAATATTTTAGGATAATGAATTTTCTAGAATTTCGGAAGATATGAAACGATTTTACAGAATTTATAAGGTCGTAAGATATTTTAAAGGATTTCACGTTATTTTATAAGAGTTCCGAGGATTTCAATGACTTTAAGGGATTTCAAAACTCTCAATGTATTTCAATACATTTTCCAGGATTTCAGGAAATATCAGAGAATTTCACAGGGATTTTATAATATTTTAGTGGATAAAAAATTTGTTCAGGAGAAGTGAGATATTTTGTAGGATTTCAAAGGATTTGAAATATTTTAGGAAATCTTAAAAGTTTCCAAGGAATTTTTAATTGGTTTTAATAATTTTAAGAGATTTAATAACATTTTAGTGGATTTTAAAGAATTTATTCAAGAAAAGTGAGTTGTTTCGTAAGTTTTTAAAGATTTGAAGAGATTTAAAATTATTTTTTGGATTTCACTCTTAATTCTTATTAATTTATCCTGAATTCCTTGAAATTCTTTTTAATTTTTTCATTCAATTGAATTCTTATACTCAGTTTTAAATAATTCATTTGATTTTTTCGATTTTTCAAAAGTTTTTATATGATTGGTTCTGCAGATTTATTCAATTTCAAATTCCATGGAATTTTCTAGAGCTTTAAAAAATTTCAAGGCATTTCAAAAGATTTTAAGGGATTAGAAATATTCTAAGTTATTTAAAAAGATTATAAAGAAATTGTTAATTGATTTCAGTAATTTAATAGGGTTTCAAAGGATTTAAAATATTTTAGGGTATTTTAAAAGATTCCCATGCATTTTTAAGAGCTTTAAAAAGTTTCAAGGGATTTCAAAAGATTCAAAGGATTGGAAATATTTTAAAAAATTTTTACGATTCCCAGAAATTTTATATTTGTTTCAATAGTCTTAATGTATTTTAAAAGATTCCAAGGCATTTCCAAGAGATTAAAACAATTTCAAGGGATTTCCAAGGGTTTTAATCATTTTAAGGGATTTTAATATTTTAATGGATTTCAAAGAATTTATTCACAAGAAGTGAGGGATTTCGTAGGGTTTCAAAGATTTTAAGAGATTTTCCAATATTTTTTGCGAAATTCATTTGGAATTAACCTTGAATTCTTATGAATTTATCCTGAATTCTTTTAAATCCTTTTGAATTCTTCTAGATGCACTCAATTTTACTCAGGTCAATGGTTTTTTTAAAAGTTTTTGTTTAATTCATCTTGAAGTCATTAAAACTCACCTTACATTTTTAGGCATTTCATCAAATTCCGTTGAATTCACTTTAATTTTTTCTAAAATTCATTTCAAACTTACTTAAATCAATGCATTTTTTCATATTTTCAAATTTTTTCCATATTTTTAAATTTTTGTCAATTCATTTGAATTTTTTTTTAATTCACCTTGAATTTTTGTGCATTTTATCAAATTCTTCTCGTTTCCCTTAAATTCCTCTAAATTTACTCAAATTCTACAGAAATAAATGGATTTTTTCAATTTTTAAAACTTTTTTTCAATTCATTTGAATTTTTTTATTTTTTTAGTTAGAAATTAGTAGGGTTTCAAAGATTTGAAATTATTTTTTTAAATTCACCCTGAATTCTCTTAAATTCTTTGGGATTCTCTTGAATTTTTTTATTTCACTTGAATTATTCTAAATTTACTCAATTATACCTAATATATATTATAATATATATATATATATATAATATATATAATATATATTATACCTAATTCAATGGATTTTTTTTTAATTTTTAAAAGTTTTCATTTAATTGATCCTGAGGTTTTTTAAACTCACCTTGAATTCTTAGGCATTTCATAAAATTCTTTTGAATTCCCTTGAATTTTTCTAATCTCATTTCAAAGTTACTGAATTCATAAAAGTTTCTTCATATTTTAAAATTGTTTTCAATTCATTAATTTTTGTTAATTCACCTTGAATTTTGATGAATTTCATCGAATTTTTCGCGTTTATATTAAATTCCCCTAAATTCATTCCAATGTTACGGAAATCAATGGAATTTTTTGACTTTTAAAATTGTTTCTAATTCATTCGAATTCGTTGGATTTCAACTTGAATTGTTTTGAAGTATTATAAATTTATCCTGAATTTTTTAACCTTTGATGGCGAAAAAAGTACCCTATGAGCGTGACGAAAAGTACCCTTTGGTCCCTATATTTTATCCCATAGGGACTTTGAGGCCTGTATTTCATTAAATTCTTTTGAATTCCCTTGAATTTTTCTAAGCTCGTTTTAAATTTGCTGAATTCACTGCAATTTTTTTCAGACTTTCAAATTGTTTTCAATTCATTTGAATTTTTGTAAATCTCACCTTGAATTTTTATGAATTTCATCGAATTCTTCTCGTTTAACTTAAATTCCTCTAAATTTATATATTTTATTATATATATTTTTTCTCAAGTTACTTGGCCAACATTGATTTCACATATTCATCTAGTTGTAATTGGCAGATTTTTTGTATCGCAGATGTTTTTGGTGGGATTCATCCTTATATTAAAAACTAACCCCTCCTTTTGTTTTTTGTTGCAGTGACAAGTTCTCTGATAAACGTCTGCACTTCAAGAAAAAACTCTGATATTCTCTATTTGCTGCTGAAACTAACCCACGGTAAATATTCACCATATCTGCAAATATTTGCAACCCATTGACTTTTGAAGTAGCAGATTTTTAGAGACACAGTGAAGAAAAAAGTCTAACTTTAATTTGTGGTTAGATTCGAAGAAAAGCTATTGTAAATGCGTATAATTAAGAATAATTCAGGAAATTATTCTGATTAAAAAAACATTAGGATTAACGTAATTTAAATACGACATAAAATTCACTAAAAAAATACTTATTGTTTTTTATAGTCTGGTAATTTAACCATAGAGATCTCAAAATGATACACATTTGTAAATGAGTATCGTCTCATTTATTTCGACTGAAACGTGTGATTTTTTTATCAATCATAAAAAATAACATACAAGTGCCTTATAATCAAAATATTAAGAACCAGAAATAATGTATATATCAATACTTTTGTTCTTCCCCTTTTGTGTAGCCATACATTTTAAGATTCTCGTTCTCTCCACGCACCAAAGAATTATCATTATGATTTGTAATTTTGTAGATAATCTTAAGAATTTTTAGTCTTAGCTAATCCCATGTTTGACGAAAGTTTGCTCAAAAGAATTTGCAAACATTGTTTATTTACTGACTAGCAGGAAATGCACGCGCGCGAAGCGCGCGCTCACGTCCCTGGCTTTTTATTTCAGCACACTAAAAATATATACATTTGAAACTACATTTATTAACAAATCTTTAAATATCAAGAATTTTTAATTTTTTGAAACAGTCATTAGTTATTCATAATTTCGAATCGAAAAAGTTTGAAATTTAATCAAATATATTTAATGATTTTGAATTGAAAACGTTCCAAATCGAACAATTTCAGATTAGATAAAATTGTAAAAATTTGAATCTAAATAATTCCCATTACGAAGCCATTAAAATTTTACAATATGAAATTGGAAACTAAATTGAACGCTTCAAAGTCAAAGCTTTCAAAATTCCGTATAATTATGAATTGCTCTTATATAATAAAATTATTGTTTAACATTGAAATTGGTTAGACCAATTTTTCTATGATCAAAAAACAAATTCACCGTCATTTTCAACGTTTATAAAAAAAAATTTCAATTATAAACCTCTAAAATTTAATTATTCTAAAAAAATGTTCAAAATGGCGTAATTTTTAATTGGAATCATTAAAAATGAAAAGATGTCTACTATGGAACGTTGAAAATTAAACGAATCTGAATTTAATTTTAAGCTGACAATCATTTCAATTAACTTATGAAAGGGCCAAATTGAAAATTGAACGCCCAACATGAAAATTCAGAACTCCAAGATTGTAACCCTTCAGAATTAAAGAAATGATTCAATTACTGAGGTATCAATTTCGGATTGCTTAATTTTAATTTCTTTTTATTTTAAACAATACATTTTTTAAGTTTTTAATTTCAAATTGTTTAATATTTAACACTTAATTTAGGATTATCATTCATTCTTGAAATCTGCCAATAAAATATTTGTCAATATAAAATTATTTATTTTTTAAAATCTTCAACTAAGAGTGCAACAATTCTCAGATATTACATTGAAGATTAAAAATCAAAAAATAATACGAGACAAGATCGCTATAATTCCAATTTTTGAGATTGCACAATTTTAAAACCTTCAAATCAAAATTGTTTTTAAAGTTAAGTTTAAAATGTTAAATATTTTGCAACATTTTCAAATTAAAAAAAATTCAAAGCGTTTAAAATTGAACAACTTTATTTTCAATTAAAGAATATCGAGATTGAATGGATTCAGATTAAAATTGCGAAAATAGATTTCCAAATGTTGAAATTGAATAATTTCAGATTGGATTTTGAAAACTGGATCATTTAAAAGTCAAAGGAATTGAAATTGTATTATTTCTAATTAAAAGCTTTCAAAATTCAACAATTTTGAATTTAGATAGTTTTTAATTCGAAGTGATCAAAATTTGACAATTTACAATGATTGAAAACTAAATTAAATGTTTCAAAGTCAAAGCTTCTGAAATTCTAGAGTTTTAAATTGTCATTACGTAAAAAAATTATTATTTAATATTAAAATTATTGATTATACAAATTTCTCTGAGATCAAAAAATAAATTCACCGACATTTTCACCATTCAAAATGGAATTTTTTTACTATAAACCGTTAAAATTGACATATTCTAATAAAACGTTGAACATGTAGTTAAATAATAAAACCCCTCAAAATTTCAATTATTTTGAGTAAATTTAAATCGTTTATATATTAACGATTTTCAAATTGTAAATTCATACTTTTTAAAAATCAACCATTTCGAATTGAAATTCAAAATTATTAAAGGGAAAAATTGAATATTCAGTTTTCAACTTAAAAATTAGTTCAATTCTGAAATATTTTGATTGTAAACAACACAATTTTAACCTCTTTAATTAAAAACTTTTAATTTTTAACACTTGATTTAAAATTATTATTCATTCTTGAAATGTTTCAACAAAATATTCTTTAATTTTCAATTATTTTTTTAAATATTTAACTAAAAATTGGATAACTTCAAGATATTACATTGAGATATAAAAAAAATCTGCAAATGCTCATTGCGCGCTGCGCGCAGTCCGCAAGTTTTAGCGCGCCGTAGGCGCGCGTCTGTTGGACCTCAAGCTTCGCGCTCGGTCTTTGTACTCCCCCCACATTTGTGCACAGACCTTTTAAAAGTTAAGGTCAAAGCATCAACATCTGTAATTTGGTGATTGTGAAAACTCTTTTGTTAACGCTCCTTCGGCTTTAATGAACATATTCTTATCACGTATCACGTGCTTCGCACTCGATTTTGTCCAAAGTACGATCTTTTCTACATTCTGTTCAACTCTGTTATATCAAATCATATTTATTTCTGTACCTCGGTCTGGGACTGCATATTCAGATATAGCAACTAATGTACAAATTTCATTTTGTCTGATTACTTTATTTTTGTTCCTTATTTTGCATTAATTTTTATTCTCCACTACCCTGAAAAATGTATTATTTCAATACATTTATATAATTACAATTCATAATATGCATTGATATTGAAACAAATGTATTGTCATTGTCTTGTTTTTATAATAAAAAAAAGTGCACATCCTGTTAAAAAAAATGTGTTCATTAACATTTTATTGCACCTTGTGTCGTTTTTGCAAAAACTTAATCTGTTAATATTGAATGTTATATTTAACGATTCAAACCAAAACTACGCGTCCTATAAAAAATGGATAAATAATAAATTTGTAGCTCTATTTTGAGTGAATAACATTTTGTCTATTCATCTTTTTTTCGCAACTTGCAAAGTTTGACCACAAAATTGAATTTTTTATTTTTTCATTTTTTTTTGTGGTTAAAACCATAACCGTTGGTGAAAAAATGCTGGTTAAGTTTTCGGACAAACGACACAATGCATTTCGGACTAAATCGAATGCGATGCACGAGATACGTGTTGAGAATGTGTTCGTTAAATCAGAAGGAGCTTTAACAAAAGAGATTTAACAATCACCAAATTATAGTTGCCGATGCTTTCACCTTTAATTTGTATAGGGCAAGTAGAAAGACCGAGCGCGTAGCGCGAAGTAAATGCATTATCGAGCGCGAAGCGCGAGATCTAACAGATGCGCGCCTTGGGCGTGCTCAAATTTCCGAGCGAAGCGAGCCGCGTGCCTTTATGTTGAGTTTGAAATTTTCAATATTTTAAAAAAAATAGTTCAATTTTGAAGGTCTGGTTCTAAAATCTTCTCACTTGTATAGCTTGAATTTGAAAAAGTTTTTTCTGAATTTTTTATGATTTTGAATTTCTTCTGGAGGCATTTAATTCAAAATTGTTTAGCTACAAATCCTTTAAACTGAAAATTGTGCAACTATCGAGTCTTTCATTTTTATATTCTGCGATTACGAAGAATTTAAAAAAACAGAAAATATTGTACCTTTAAAATTGAAACCAAACAATTTAGAATATTTTAATTGGAAATTAATAAATCTAAAGCTAACTGAAAATAAATTAAAGTATAATTTCAATGTTTCAAATTGCACAATTGTAAGGTTTTTAATTTGAAATTGCCTTGTATTTACATCTAAAATTATTAAATTTAAAACTATCAAGGCTATCAAATTGAAATTATAGAAATTTTAAAGATTATACATATGATCAATAAGTCACATTCAAAGTGAGTGGATAGATTTTTTTTACTGAAAAATTTTATTTCTTTCCGGAAAAAATCACTGTCATTTTTACAGTTAAAAAATGAAGAATTTCAAATATTGTGAACCGTTAAAGTTAAATTATTCTAAAACTGTTGAAAATTAGAAGCTTTCTAATTGGAAACTTTCAGACTTATTCAATTCAAAATTGAAGCCTTAAAATGGAATCATTCTTATTAGGACCTTGAAACTGAAGTCGCTAAAAATGATTTATGTCTAAAGTATGCATCATGATTTTAAAAATTCAGTCATTTTAATCTTGAGAGCATAATTAATAACTTGAATATCAAGGGGAAAAAATTTACAAGACAATTCTGTAAGATGTCAAACTGACGTATGTGTACTAATAAACCGTGACAGTGACATAATGGAAAAAGTCGAGACGCAAAAGTATTCGACTTTCAGCTCGGACTTCACCCTAGAGGTCCGGGTTTCGATCCCTGAGCCGCTACCTCTTGAAATTTGTCTATGTACCTTTACCGAGGTTCTGGTGGTTCGGATCCCACCTTAGGATGTAGGTCCACTCATCATGCACTTGACTGCAACCCAGTCCGTGAATGATGGGGTAAAAGCCAGGCTTTGCCCAATATGTCAAATTAGGAACACTCGTCTTATCAGATCACTTGATTGCATTATAATAATGCGTCCGTGACTGATAATATATACCGGGACAGCCCCGTGCATAATATTAAAAAAATAGGAAAATCCAACTCTAACCAAAAATGCCTTCGACATATTGGGCTGTAACCATCTTAAGCCTGAGACATTAATTTATATAATTGTGAATGTGCAAAGTATGTAACTTTTACCTCATATTGACAATATGAAACAACTTTACATAATTGTAATTAGGATTAGTTGCGAGAGCCCTCTGTTCTGAATTAATAAATGTTTTCATTTCACGAAAAAGATATAGTTTTATTGTTTTATATTTTATTGTTTAATAAATCTGCAGATGCAGAACGAAAAGAATGCAGAAAAAGATGAGTCAAAACTTCTTATCACTCCTAGTCTTATTTCTGGAAGCATGGAAGATTCTGGATCTGATACCGTCGATAGTTCGAACCGACGCAATTCAAAATCGAGAAGCCGAAAGTTCTTATCTTTATCATTTCTAATTTCTATAATAAAAAACGGAAACTGGAATTCAATATAAAACAAGTATAATCAGTGAATTTATTTTCACGCTTGAGATTCTCTTTTCAGATTGAGAAAAAGTAAGAAAAATAAAAAGAAAGTGGAAATTGCCACCTTGGAAGACCAAGAGATTGGAAAAGAAAAAGTTGAGGAAATAATTTATGATGAATATGAAGAGGATACAGAAGCCAATACTTGGATACCTCCTAAAACTTCAATACCACCTAGCATGGCAGAAATTGTGTAATTTTTGACTTCTCAAATTATCGTTGCAAATTAAATATTACGTCCAATTTAAAATCCTCAAATCGGTGAACCCTGCTTCTTCTCGTATGCCTTCCACAAAAGCAATCTCCTGGTTCACTCTTTAAAAAGGCAGATCAATACTGCCGTGATTTGGGGAAACACCATCAACTGCAAAATGAACGAAGCCGAGAAAATTCACGAAAACTGTTCGAATCTTTATTCGCGTGTATCGCGGATTCTCATTCATTTTCTGCATTTTTTGTTGTTGTTCTTGACTAATTTGCGTACGATCTTTTCATTTTTGCAAGAAAAATTGTTAAAAAATGTTGATTAATTATTTAAAATGCAGTTAACGGTGTTGATTGGGATGCTGAAATTCGAGAAAACGCCGTAACGGGCAGTTACGGCTCTCTTCGAATTACGGACCTCAGAAATAGGCCTTCCGTGATTTGAGAGAACGCCGTTCACGGCAAAAGAATATAATAACTAATAATAAGTGCAGTTACGGCGTTTCTCGAATCACAAACCTTTTTTCTCGGGGTTCGATGATTCCGGAGAACGCCGTAAGCACTTACGCACCTCTCCGAAATCACGAAGGCTTGAAATCGCCGTCCAATAATTTAGGTAATGTCCGTAACTGCCCGTTACGGCGTTTTCTCGAATTTTGACGTCACGTATTTAGTCGTCTCTGATTTATGCCTGCAGTTAACGGTCAGTTACGGCTCTCTCTCAAATCACAACTCGCCAATCTTTGCAGTTAACGGTGTTTTCCAAAAAGTATGCCATAATTATTTTTAAAGTTATTAACAATTTGAAAAAATAATTTTAATAAACAGGTGTATCTTTTTTCACGATTCGAACGATATAAAAAACTCATTTTTCGATTTTTTGCAGTTAATGATGTTTTTCCAAATCACGGCAGAATAATCCTAGGACATTGCCCGACTGTAAATTGTGAAATTTTTCTTCACTGCGACTAATTCAGGGTTGCTGCAGGTCAGGGAATTTCAGAAAGTCAGGGAATGTCAGGGAATTTTCGATAAACTGAAGTTGAATTTAATTTTATTATTTTGCTCAAAATTCAACAATGTTGTTAAAAGGTCATTCTTGTTTATTGAAATATCAACCATTACATTTTTCGCCGAGAAAACCCTTTTTCCAAAATTTAACTATTTTGTTGAAAATTTTTTTTTAAATTAATTTTTTCAAATAAAAATTTAACTATTTCATGTTCGATTGAAAATTTATCTTCTTCAGTTACAAATTCTTGTATTTTGTTGAAAATTCGGCTTTTGTGGTAGAATATTAATCTTGTTGTCGACTAATTCATCTTCTTGCTTGAAAGTTCATTTCTATATTTGGAAATGAAGGGTAGAAATGCAGGAGTCAAGCGCCATTTTTCACTTTTTTCAGGAGAGACTAAAAACATGTTGTAAATTCAACAGGACCATTTGAGAAAAAAATAAGAAAGTTCTTTCGAGATACTTTCATGCTCTATCGAACTAAAAAAAGTTTGCTTACAAAAAGCTATCCGGTTTCGAAAAAATTAATGGAACAGTTCACGTTTCAAGGTTAGATTTCGGGTCCGTATCGCCTTTTAACATCTTTCAACATTAATTGTGGAGTCAATTTGCAGTTTAAGAAAAAACTAAAAATTTGAATTCTAGCTATTGAATGGACGAATTGATTTCCAAAAAGTTTGTTTTAAAAAATCACGCAGTTTCGAGAAATTTGAAAATCTAATTATGACTTCGAAATAGCGTAAAACTGACATTTCAACTTCAAATGACGATAGCAGCAATAATTTTGCATATTTCCAAAAAATGAGAAATTGGGTTTCAGGTTATTTAGTACTGAATGGAAAGACCAAATAGTAATTAAAAATAATTAACCAGTGTCGAGAAAAATGAAATTGGATTCTTTACTTTGAGGTTAGAAAAGCTTTTCGGAAAACTTTAAACGGCAATAATTACTGCGATTATTATTATTTTCCTTATATTGGGTTTCTTCTTGTAACATTATGTCCGTTGAAATTAGAAGTAAGCAACTTATTATTCTATCCTATCGTAGATTGTACTATATCAATATTTTCAGAATGTGATTAATTCAAGATATTCAAAGAAAATTTGTGTTGAACTTTTTATTATAAAATCGTAAAAAAAATATTATAAAACGGGGTAAACATCAGGGGCGGCGCAGCCAGCATGGATGCCATGGAGAACTCCAGACATGTAAATCTTCAACCATGGAAATTCCATACATGAAAAACTGGACGGAAAGATAAAAAAATTTACTTTTGCTTCAAAAATATATCTCTTGTTTGGGTTCTGCACTGTTCGTTTTCGATTTCTCTTTTCGGCAATGGTATCGGTGATACCTTGTTTTGTGTACCCTTCACGCACTTCACTAATACCTGACCTTTGATGAAGAATTTAAACTTTCCAAATTTGCATGGATCGTCACCATGGGCTTGTAAAATTTGGATGTTTATAGTCCTAAATTTATTGTTCTCGAGTTGTCGCTCAACAGGGGCTCCACGCCGAGCCCGTCAGTCTGGGCACGGGATTTCCCCCTATGATTATGGTTATTTCCACTCATTTCGATCACTTTGACAATATACCTGTGTCACGAGTAGAAACACAATAATTGGCACAAAACTCTGGCCTAATTATTAGGACAGAGTTCTCAGTTTTAGATTGCATTTTGCACTGAGAACATCTCTTTTAAAATCACAATGATTGAACGTAAACGAAGCGATTGTCAGACACGAATGTTAGCAAAGGTGAAGCAGTTGAAGGAGGAAAAAGTGATGAAATGATGATAGCTTTAGCTCTTGTAATATTAGTGATAATAAAAATTTTGATTTCGAAAATGGGAGTGAATACGTAAACACTCAAGCGAAGAAGGAAATAGACTGTGATGGAGAAAACCGTAAGTTGAAAGTTTTATAATATATTTTTTTTACAATAATTCTTTATTTGAAAATTAAAAAAAAAATAGTTATCGATTTTTTTACATATTCCACACCGGACTGAGAAACGTCAAACCCTCCTCTCTTCAATTTTTTGTAAACTTGTACAACTTATAAAAAGAAAAAAAACATCTCCGATATTTTGCTAAAAAAAGATGTTCAAATATTCATTTTTGATTTTTTTTATATTTTCAAATATCACTTTTGACAACGTCTTAATTTTTTTGTTGAACTGTCTACCGTTACGGAATTTTCTGTAAGATTCCAGTTTGTTTAGGACTAACGCTGCGGAAAATTTCCTCAAACTGGCCCCCTAGCTCTTTACTTGACCGGTTACTTTTACGGGAAATTCCGTAATACTACTCAAAACCTTTTTTCCAAAATTTTCAAAATTCATTTTCTCAAAATAACCCGATTTATTTTTTTATTCAAATATTCTTTTTTATTCTACTTAAAATTCTACTAAATAATTGTTATGAATAGTCAGAAAAATCAGAAATTCTGGCGATTTCTGACGTGAAACTTTTCGATTATCAACATTTCAAATTTGCAGGTATAATTTCTTCCAATTTTCTTCCATCGATAAAAGAAGGAAATAGCAATACCGCTAATAGCAGTAGCTCTTTTAATGTTAGCGAGAATAATAATTGTGATATAGAAAATAAGAATAAAATCTTAACCACTACTCAAAAGAAGAAGGGAACTGACTGCGATACCCAAAACCGTAAGTTTAGTAAGTTTTAGAAGAATATATTGGTTCGTATATTAGGTTAATTACAGAATAAATCGGCTGGATTTTGTATTTTCCGGAAGGAAATTTTTTTTCACTTTTACAAAGCCGACGAGATAAATGAAGAAAGAATAAAAAAAAGTTTACAGTTATTTTTTTACTACAAATCAGTAAAATGTTATTTTATTGGGCATAACGATATAATGCATCAAAAACGGCAAAGCTGGTTACTTTTCCTTCGTTTTTCCGCGAAAAAACTAAGACTCAGTTCGTCTCAAATATTTATTACCTATCACTCCTGAAAACTTTAACGGAAAAAAATGTAGCTACATATTTTTAGAAAATGTCGTGTTGTAATTTGAAAAAAATCCAAACAGCTTTACCATTTTGTATTCTTTTTTTTATTTTTTTTTCATCGGTTTCAAAGGAGTAAAAAAGCTTGACTAACTAAAACAAGTAAAACCTTAAAATCTCAAAAATTGCAAAAAAAAGCAAGGATTTGAAAAAAAACTTCTCTTGAAAAACAAAAAATTACTAAAAAGAAAATTTATGGCACGTCGACTATACACGGAAAAACTTTATCCGTGAAGAAGTCACGAACTTGTAGCTAGGTCTCGGATACGAGATAAAAAAATGAAACATTAAATCCTTATTTCTATGAGAAATATATGGATAAATTTCGAAGTTTCTTACGAACAGTTCGAATTTCCTACGAACAGTTCCTGAAAATTTCAGACTGAAATAAAAAGAGGAAAAATTTTATTTGTGCGATTTAATTTTATATTAATTTATAAATTCGCAACTCAGAAGTTTCGAACCCTCAAAGACTGCTGACTCACCAGTTTCTAAACATAAACCAGGAGTGCGTAAACACGCGCAGCCATCGAGGCCAAACAAAATAGGTATTATACAACTTCTAGCCACTCATCCGACGAGCTCGAGGCACACATACGAGCGCACACACGCACCGCGCGTTTGGGAGAGTGTGTGTGTGTGGGCCACGTACAGGCGAACCTACTTTCGAGTTCCCAGATTTGTCGGGCAAGCTCGTGAGTGCTCTGAGAATCTTTTCCCAATCACTCGTAATATTTTTGTAATTATTCACGTAAAAAAAAGTGATGAACCGTTTTAGAATTTTCATATCGAGTTCGTCAATCTTTCTCAAAGTTCGCAGGTTATTTACGAAAATACATAAATATCCGATGAATTTTTCTCATATCCGAGACCTAGCTACTAGTTCGTGACTTTTTTGCGGATACATTTTTTCCGTGTATTAGTACCTATCATTGCTGCAAATTTCTGAAAAAACTTGGGGCTTTTGAGAATTTTTTTTCTTTTTTTCAAAAATTAAAAATAACTTCACCATTTTGTATTTTTCTTGTGAATTTTGAAAGAGTGCAAAAAACTGGATAAACTGAAATAAGAAAAACCTTGAAACCTCGTAAATTGCAACAATGACAGCGTTTTTAAACTAAATTTAAAGTAATTTTGCATCGTTTTCAAAATTTCCTAACAATTGAGATTTTCCATCATCTTTTTTTATATTTTCATAAAAATTTCGAAAATCGCGCAAAAAATCAATGAACTTTGAGGAATATTTTGTAGCAAGCTATATTTTATAACATTTTTCTAATTTCTTATTTATTACGATATTATCAGTTGTCAACAATTGTTTAGTTTCGTTAACCTTATTTTTTTGATATTTATATAATTTACTTACAATTCACAAATCGCAATTGCCTTGTTTGTGCAGTTGGTGGGGAAAACTTATTTAAGATCCACAATGGGGCAAAAGCGGCTAAATAATCTGGCGATATTACATATTCGCCAAGATGGTTTCGGATAAATTAGATTTAAATGAAATTATAAACGCATTTATTTGTAGGAATGATGTACGAAGAACCATCTCTTTAAATAAACAAAAACTAAAAAAATAAAATTTGCCCCCCCCCCCCTCCACTTTAACCCCTTTTACGAAATCCAAACTCCAGACATGCAAAATATGGGCTGCGTCGGCCCTGGTAACCATCGTCAGCATATGGATCGTTATGCATATTTTAATGCCCCTGAATAATTTCTATATATTGTTGCTGCGCCCAAGGAGGCATAAAAGGCGAAATTTCCACCAAGTGGCATTGTTTTTAATTTGTTTTAAACCACAAACTTTTACTGTAAACACAAAAACACAAGCCAAACACACGCGTCCTTTCGTCTGCTACGATCGTGATTTCTCGATACTGCGCAGGCGCGACGATCGATCGGGATCAAGTACACATTGGCGCTTGACCCCTCCAGCTGTTCTTTTTTTTAGTGGGAATTTTGAAAAATGATGCCCCAAAAAAATCCTTTGGCAGGCATGAGTATTAGAATTTATCTGATTTTTTGAGCTAATAAACCCGATTTAGAAAATTTGGCGCTGGACTCCTTCTGCATTTCTACCCTTCAAATTAATTTTTTTTTATTGAAAATTAATTTTTTAACTGAAAATTTAACAATTCTGTTTTTTGTCGAAAATGTATCTTTTTTGACCGAAATTCATGAATTCTGTTGAAACTTGATCTTTTTTGGTACAAAATCAATATTTTTTTAATTCAAAATTTATTTTTTTGATTAAAAATTCATCATTTGAAAATTCAACTATTGAGACAAAAATCTATATTTTTCGTGGAGGATTCATCCGTTTACTGAAAAATTCACTTCTTTAACTGAAAATTCAACTATTCCATTTTTGTGGAAAATTGATCTCTTTTATAGAAATTATATCTTCATGATTGAAAATACATCTTATAGGTTGAAAAATAATTTTACTTGGTTGAAAATGAATTACATTTTTTTTTAAATCATTTTTTACTGAAAATTTAACTATCATATTTTTGGTTGAAAAATCATTTTTTTTTTTTAATTAAACTATTTTGTTGAAAATTTATTTTTCTAACTGCAAAATTTAACTATTCTATTTTTGGTTGAAAATGTATCTTTTTAGGTTTAAACTTCATGTATTTTGTTGAAAATTTGTCTTTTTTGTAGAAAATTAATATTTTGGGTTGAAAATTTAACTATTTGGTTAAAAATTTATTTCGTTGGTTGAAAATTTAACTATTTTGTGAAAATTTATTTTGCTTTTTCGAAAATTTATTTTTCCAAGTGAAAATTTCATAATTCTATTTTTTGTTGAAAATTTATCTTTTTTAGTTTAAAATTTGTTGTTTTTTTTGACAGAAAATTAATCTTTCAGGTTGAGAATTTAACTATTCGGCTAAAAATTTATTTTTTTGCTTGAAGATTCATCACTTTATTTAAAAATTCACTTCCTCAACTGAAAATTTAACTATTTCATTTTTTGTGGAAATTTTATCTTTTTTGTAGAAATTGTATGTTCTTAGTTGAAAATTCATCTTTTGGTTTGCAAAATTATTTTATTTGGTTGAAAATAATTTTTTTACCGAAAATTTCACTATTCTATTTTTAGTTAAAAATTCAATTTTTTGTTTGAAAATTCTACTATTTTCTTAAAAATGATTTGTTTTGGTATTGAAGAGTCATAATTTCAGTTAAAAATTAATTTCTTTGCTTGAAAATGGATCTATTTTTTTGAAAATGCGTGTTTGTTTAGTTGAAAATTAATTTTTCCAACTGAAAATATAACTATTCCATTTTTTCATCAAAACTTATCTTTTCTAGTTAAAAATTTATTTATTTTGTTGAAAACTGGTCTTTTTGGACTGAAAATTCAATTATTTTGGTGAACAATTCATATTTTTGATTTTAATATTCAACTTTTTTGTCAAAAATTTATATTTTTTTAGTTGAAAACTAAAAACATAAACTATACTGGAAATTCGTCTTTTTGGCTTGAAAATTCAATATTTTGAATGAGATTTTTTTCTTTATTGACAGAAAAATCTTTGGTTGTTGAGAAACCTTTAGTTGTTAACATTTTTAATCTTTTGTTAAAAATAACTCTTTTTGGTTTGAAAATTAGTCTGTTTTAATTGAGGATTCAACTAACTTGTTGAAAATTCGTTGTTTTTTTTGGTTTAATTCAACTGTTTTGATCGAAAATATATATTTTGTTGAAAATTTAACTATTTTGTTCAAAATTCATCTATTTTACATTTTTTTTGCATCAAAATTATTTGTCTCCTATACGCAAGGTTGCTTTTATATAGCTGAAAAAATGTTTAGAAAGGTATGTGAAAATTAAAAATTTTTCAGGGAAAAGTCAGGGAATTCCGAAATTTTGTAGATTTTGTAAATTTCCGGGATTTTGTAGCAACCCTGTAATTATAAATTTTTTTCTGCATAATTAAAAAAAAAAATATATATTTTTTTAATTAATGCTGTATATCGTCTGAAATACCCATCCAACTAAATATATTGAATGAAATCGTAAATCAGAGAAAGTAGGTTACAACGATATGTCATTGACTTTGATTATCGATTTAATTAGCAACCGAAAAACGTGACTGATTTTATTAATACCCTCATTAACAAAATGTTTTTGCATACGGACGATGAGAATTAAATTACATTTAATCAAGACTCGTGTCATTTCCCAAATTACAAGTCATTATTCTAGTCACACTTTCCTACATATTTGGCAAAATGTCAATTGAAATTAAAAAATACTGAGTATAGTAAATTGTCTGAATTGACAAATAATTCTATCGATTGAAATCAATGTTGCCTACCAATAAAATTCAAATTATTGACAAAAAAGTTAAATTAGGAGATTTAATTACTCATTTTTATCTCTTTCAGTTGAAGCAATGGGAGGAAATACAGGTGACTTAACAATTCAGATTAAAATATTTTTGGAAAATTGATGGTTTATTTATCTCCTTAATTTATTTTTCATTTTCAGGTACTATATATTTTTCCTTTGGTGGAAGAGAAAAATGTACAAAGTTGTCTTTATTGAATCGATTTAGCCCAGTCTTGAGGTATTGAAAAAGGGAAAAAAAAAGAAAATGACGAAAAAGGGGAAAAAAGCGGTAGAAAAAGAACATGATGGCAGTCCGGCAGTCGATGCGGAAAAACTCTGGTAGGTTCTTTTTCTTATAACCGTAAGACTGTATTTTTAGGATATCGTGCCATTTTTCCTCACATCAATCTTGAAGCAAGAAATATATTTTCAAATATTTTTTACGGCAGGGTGGCTGTAGGTCAGGGAAAACCTGAAAGAGTCAGGGATTTCGAAAAAAATCTTGCAACAGTCAGATAATTTTTTTAAGAGGCAATTTAAATAACAGTCAAGGAAAATACATTCTTAATTTTTTGATTCGAATAAAAAATTTTTTTATTTCGTTTATAAAATATTCTATGTTAAAAATTGCATAAGATTGAAATTGTGGGCTTGCAATATTAACGGTCAGGAAAAATGGAAAATCGGTCAGGGAAAACTGGTTAGTAATTCATTTGCCTTGTATTTCTATTTCTATTTTACAGTTTGTTCCTCCTAACGATTATATTTTTAATTAAATATTTTATTATTTGGTTGAAAATTCAACTATTTGTTGATAATTCCTCTTTTTGGGTTGAAAATTAAACTTTTTTGGTAGAAATCTTCTTGGTTAAAATTTCCTCTTTTTTTATTAAAAATGCAAGTGCTTCGTTGAAAATTAACATTTTTTGTTGAAAATTCATGTTTTTGGGTTGAAATATCAACCCTTTTAATGAAACTTAATCTTTCGCCTTGAAAGTTGAACAATTTCTATGAATTTTTTTTCTTACTTGACTAAAAAATCTGTATTTGTTTAAAATTAATTTTTTTGGTTGAAGATTGAACTACTTTGTTAAAAATTACTTTTTAATTCTTGCAGATTCATCTTTTTAGTTGAAAATTTATCTCTTTTCCGGATATTTTACTATTTTGTTGAAAGTTTTTGTTTTGTTTTGAATATTAATTTTTTTAACTGAGAATTCAACTTTTTCATTTCTGATTGAAAATTTATCTTTTCGGGTTTAAAATTGAACTTTTTCGTTAAAAAACTAATCTTCTTTGTTGAAATTTCCTCTGTTTGGTTAAAAATGCAACTGTTTGGTTGAAAAGTAACGTTTTTTATAGAAAATTTATTTTCTGGCTTGAAAGTTCAACAATTTTGATAAACTTTTTTTCTTTCTTGACTTAAAAATTTTTATTTGTTGAAAATTCGTGTTTTTTGTTAGAAACTTAAACTTCTGGGTTGAATGCGTACTTTGTTGAAAATTCTTTTTTTTTTTTAGGATTCCGGGGAGGATTCATTATTTTAGTTAAAGATTCATAACTTTGGTAGAAAATTCGTCTTTTTGGTGGAAAAGAATAAATAAAAAAAAACCTTGGTTGAAAATTCATCTTTATGGTTGAGAATTCATCTTTATATGTTGAAAATTTAACTATTGGTTAAAACTTCAACTATTTCGTTGAAAATTCAATTATTTTGTTGAAAATTTAACTATTCTGTTGAATGTTTTAATATTATGTTAAAAATTCATTTTGTTGTTGTTGTTTGAAATATCATTATAGTTTCCGTTGAGAATTCATCTTTTTGTTGAAAATTCAACTGCTTCTAATTGGAGTATAATCTTTTTTGTTGAAAAGTTCGATTATTTGGGTGAAAATTCATCTTTGTAGGTAGAAAATTCCAGTACTTGGTAGAAAATTCAACTAGTTTGTGAAAATTTTTATTATTTTATTGAAGATTCAAGTATTTTCTTAACAAGACATATTTTTTGTGGAAAATTTGGTAGTTCTATTGAAAATTCGTCCTTTTCGATTGCAAATTCTTTCTTTTTTTGTTGCTACTGAATTATAAAAAAAAACAATTGTTTAATTGAAAATGTAACTGTTCTTCATTGCAGTTTAATCTTTTTATTTGAAAATTCGACTATTTCGTTTGAAAATGTATCTTTGCAAGTTGAAAATTCAACAATTTGGTTAAAAATTTTAATATTTTGTTAAAAATTGAATTATTTTGTTGAAAATTTAAGTATTTTGTTAAAGTGATCTTTTTGTCAAAAAGTCAACTGTGTTATTTTTAACAATTGTCTATTTCGACAGAACATTTGTTTAACCTTTTTTTTGAGAATTCGACCATTTGGTTGAAAATTCGTCATTGTCGGTTGCAATTTCAAAAATTTGGTTAAAAATTCAATTATTTCGTTGAAAATTTAATTACATTTTTCTAAATTGAACTGTTTTCGTATATATTCAATTACTTTTATAAGAATTTTTTTAATATAAAAATTCACGTCTTTCTGTTCAAATTCCAACTTCTTCGTAGAAAATAAATCTTCTTGGCTGAAAATTCAACTATTTGGTTAAAAATTGATGTATTTTGTTTGAAATTAATATTTTCTAGTAGAAAATTAATCTTCTTTGTTAAAAATTCAAGTATTTGGTTAAGAATGTATGCATTTTGTTGAGAATTTATCTTTTTCGGTAGAAAATTAAACTTCTTCGTTCAAAATTCATCTTTTTGGTTGAAAATCGAACTATTTAGTTGAAAATTCAACTGTTTTGTAGAAAGCTCATATTTTCGTTGAAAAATGCAACTGTTTGGTTGAAAATTTATCTGTTTTGGTTGATGATTCAACTATTTTGTTGAACATTCATCTTTCTGGTTTTAAAATTCATTTCGTCCTGTAGAAATTTCAAGTTTTTTTGGTTAAAATGATACTCTGGATAAAAATTAATCTGTTTCGAATCGATGATTCAACAATTTGGTAGAAAATTTGACTGTTTGGTTGAAAATTTATGTATTTTGTTGAAAATTCGTCTTTTCAAGTTGAAAATTCCAATCATTGGTTGAAAGTTGAACTACTTTCTTAAAAGTTAATTTTTTTGGTTGAAGATTTGTTCTTTTCATTAATAATTAATTTCTTTAAATAAAAATTTAATTATTTTGTTGAAAATTTAACTGATTGGTTGAACATGAACTTTTTCGTTGAAAACTAAGATTCTCGGGTTGAAAATTCAACTGTTTTGTAGAAAATGCGTCTTTTTAGCTTTAAAATTAAACTATTTGGTCAAAAATGTATGCATTTTGTGGAAAATCTCTTTCTCGTGGATTGAAAATGTATCTTTTACGGTAGAAAAGTCATTTTTCTGGCTGAAATAAATCAATTTCAAATTTGTAAATTTCAATCTGAAATTTTATTGTTTTATTCCGTTTATAAAAGATTCTATGTTAAGAATTTTAGAAGATTAAAATGCTGATATTTGAATATTAATAATAATCATATTGTATATTTTTTATATTTGAATATTCTAGAAACTGTTAAGATTCCTTTTTAAAGAATAATGAAAATATAAAATAATTTTTTTTTTAAGCACGGAAAAAATGGGTCGTTAAAAAAACTCTGTGAACCAGCAGTTCTAACTATTTTAAATTGAACCGCAGCTTTTCGTCGGTGAATTTGGTTAAAATTACTATTTCGCATTCAGATTATTTGAACTGACTTCTTAAAGGAGTAGGATGAACAATTTCAAATAGTGGGATGCACTGCACCACTTGGTAACCGTCCACACTCAGGAGAATAAGGGTTACTATTTCGTGTAGTATGCCTTACTTCTGTGAAGAGTAACTTTGCCGTCTTCGCATTGTAACGCATATATGTATATGTATATATGCACTGCACGCATTGTATACACGATTTATAAATATAGATTAGCTCGAAACTTTCGACAACAAAAATGATGTGAAACGTCGATCGATTTGAAAAGGAAAAAATTATTTTATATATGATTACTGCACTTAATTTACGATTATTCTTACACAATTGCACGCACAGAGCCTTACACATATGATCGCACGCTCAAACTGTTTGAAAAATCTTCCCCGCTGGGGAATCGAACCCTACCTAGCTACCTAACTACCTAAAACCTGTCCTAAAACCTAAATCTAGCGCACGTGTTAGTCAAGTGAGCTACGGAACCGCTTACATTTTTCTGACAAACTCTCGGTCAAGCGTTTCCTCTGAGAAAAATGTGGCCAGCTAAGAAATGATAATAAATGTGCACTTAACATGTTTTTAATTAATCTCTTACTGATGATTTCTAATATTTTGTAACGAGCTTGGGAGAAATATTTTGCTTAGAAGTATTAACTCACATAGTATATATATTATTAGTAATTGATATGTATACTATTATAAAATGAATAAATTTACAATTTTTAAAAAGTACATATTTTGTATTATTGAAAATTAGGGCTGGCAAAAATGTTTTCGAATGAATGTTTTGGAATTTTGATTTGATTTTATTATCATCTCACTTTATTTAACACGCAACATTCATTTACATAAGTGATATATAAATAAAAAATAGTTTAAACATCGTAATAATATATCAAATGCAAAATCGAAATCACTATTTTAAGATGAGACAAACGTTGAATAGTAATTTAAATTAAAATTTTTTGCACAAATAAAATTTTTCTCATGAGATATGGGGATGCTGAATTAGAATAAAGACTGTTTAAAACAAACAAAAAATATTCGGTTCCGAGAAATTAATATCAGGGTGCACAGTCTTCTCATATTTTTCTTAGTTTCCCCTTTTTCTTGAAATTCCCCTTTTTCCCCCTATCCTCAAAAACCTTCCCCTTTTTCCCCTTGTCTCTTTAAATATACGATATTTGAAATTGTACCCATTATTGAATAATAATGAAAGCAATTATAGCACTTAAATAAATTATTTATGAATAAATAAGGTACACGTTCCAAGTGCAGACCATTAAGAATAAATACTCTTAAACAAATTTGAGGATGAAAGATTTTAAAGCAAGTTGAAAATGGCAGACAGAAGTTATTATCCAATATAAAATTGGAACAGTGACAAAATATATATTATTTTTTAAATAAGTATTAGAAGATTAATACATTTTAGTTTAAATGTACAAAGTTAAATATATACTATTGTTGAAAATTAATTTTTTTTAACTCACAATTGAACTATTCCATTTGTGTTTGAAAATTGATCTTTTTTAGTCGGAAATTCAACTATTTGGTTGCAAGTTCAAATTTCGTTCAAAAGTTATATTTTTTGGCAGAAAGTTGATTAAAAATGTAATTATTTGGTTGAAAATATATTCATTCTGTTGAAAAGCTGTCTTTTTGGTTGAAAATCAAACTACTTTGTTAAAAATTCACTTTTTCAATCTGAAAGTTGCAATTTTTGATTGAAAAATATTTTTTGTATTGAAAGATTATATTTTTGAGTTAAAAATTCGAGTGTATTGTAGAAAGTACTTTTTTTGGCACGAAAATTCAATAATTTTGTAGAAAATTGGTTTTTGCATTTGAAAATTAGTTTCTTGAAATGAAAATGTAGCAATTCCATTTTTGGTTCAAAGTGGATCTTTTTTATTTTGAAAATTCAAATATTTGGTTAAAAATGTATGTAATCTGTTAAAAATTCGTCCTTTTTTTGTAGGAAAATAATCTTCTTGCTTTAAAATTCGACATTTTGAATACAATTTTGTTTCTTCATTCGCTAAAAAATCTTTTTGGGTTGAAAACTCAACTCTTGTAGAAAATTCGTACTTTCGGGTTAAAGATTCAACTGTTTTGTAGAAAATTTAAATTTTCTCTGGAAAATTCAATAGTTTGGTGGGAAATTCAACTAATTGGTCGAATTTTGAACAACTTTGTTAAAAATTCATTTCTTAGTTAAAAATTCATCATTTTAGTTAAAGTTTTTTCTTGTTTGTTAAAAAGTAGTTTTTTTAAATAACAGTTGTAATGTTTGGTTGAAAATTAACTTTTTAATTATTAATTCATATTTTCGTGTTGAAAAATCAACTGCATTGTAGAAAATTCTTCATTGAGGCTTCAAAATTCAACAATTTGGGAGAAAATTCAGTTTTTTCAATTGAAAATTCATTTTTTGAAACGAAAATATAACTATTCCATTTTTGGTTAAAAACTGATGTTCTTAATTCAACAATTCAACTATTTTGTTCAAAAATGATCTTACTCGTTGAAAATTTAAAATTGCGAAAGTTGAAAATAAATTTCTTGCTCAGTTACAATTTTTTTGAAAATGTGCAAAAACATGTTTTTTTTTATTGATTCATATGCACACATTTTAAAAAAAGTTGAATATGTCGAAACTGAAATTTATTCTGCGTGAACCAAAGAAACATTTTTTTCTTTTTCGGAGAAAGATGTTTGTCGTGAATTAGGATTTTTGGGATTTCATTTTTTTTGCGATTTTCGAACGTTATAAACACCACGAAAAAAATTTTCCCATGGATAAAAAATAATAACATGTTTCTTTGGTTCCAGCTGACTCAATTTCAGGTTCCAATCAATCCAAAAAACATGTTTTTGTATATTTTCAAAAAAATTTTAATAAGGCAAATTTTTTTGTGATTAAAAACAATTGTTTAATTGTAAATTTAAGAAAGACAACAGAAGATATTAACCGATTTTAATTGTTTTAAATTTAGATTGAAAGTATTAATTATAGTAAGGATGAAATGACAAATTTTGGAAAGAAATATTTATGAGAACGATGTCAAACATATCAAAATTGTGTCTTTAACTAATTTTATTTTTTCCCGGACTTTTTCATTTCACTCTGGATGGATTTCCAACGATCTAAGTATATCCAATTTTTAAAAATAAATCTTTAATGACAGCAATCATTGAAAAATCATTAAGAATGTAACATTTCTTACGATAAGGTTGTTTGTTCTTTTCGACATATGAAAATAAATGTTTAATCTTTCCCCTATTTTCCCCTTTTTCGTGCGAAAACCACCCTATTTCCCCTTTTTTGAGCTCCTTTTACGCTGTGATCCCTGTAATATTAAAGATCGCGATATCATAGTAGTATGGTAGATTTTATTGTTGTTGAAAATCTGAAAAAAAATGAGAAAATATTTTTTTTTTTCATGAAATGGTAGTAATTTCTACAAATATCAATATGAAAAGGTTGAAAAAATTATTACTGTGTTAAAATTGGAAATCAATTTGAACTAAAATTTTATTAAAAATTATTTTTTAATTATTGTTTCAAAAAATGATATGTCGAAAACAATGTATTATTCTACTAAAAAATTTTTTTTCCAAATAATATAATATTTGAACCTAGGTGGCTTAATCAAGTACGATCCTAATCATTTTTAGTGTTATAAGAAATTAAAAATATCATAAGCAGAAAATTCCATAGTAGAAATAATGTAAAAAAAGTATTCTTTTTATATATGGGGTAAAATTTCCCAAGTGTCCCCGCCTAAAATTTTGTTTTCGCCTATCTCATTCAAACCCCGCCAGATTGTAGTGCTAGTGGACCTCTTTAAATTCTGTGAAGGGGGCGCGCCTAGTACAACGGGTTGTCAAGATACAGGGGCCCGAATTTTCCACGATTCACCCCGACCGCTAACTTTCAATTGAACATAACTCCTGATACAGTAATCCGATTTTACTTTTTTATGAGGGTTTCGAAAATGAATTTTAACAAGGTTTACAATAAAAATAATCATTAAACGATAAAAAAATTATTTCACCTTGATTTTTCATTTTAAAAAACATTTTTGCGATTTACTCCCAATGCGGCATTTTTGATATTTTTTTAATTAGGCTAGAAAAAAAGCTTGATTTTTTTCCTTGAAAAAGATCCCAAAACGAACATGGGATGGAAAGTATTGTTTGAGTTATAGAAGGTCATAAGAGCGCGGGTGCCCTGCGCCAACTAGCCACGGCGCTACTAGGCCTGCTGTACTGTCTCAGTGGCTCTAATACTTGATAAAAATGATTTTTCTGTTAATGTGTAACGAACATTTTATTTTATTCTTACTTTTATGCAGCTGGAGAACGATTTTGATATTTTCTTAATTAAATTTTCAAAATGGTTCCATTGTAGGAAAGCGATAGTTAATAATAGAATCATAAACGATTTTGGTGGATGGTTCTGCTCATCTGTTACATGTCGAGATGGTTTTTGATAAGTCTTCTTGCTTTCCACGTTTTGGTGAGTTTTGTGTGTGTGTTAATCTCTTGGCCTTTAACAATTTGGGGTGCTTTTTGATGCGAGTCTCCTTTTGCCTTTCACATTTTGGGGTAATTTTTTAAGTGAGTCCCCTTGCCTCTCACGTTTTGAGGTGCTTTTTGGTGTGAGTCCCCTTGCCTCTCACAATGTTACTTGAAAAATTATTTTTTATTCAATTTAACGTTCACTTTGCTCTTCTCTTCGTGATCTCTTTGCGATCTTTCTCTTCGGGAAAATGTCATACTGTGGAGATGACGAATACTTCTTCAAAATTAGAGTCGATTCTGAAGAGGGTACAAAGAAATGGTATTTGTGTGTGCCCGGCACAGTCTTTGCAGAATCGAATCGAGTTTTAAGGTTTTCAGCAGTGGCCAAGAGATATCTAAATTGTTCCGAAACGATCAAAAAGTCAGAATAAAATGGAATTTTTATTACGCTTGAGCGGAAACATAATTTTTATCAATTATTAGAACCACTGAGTCACTACAGCACGCCTAGTAGCGCCGTGGCTAGTTGGCGCGGGGCAACCGCGCTCTTATGACCTTCTGTAACTCAACCAATACTTTCCATCCCATTTTCGTTTTGGGATGTTTTTCAAGAGAAAAAATCAAGCTTTTTTTCTAGCCTAATTAAAAAAATATCAAAAATGCCGCATTAGGAGAAAAACGCAAAAATGTTCTTTAAAATCAAAAATCAAGGTGACATAGTTTTTTTATCGTTTAATGAGTATTTTTATTGTAAACCTTGTTAAAATACCTTTTCAAAACACTCATAAGAAAGTAAAATCGGATAACTGTATCAGGAGTTTTGTACAATTGAAAGTTAGCGGTCGGGGTGAATCGTCGAAAATTCGGGCCCCTGTATCTTGACAACCCGTTGTACTAGGCGCGTCCCCTTCACAGAATTTAAAGAGGTCCACTAGCACTACAATCTGGCCGGGTTTGAATGAGATAGGCGACAACAAAATTTTAGGCGGGGACACTTGGGAAATTTTGAAGAATTATATAATTCTTCAGAATATTTTTAAATTCTCAAATTTTTGTACAAAACAAAAAAACAGTATTGAAGTATAAAGTAGAGTTATTCACTATGTTCCTTCTTTTTTAATTGCAAACGGACCGCCTAAAAAATGTTGCGGAGGGGGCCTACACGTTTCTAGTTGTGGCACTGAACTTACTTACAATTTCAAATAGTAAGGTTAACAATCTCGCGCAGTGCTTATTGCAATGCGAAAAAGCAGATCGAACTCACTTGCGAAAGTCAAACTCACAATTCTTTGCTTACTATGAAAATTAGTTATTCATAAAGTTTACATGTTCAAATGTACTATTTCAAATAGTTATTGAAGCTACTTGTTCTAGTAATCTTTCTTTTTACAATTTGAAGTAGTAATGCTGATTTTAGGTTTTGTATATTTTGAGATCACTATCTCATTCAGTATCAAAAACTATTTGAATTGTTTCTTCTACAATGCGAACAAGTAAACTTCAAGTTAAGAATACATACAAGTGAATCTATCTACTTTTTTCCGTGAGATTATTGATTTTCAAAGAGCATTCAAAAGTTAAATCAGCCTTTGAAAAGTATTGCGGGTTGTAAAAACAACTTCTGAAAACTTTATAGATTCTGCCTGTTTTCATCCCCATATATCTACCCTAGTTTCTCCCCTCCTTAGAATTTAACTCACCTCCTACCTCAGAGGTGTTAATTTCACGATCCGTTAGTTGCGAATCAGCCTCTATCGCGAACGATAAAACGCTATGTGAACTATCGACCCTGTGAATCTAAGTAATAAATTTAGGTCGTAATTCTTTTTTTTTTGTACGCTGTAACAGATAATACCGTTTGAAAGTTTAATAAATATTCTCGTATAAACATGTACGGATTTCCGCTAGAAAATATAACATTTTTTAAGAGTTATGCCGAAAGTACCAAAGAGAAAATTAAACGTCAGGAAGAGCGGTACGTTATGGGTGGAAATCCGGGCCTCGGACACACCACACTATTCACAATATTTGACATTTTTTTAGATCGATGACACTATTTGGTGACGATTTCGAAAAAATGACACGAAAGACACTATTTTCTCACAATTGTTAGGTCCCATAAGTTTTGACAAAAAATGTAATATTTGATATATAAACCAAGAAAAGATTTTAATAAGATAAAGATAAATGTGTAACAAAATAGTTGAATCCTCAACCGAGACAGATTAATTTTCAGAGAAACAGTTGCATTTTCAAACGAAAATATGAGCTTTCTACAAAACAGTTGAATTTTTTGCAACCAGATAATCAAATTTTCAACCAAAAAGATGAATTTTGAACATAGAAGTTTAACTTTCTACCAAAAAAGATGAATTCTGAACGAAATGCATACATTTTTGACGAAGTTGTTAATTTTTCAACCCGAGAATACTATTTGTCAACAAAAAGTTCATTTTCAACAAAATAGTTAAATTTTTAGTCGAAAAAATTACTTACTAATGAAAAAAAGAATTTTCAACTGAAATTAGGTATCTTACACAAAATAATTAACTTTTAAGACATTTCAACCAAGGACTGTAATTTTCAACCTAAAAAGATGAATTTTAAAAGAAAAATGCGATAGTTGATATTAAAAAAAAACCGATTTGAATTTAGAATGAAAAAACAATTGTATTTAACAAACAAAAATAATTTCTCAATAAAATACTGGAATCCTCAACCAAAACTGATTCATTTTCAACCAAACAGTTGCATTTTTCACCCAAAAAATTGATTCTCAACCGAAAAAGATAATTTTTCAACGAAATACATAAATTTTTAGCCAAATAGTTTAATTTAGTATCAAATTGTCGAATTTTTAAAACCGGAATGACAAATGTTCCACAAAATAGATGAATCCTCAACAAAACAGATAAATTTTCAACCAAACAGTTGTATTTTTCACCAAACCAAAAAGATAAATTTTGAGCATAGAAGTTTAATTTTCTACCCAAAAAAGATGAATTATCAACAAAATGCATACATTATTAACCAAATTGTTGAAGTTGCAAGCAAAAAAGACGTATTTTCTAGAAAACAGTTGAATTTTCTACCCGAGAATACTAGTTTTCAACAAAAAGTTCATTTTCAACAAAATAGTTAAATTTTTAGTCAAAAAAATTAAATAATAATTAAAAAAACTTATTTTCAACTAGAATTAGGTACCTTTCACCAAAAAATTAACTTTTAAGAAAGTAGTTCAACTTTTAACCAAGGATTGTAATTTTCAACCTAAAAAGATTAATTTAAAGAAAAATGCGATAGTTTATATTTCAACAAAAAACCGATTTAAATTGAAAATAAAGAACAATTGTATTTAACCAACAAAAATGTATTTTCAAAAAAATAGTTGAATCCTCAACTAAAACTGATTCATTTTCAACCAAACAGTTGCGATTTTAACCAAAAATTTTATTTTGAACAAAAAAGACATTTTTTCAACAAAATACATAAATTTTTAACCAAATAGTTCAATTTTCTATCAAATCGTTTAATTTGCATTTTTAACCGAAAAAATGTGAAATTCCTACAGAAGGAAATGCATTTTGAAACCAGAAAGATGAATGTTCAACAAAATGGTTGAATCCTCAACCAAAACAAATTAATTTTCAACTAAACAGTTGCATTTTTGAACGAAAATATGAGCTTTCTACAAAACAGATCAATTTTTTACCAAATAGTGGAATTATCTACCAAATTGTTTAATTTTCAAACTAAAAAGATGCATTTTCTACCAAACAGTTGAATTTTCAACACCAGAATCTTAGTTTTCAATCAAATAATTAAATTTTTAGTTAACGAATTTTTGTTATTAATAAAAAGAACGAATCTTCAACTAAAATGATGGGACTGCAATCAAAAAAATTTACTTTTTAGAAAGTAGTTTAACTTATGACCAATTTTCATTAAAATTAATAATTCATCCAACAATTGGATTCAACCAACAAAAATCAATTTTCAACCAAATACTTGAATCCTGATCTATAACAGATTCATCTTCCACCAAACACTTGCAATTTTAACAAAAAAAAAAAGAGACGAATGTTTCAAAAAATAGTTCAATCCTCAACCAAAACCAACCAAATCATCCAACAGATATTTTAAATTTGAAAGGAATTTTCAACCAAAGAAATGAATTTTCAACCAACAATATTAATTTTATACCAAATAGTTGAAGTTCCAACCAAAAAAGATGAATTCTCAAATAAAATATAATAGTTGATATTTCAGCCAAAAACGATTTTAATATTAATTTAAAAACAGCTGAATTCCACCAGAAAAGACGAATTTTCAACGAAATAGTTTAATCCTCAACCAAGAAAAAACCACGCGTCCTATCAAAAAGTGATCGCTAACAAATTTGTAGATCTTTTTTGAATGCCCACTTTTTGTTGATTCATTTTTTTCGTACCTTGCGTCATTTTTGTAAAAATTTAATTTTTCTATTTTTAATGCAGCTTTGACAAATTTAACAAAAACTACGCGGTTTATTAAAAAGTGATATGTAACAAATTTGTAGATCTTTTTTGAATACACCATTTTTGTTAATTCATCTTTTTTCGTATCTTGTATATTTTGACCGTAAAATGGAATCGATTTTTCAAGAAAATTCAAAAAGTTGTTGCGATAATCTTGTTATACCCAAAAAGGTTGAATTTAACTGTTTTTTATTTTTAATTAAAATCTTTTTTGATCATAAATCACACTACTTGGTTGAAGGTTGAACCACTTTGTTAAAAAATCATTTTTCCGCTTGAAAATTTATTATTTTAATTGAAAATTCATTTCTTTGATTGAAAACTGAACTATTTTGTGGAAAATTAAGCTTTTTCATTTGAAAATTCAACTACTTGGGTAAAAGTGTAACTGCTTTGTTAAACATTTATTTTCCCACTTAAAGTTTTATCTTTTTGATTAAAATAAAATTGCTTGGTTGAAAATGAAATTTTTGTTATAAATTTACATTTTTGGACTAAATTTCGTATTTTTTCACAGAAAATTGATCTTTTGGCTTGTAAGTTCAACAATTTGGATACATTTTTTTCTTTCTTGGCTGTGAAATCTTTATTTGTTGAAAAATCGTCTTTTTGGTTGAAAATTTGACTGTTTGGTTAAAAATTCATCTCTTTGTTTGAAAATTTGACTATTTTGTCGAACATTCTCATTTCTTGAAAATTAATTTTGTTTACAAAAAATAGAACGTTTCCATTTTTTGTTGCAAATTTATCTTTTTTGTTTTGAAATTCAAATATTTGTTTAAAAAATAATGTTATTTATTGAAAATTCGTCTTTTTAATTGAAAATTTGACTATTTTGTTAAAAATTCATCTCTTTGTTTGAAAATTTGACTATTTTGTTGAACATTTGTTTCTTTTTAAAAATATTGTTATTTTACTGAAAATAGAACTTTTCCATTTCTTATTAAAATTTAATTATTTAACTAATTCAACTATGCAATTATTTGTTTGAAAATCCAACTGTTTTTTATTTAAAAAGTTTTGGCTTTAAAACCATATTTTTCTTGATGTAAAAAAAATTTTTAAACGAAAAAAAATAATTTTATTGCTACATCTTGACTTAATATAATGAATCTATATTATTATAAATAATTTATTAATCATCTATTTCGTTTGAAATTCTACAAAATCCCTCAATTCTTGCGAGTAAATTCTTTGAAATCCATTAAAATATTATAAAATCCCATGAAATCTGATATTTCTTAAAATCTCTTTGAATATTTGGAGTCCTTTCCACATCTTTCGAAATTAAAGGGAATTCTTTAAAACGGCATGTAACTTTTTCATTATGAAATGTTTAGAAATTTTTTATATTCGTTGAAATCCTATAAAAATCATTTGGCATTTTTTGAAGACCCTTAAAATCATTAAAAATACCATAAACTTTTTAGATTTTATGAAATCCTTTAAAATCCTTATAAAGCTAGGGGAATTCTTTGCAATCCTATTAATTTTTTTTTCATTTCTGAAAATACCGTGAAACCATTGACAAAATATTAAATTCCACTCCGCTTCTGTAAATATTATAAACAAACTAAGAGCAAGACAAAATCAATAAAAAAAAATTGTATTCTGGTAAGTGTTTTTTTTAATTATTTCTATCAAGAGATCTAATCAAAAGATTCTAATTAAATATAAAAATTATAATTAGAAGAAAAGATCGTACTTCTTAATATAACAAATCGTTATTTTTAGACTTATTGTAATTAATATGAATAGAAAAAAGATGTTCGATGTTGATCCATATATTCCCCTTTTCCACTGCCCAATACTTTCTTTTTAAATTAATTCCTTCAATTTTCAGGAATCGATTAATCAAGGAGATGTACGACGAAATTCGATCGGAGAAATTTAACTTTAACAACCAAGTGGCTCTGGAAGAACAACAAAGTTCTTTACGAATAACACAATTGGAAGAGACATTGCTTATAATGTTCGAAAACGAAAAATCTTACATGGATTATATGTTGGAATCAAAAGAAATTGAGGAAGTTGGTTGAATAATTATTTTAATAATTTCCTTTTAAGAATATATTTTTCCTCTAATTTCAAATTTAGGTGATGTAATTAAATTTAAATTAATTAGCCTGATTATCAAATATTTATTTTCAATAATATTCCAGTGGAAACAGTATATGAAATGTGATGGATTACCTAACACAGGAGTTTTGTTTGAATTAAACACCTTTCTTTATTTGTGGTCCATGGAAGATGAACAAGCTAGTATGGAAACGGTTCCAAAATATTGCGAAATAGTTATTTACGTGAGTGACTCATTTATAATTTATTGAAATGATGTACACTGGAACCTGGAATTGAGAACAGTTTCGGGCATGGCTTGCAGTGGCCTTGATCCTAAGTCCAGGGAATCCAAACGTAAATATTCAGAGTCGCATGAACCATTTCTGTTGAATTTGGACGCATTCTAACAGCTGACGCAACTAATGCGCTGAGAGTACTGCCCTCATGCTGTTTGTCACGCATGACTGAGCACCGCCTCTCTCTCTCGGTCCCGCTGTCCCCGCATCAGCAAAATGCCGAGGACATCAATTCTAGGAATATCGTAAATCCAGATTTCTTATTTCCAGTTTCCAGTGTACTTAAACGTTTTCAAATAATCAGTCTTGAACTGAATGATCAATAAAAACATATTTACATAGATGACCTATGTCATATGAAATCAGACAGTCTGACCTTGTTGATGTAACGGACTTGTTTGGGGCTGAAATATATTGTTTTCCAAGGCATAATATGCGACACTTATTTTTTGTTTTTCAGCAAAAGATTTTTTTCATGAACTTAGGGCTACTTAAATATTTAGGTAAATTTTGACCAAAAATACGGAAATTTTCTTTAAAAAGATGTATCATAAGAACAAATTGACATAATTCACTTTTCTCTGCAGCGTATGGTAGTGAAATCTACACTAGGGTGGTGCAAAAATGCATTGCATTTTTTTCTCTCAAATTTCCATGTATATCGCCCTCAAATTTGTTTAAATCGACAAAAAAATAAATGTGTCCTTTTTAAACAAAAAATTATATGTAGAGGTTCCGCAAGCCCAATGAAGTTTAAGACATATTTCTCATAAGAAAAAAATACGTTTTTATTTTTATTCAGAATCGTCAATTTCAGGTGAATCAAGTTGAAACTCAACATTTATCTTTACAGTTAGCCACAGAATACGAATGAAATAAGTTACATTTTAAATATTACCCTCATAGGTTTTATAGGGGCCCAAAGAACCCAGTGAGTAAACAATTGTGTTTTGCAAGTTCCTGGCGCTAATAATAATTTTTTTGCGGTTTTTTAAATACAGATCATTTCTTATATATAAAATACTACTTTCTACTGATAATTTTATGCTCACGTACATTTTTTAAGCAATTTATTATTGTTTTCAGCAAGTTGTTTTCAGAAAGTTGCGGTTTTCCTGCAATATTCAAATGTTTTCCATTTTTTAATTAGAGTGAGGTAATAATCAATTAAGGTTAACAAACATAACTATTCAAATAGTTTATTATTATTTTCAATAATATTGTCTGTGAATAGTGTGAGAAAGTTGCGTTTTTTCTGAAATATTTAACTTTTTGTCCACTTTTCACTTAAAGCGAGGTAAAAATTAATAAAATTTAACAAACATAATTCTTGAAACAAATTATTATTGTTTATAACTGCCTTCTCCTATATTCACATTTTCTACATGGATCATATCAAATATCAATTTTTCTTGAAGCAGGTACTGAGATTCTTTTTATTTAAATGAATATTAATATTAATTATTTTTTTCTAACTACAAAGTCACAGAAAAGCTGAAAGTTTCAGAAATACCCGCAACTTTCTAGCATTACTCTAAAAGAAGATAGTTATGAACCTTAATAAATTATTTAAACAATTATGTTCGTTAACTTGAAAATAGGCAAGTTAAAATTTTTAGATAAAAACCACAACTATCTAGCATTAATATAGGAAAAGACAGTTATTAACAATCATAACTTTTTCAAACCATTATTTTTGTTAAATATCATTAATTATTACCACACTCTAAGTAGAAAGTAGAAAAAAGTTTCAAAATTCAGAAAAAAACCACAAATTCCTAACATTATTCGAACATAATATTATTAAAAATAATAATGAATTATTTGAAAAATTATTTCTGTTAATTTTAATTCATTATTTACCTCACTCTAATTGAGAATTAGAGAAAAAGAGGAACATTTTCGAAAAACTGCAATTTTCTAACATTATTCTAAGAGAAAATTATTAACAATAATAATATATTGGTTAAACAATTATTTTTACTACCTTTACTTAAATTTTTACACGCTCTAACTGTACAGTTAAAAGAAAATCGAAAAATGCAGAAAAAACCGCGACTTTTTATCTCTATTATAAGCGAAAATTGCTATAAAAATAATAAATTGTTTAAAAAATGTATTCGAATACCTAATCATCAGTAGAAAGTAATGTTATATGCATTAGAAACAATTTGTATTCGAAAACCCCCAAAAAAATCATAATAAGCGCCAAAAACTCGCAAAACCCATTTTTCACTTATGGGGTTTTTTGGGACCCTATAAAACAGACTTATAAGGGTGATATTCAAAGAATAATGATTAATTTGTATTCTTAGATGATCATGCATAAAATTGACAATAACCTCTTTTTTTCTTATAAGAAATACACTGGAACCTCGATTTGTGCACGATTTCGGGCAAGACACAAATCTATGGACTCCGAACGGCAGGGCCGCATGAACCATTTCTTTTGGATTTGGACGCATGACGAAACCTGATATAACTAACGGCCTGAGAGTGCGGCCCTCATGCTGTTTGTCACGCTTGATTGAGCACCGCCCTCTTTACGGAAATCCAGGTACCAGTGTACGTGTTAAACTTTATGGGGTTTATGGAACCTCTAAACTAAGATAATTTTTTCCACAAAAAAACCCATTTACTTGTTTGTGGATTCAAACAAATTTGGGGGCGATATGCATAAAAATTGCAGAAAAAAATTTTGGACCAACCTAATTTACACTCTTTTAAATCTCTGAAAGAAACTTTACAAATATTAAAAATTACGAAGTTGGCGTAAATTTTTAGAAAAAACTAAAAAGTGTATTTCCTCAAAAAGGCCACCTTTCGTGTTTTTCTTGATTTTTTGTAGATTCATAGTGATATGATGGAAATATCCTATGCGTTTCGTCCTTGCTTAACAATCCGTCCATATAGGAAAACTTTTTTTCAAATATAATATCAATTTTTCAAAATATCAATTCTTTTTTAAAACATTCTTAGTCTTATGTCTCAAAAACGCTAATATTATGTATGAAGACATAACTTTACCAAAAAATAATAAATCCGAATGTTGAAAACTACCAAAAATATAATTACCGAACTAAAAAATTTGCGAAATTTCAAATTTCCGACAAAAATAAGGGATCATTCTCCATGTTAATTGCAATGGAAAAAACATTACGTAAGGGGGGGGGGGAGGGTGTTTAAAGTTCCTGAAAAATGTATCACGTATTTGGTGAATGGCCCCTAAAACATTTCTAATTAACAACATTTTTAATCCCCAAAAATTTCAAATTCCCAACAAAACAATATTTAAAATCAATATTTTTCATATCTCTTGGAATCATTGTTTATTTTGTATCGTGCTTACTGCATGCTATACAGATTTCTATTTAAAAAGGCTCTTTAAAATTATAAAAAAATTTACAAAAATTTTCTCCAACAAGTTTTATTTTAGGACCAAATTGACACAATTTAATTTTCCTTGCGGAAGCTGGTAGGGCAATCTTACTTTCAAATTCCTTGCACAAAGGAAAAATATAAAAAAGTGAATTTTCTCAAAAAGTCAGCATTTGATGTTTTTCTTGATTTTTTATATACGATCTTCTAGATTTTAAATTTAAAAAGTGATTAAATGCTTAATTTTCCTGTTCTGCTTTAATTAATTTTACTTCTCACCTTACTCACTGACAGTAATAGTGTAAAATTACTCAAAACAGTTCAGCAGAAAGCATAATTTCATGCTGCGAATCGACAATGTTAAAAATATTCTGCAATTTACGCTGTAACGTTAAAAAAGTAGCGGGAAATTTTACAAAATTTTCGATACTTTTACTTTACGACATCTTAAATTCACGAAATTTGTAGCTGAATTTCCCGAAAATATTCAGAAAATTACGAAATTGTAACGAAATGTTCGTAAATTTATCTCAACTTACGAAAAAAGTTTCGTAATTATAAAACTTGCGTTACTCCAAATGTAAAACTTTTTTGTTATAAGTTTCGGAATTTTCCGATAAAACGTATACATCAGAAAATTTTTGAATTATAACTGAAAGCCACGAAATTTGTAACTAAAATTTCCGAAAATTATCTTAAATTTACGAAACTTGTAAAAAAGAAATCCCCAGTGTTCAAATATAATGGAAATATAATTTAGCGAATGAGAAAAATGGCAAAAAAACAAAAATGTTCGAAATTTTTAATTAAACAAAAAAGTAAATAAAACTACTGTAAATTTTTATTAACAAAATTAAAATTTTCCGATATTACTAACTACCTGACATTCCAAATTATCAGAGTTTCAGATTCCGCCCCCCCCAAATTATATTTAATATTTGTATCGATTAAAATAATAAAACGTGTTTTAAAAGTAGCCTAGGATTTCACTAAAACCGGGATTTGTAAAGCGTTACAGTGCAAATGTTTAAAAAATCGACATGTGGATGGTGACACATTTTTTCTTATCGAGTGATTCACATAGTGAAAATCCTCAGCATATTTTTTGAGATCCAAAAGTTTTTATTACCGTTAAGGTGCCAAAAAAGTTTATAACGAAAACTACCAAACAAGCTATTATATTAAGCCTTATATGAATAATCGAAGATTAATAATTTAATACTTTTTGTGTTACAACCTTTTTTTATATTTTATTTCTGAGTTTTAAGTGGAAAAACGTACGGTAAAAGAAAAAATAGTATATTGTGCTACAAGTGCGGAAAGTAGGCAGTTCCACACGAGTGTGCAGTTTGCTGTACGAGCCAGTGGCGAGTCGAAGGGGAGTTGTAGGCGAGCCGCAGACCAGCCGAATATGACCCGAAGATGAGCCGATGGCAAGTACTGTAAACTTCACAAGAGTTGCAATTGTCTACTTTCAGCACCTGTTGCACACAATATTTTTTGTAACAAATGCAGGAAATTTTCAATTTAAGAAACAATGAAAACAAATCCTTCGGAAATTTTGTGGTAATATTTGGAAATTTATGGTAAAATTACCAAAAATTATCGACATTTATGGGAAATTACTAAATTACCGGAAATTTCAGGTATCCAAAACTTTCCGAAAATCATAATAAAGTGAGTTTATGATTCCGGCAGTCCGGGAAAGTAATTCTGAATCCAAATGCGCAAGCGCAACAGCAAGAAAAAGTAATTTGGCTGGAACTGCGCACGCGCAGCAGCTAGAAAAAGTCTTTTTATAACTGCTTTTTACGACAGTTTTGGAATTGGTCAATTCCCACACGCAGTACATGCCTCGAAAATCGAACATTTCGTGCGTGCGTTACGTGCGATACTTTTTCTTAAATATTTTTTTTCCACAAAAATGAAGTATGCAAAAAAAATTTTGAATACACAAAATTTTCCGAATTTTATGCAGTGTTTACAGAATATATTATCTGATATTCATGCAACAACCCCAGTTGTTCTTAAGATACTACTTTTTGAAGAAAATTCAGGTTAATTTTTTCATCATTCACCTAAATATTCAAGTAGCCCCAAGTGCATGAAAAAAAATGGTTTTGTAAACAAAAAATATATATGTCCTATATTTTGTCATGGAAAATAATATATTTAAGCCCCATATTATTCCGTGGCATAAATCCTAATTGTAAGTCAACTGTTCCCGTCGCTATTTACTTAGCTGAAAAGGCGGTGTAAAATAAGCTTTAAAAGAAAACAAACATTTCTACATATTTATTTAATATACCGAGGCACGTGTAGAGGACTGGTTATTCAACTGGTGTGTCAATTCACACTTTGCCAAGGCTGCGTTGAATGTATATGATATAAGTAGAATATTGTTGAGAAATTTTAGATTTTGATAAACTTACGTTTTATTTCAATCAGACATCGATTACAGTCGGCCAGGAACCACAAAAAGTGGTCAAAAGTCAAGGGTCAAATGACGAAGTAAATATATTTCGAGAATCTAGACATCTTCAATTAATTTTTTTTTGCATTATTGTGTTATTTTGACTTCTTATTGTCCATTGACAAATGTGCAAACATGAAACTTTGATCGTGATTTGTGGTGCTTATATTTTATGAAAAGTGTATATATTATCTGACAATAGTTCAAAATATAGGATTTTTTTCTTAAACGTCTTCAATATAAAAAAATGAAGTAAAAAAAGGAGAAGATACCGCTGTGAAGTACTATTATATGTATTCACTATGGGTGTCATTATTTGTGCTTATTTTATGAGCATTTTGCTTCTTTATAGGACTCAAGTAAATTTCCTTGCTCATAGAGGGAAGTTTTGTCCTAAAAAAAAACGGATACTTGCCAATATTTTTCAAGCTTATGTTTCTGTCTTTTTAGAAAATCAGAGAGATCACCAAAATGTTCATCGTTGTGTTCTGCCACAATGAACAACTTTTTAACTTACGGTAGTATTATATTTCAAATTAATCCCCCATAGAAACAATTTAAATTTTTTTTAACTTTCTAAGTAACTATTGATTAATCAAGAATGGCCATCGAAAGGTTGTCAATAGATCAATCCACGCGTCTCGAAGACACGAAAAATTACATTAAATGCAGTACTGTTATATTCCCGATGAAAAAAATCCTGTTATAAACAAGGAAAATATTTTTTTTTTAATTTACAAACGATATTGATGGGTTATAGTAGGTCATGAAAGGTTCCTAATTTGGGCAATCTATGCGTCTCGAAGACGCGAATAAATATGTCATATACATTACTGTTGTATTCCCATTATTAAAAAAGTTTTCCTCATGTGGGCGTTTGTAAAATGATTAGCGATACTAATCTCACGTAACGCAAATGTTATCAAAAGACCGAGCGAAGTACGTGCTCCTAGAGTAAACTAAAATCATGACCAGGGTTCGCGGGGTAGAACAGGGTTCTCGGGGCCCGCAGATGTGTAACAGATCTCGTCGGTTCGACAGATCCAGAATTATATTTGAGAGTAAAATTAAATGAATAAACTACTTTTAAATATCATTGAATCGGTTCCTTTTAGTGATTAAAAAAAGACATCCTGAACATTTACTACAATTTATCAGAAGTAGGATTGCTCTCAATGCCTCAGTTTTAAAAAAAGTTTTCGATTATTTCGGTAATTTCGGGTGATATTCGAAGAAAGTCAGTTTACGGTCGGGCGCGGTCAGTGTAACCATTTGTCGTGTGTTCATCAGATTTACGGCCAAAGCATAAAGGCTGGATTGGTGCGTGTGTCAAATTGTTTAAGTTGAAACCGTTGTGGCAAAAATGTCTGTGAACGGTGATAATGATGATGCGGCGACTAACAGAGGACGATTCTTTAGGGATGTATCCGAAGTTTTACCTGAATTTGACCCGGTAAAAGGCAATATAGACATTGTGCAGTGGATTGACAAGATCGAAGAGTGCGGTGAGCTGTATGACTGGGACGATACAGCAATAAGGCACTACGGTTTGTCAAAGCTCGTAGAGGTTGCACGGCGATGGCGGGACAGCGTTCCTCGACTCCCTGCTCCTCAAGAAAGGACGTGGGCAGACTGGAAGGTGCTACTGAAGAAAAACTTTCCATGTCAGAAGAGTTCTCTTGGTCTTCGATTGGAAGCACAGAACTACAAGAAAAAAACGAATCAAGATATCGTCGAATATTTCTATGAAAAATTGGCACGTTGCAACGAGGCAAGTATGCCGGATGATGAAATAATCGAGTGGATGGTTCACGGATTGAACAATCCTAGATACAGAGACTTCCTTGGACCTTTGAGTAGGTATAAGGAGCCTCATGAGTTGTTGGAAGATTTAAAGGCTGGAAGCGTTCATATTCGAGAGATGAACGTGAAAAACGAGGATCAATCGAAGAAATCTGAAAGTAAATCAGTTCAG